>JAMPIV010011335.1:0-582500 GCA_024509875.1 Oreohelix idahoensis | reverse complement strand
TTCAAAAATAAAAATTAAAAAGACGGAATTCAGGTAAACATTTGGTGTTTGTTGGAGTTTCAAGCTAAAAACCCAATTCGTTTTGTCCCTAGTGAAGGTTTTTCATTGTTTTTTTATGGGAGTTGTCTGGTCGAAAAATGGGGTTGACGTCGAGAGTGTTGAGGTTATCCGTTTGACAACCAGGGGTAAGAGAGAAAATAGAGGGGGTTTGAATTTTGGAACCAAATAATATTACATAACACTTTTGGGGGATCGCAATGGTCTGTCGGCTTGTAAATTTAGCAGGTTTCTAGCACTTGACTGGTTCAGAGTAATATATTTTTTTAAGTAAAACAACCCTTTTGTATCCAACCCGGAGTATGAAAATTGGCATTTCATGGTAGCCTCCAAGGGATTTGATAAATTGCATGGGTTGGACATGGATGGTAACTGTGTCATGGAGAAAAATATTGATCCATCTTTACAACGTTTATGACTTCGGAAATGTCAGTTTTCTTTTCGGGTTGGTTCTCAACAGGGGCTTTTCACATTTTGGGTGAATGGGTGATTTGTAAACCAATAGGGTGAGACGGATAGATTTCACTATTCATGGTTAGAATCATCGGCATTATACACATCCTCGAGTGAATAACCTTCTTCTTCCAAAAAAGCCAAGAATGTTTCTATAAAATTTTTAGCGGCAGTTGCATCGCTAGATAAAGATTCCCCTTGAATCTCCAATTCTCGTATGCCATGACGAGATTTAAAGTTTCTTAAACATTCCTGGCTAGCCTTAAAGTCAGGAGGACCGTCAAGTTGATTGTTGAACTGAAGTGCCTTTTCACACAACAGAGAACCAGAGATAGGTTCCCCTTTGCTTCTTCTTTGCACAAACCATATATACAAAGCCTCTTCCAATTTCACATCTTTCGCATTTCTCATGGTTTTACGTTTCTTCGACCCATTTTCACTATCAAATTTCGATGCAAAACTCATAATTTTATCCTTGTTACTTTTAATGTCAGAGACGGTAGCTTTCCCAACATTGAAAATCCTCGCAAGTGAAGACACAGTTTCACCTTGTCCTAGTCTCTTGATAAATTCTGTTTTCGTTTCAATTGACAAAACATTGCGGTTCCTTTTATATGCTTTAGGCCTACTGGAAGATGCCATATCGCACAGAGAAATACTTGTACGCCAAAATTATTCTGCTGTAGTAGCAGACACAATTATTTTAAGTTGAACTGTCTGTTTAGCCAGTGTTCTACCTAGAACGCACACGTACACTGTATTTTTAAACCAGATATTAACTGACTTTATGATCTAACTGACTTCCTGTACGTAAGCGACCGACCATTAGCCATCCCATTCTCTACAAATTGTTCGCACACATTTGAAGTTTGCCGCATCAAAAGATTCAGAATTTTAGTCTAACGTGACTGTGGCATCTGATTTTTTTTTTTCTGGAAAAAGTGTTCGGATAATTGGATGTTCGGATAATTGGGGTTCGGATAAATGGAGTTCTACTGTATATATATATATATATATATATATATATATATATATATATATATATATATATATATATATTCGCTGAATTAACTCAGCTGGGGGCATGAACGGCCTAAAAACCATTGCTATCCTTCACAAAAGGCGACGGACAGAAATAAGTTAACCGTTGCTCAGCGCTATGCCGCATTGTTCTTGACTTATGAATTATCTTGCGAACGCTTCCTTCCGATAGAAGCGTCATTACACATCTATCTACATCTCTGCCAAGAGTAATCTTGTGCGAAGGTAAACACCTTTGACGACCCAGTTTAGATACTCTTGAGTTTTGAAAACTGTTGGACCACTACTGCAAAGCAGGGGAGGCAATCCGTGACAGGGCCAAGTCATATAAGCTAGGTGAGTGTAATCTTGCCTGATAGTGAAGATACTCTATGTCATGTAAGCTAGGTGAGTGTAATATTGCCTGAGAGTGAAGCAACTCTGTGTCATGTAAGCTAGGTGATTGTAATCTTGCCTGAGAGTCAAGCACCTCTATGTCATGTAAGCTAGGTGAGTGTAATCTTGCCTGAGAGTGAAGCACCTCTGTGTCATGTAAGCTAGGTGAGTGTAATCTTTCCTGAGAGTGAAGCAACTTTGTGTTATTTAAGTCAGGTGAGTGTAGTCTTGTCTGAGAGTGAAGCAACTCTGTGTATTGTAAGCTAGGTGAGTGTAGTCTTGCCTGAGAGTGAAGCAACTCTATGTCATGTAAGCTAGGGGAGTGTAATCTTGCCTGAGAGTGAAGCATCTCTATGTCATGTAAGCTAGGGGAGTGTAATCTTGCCTGAGAATGAAGCACCTCTGTGTCATGTAAGCTAGGCGAGTGTAATCTTTCCTGAGAGTGAAGCAACTTTGTGTTATTTAAGTCAGGTGAGTGTAGTCTTGTCTGAGAGTAAAGCAACTCTGTGTAATGTAAGCTAGGTGAGTGTAGTCTTGTCAGAGAGTGAAGCAACTCTATGTCATGTAAGCTAGGGGAGTGTAATCTTGCCTGAGAGTGAAGCATCTCTATGTCATTGTAGTAAAATCTGCGAGAATAATCGCTCATTTCAGTAAGATTTTAGTCATAAAATGATAATAAATGAATCCGCCCTACTATGTGTCTGACGGTGATGCTCTCACACGCCAGCAACGCTGCCTTTTGTGCAGTGCTAAAGCCTATAGAACGATTCCACGGTAAAAATCTAACACGCGTTTTAGTTTCTGTTTCGAAAACGTACTACCAACATTTTACCAGATCTGCTGCATACACTTTGCAGCCAAGACTTATAATTAACGATTTTGAGGAAGTGTGCCGCAAAATAACTATCTGAATTAACGTATTCTGTCAACTTTAAAGCAAATTTAGTAGTAATCCTTACATTTTTTGGTAGTGTTACACGATACAATACAAATTATTAACGCCAATTCTTAACCCGCCATGCACAACCCCGCTTAGCCTGACACATTCTGCCATGCATATATACACGTTGCGACAAAGCCAAGAGAGGCAAAACACGCAGACAATTTTATTGCCTCCTCGCGGTAATGTTTCTGACGTCACAAAAACAAGTTAGTTATTTGAAAAATACATGCTAGCGAGAGGGGAAGATGGCCGTCTTGTGTAAAATATTTATTTGACGATGACCGGTGACAAAATTGAAAATCTAAAACCATAATGAAACTGAACATATAAAATATATGGTAGTATAGCTTAGAATTCACTGAGCAAGAATATGTTTTAAATAATATGATAGTCCCAGTATTACCCAAATTGTTGAGAAAATAATAAATGTCTACGAACGCACGACCAAACAGACTGTTGTTCCTGCTTTGTTTTTCTTAACGTTAGTGGGGCCACCGTCTTAGAAGAGAGGCATTGAGGAAATTCAAATTAGCTTGGGAAACAAGAGTATAGGAGGAGAGGGGAGCGGTAGGAAAATTGTTACCAAAAACTAACATCGTTTTGCATTGGCATAACTAAAGCGGACTGGCCAATCGACTACCAGACGCAGAGTATGTTTGGAATTATTTTGGGTTTTCAAAAGCTGCATTTGAATTCTGGTAGTCGCAAGCTTTCGATTGGCCAGTGCTACTAAATATTAGCAAAAAGCTTTCACTATTCATTGTCAGTTGAACTGTATTTTTATTCAGATACGCTGAGAACAGCTGTGTTAAATTTAAAAGTAAAGTAAATAACTATATGCGTATTTCACAGTCTGGACGGAGCAGAGGAAACTGAGGCCATTTCTTTGCAAATTCAGCGACATTTGTTTATATTTCTTGATGTGTGGAAAGGATGCTTTAGGAATTTAATATGTTTAATCCCATTACCAAAGTTAGATACTGCTATTGGGAAAAAGTGAAGGACGTGCAGGGAGCAGACATTGTTGAGTCCTCACATTGAAATGTATCTAACTAATGTATGTTGTCATGATTATGTTTGAATATTATTGTATTAGAGCATATTAGTAAGCCTCTGTGTTCAATGAACACTGTTCAACATGCCTGAAGCATTCATATATAAAAGAAAAAGATGAGAAAAATATATAAAAGGAAATGTGGTTACCCCACATTATATTATTGAGGAAAACTATGTAAACGTACAGTGGCGTATCTGCCATAGGGACCTGAGGGGTGGTCACAGCAAGGTGGAAGTCATGAAAATTAGGGGATGAGTGCACCTGAAATGCACGCGAGGCTGACCCCATTGTGGTTAGTTGGGATTATATAAATATAGTTATAGGGGACCTAGTGTACTGAATGAGATCAGCTGTGAAGGTTTCTGAAGATAATAAGTTTGGTGTCTATACAGAAGACCTTACTTGCTACCACATTTCGATCTCAATCAGACTTATTCTTTATCAATGTGAATAATAGCTTCGTTAAGTGTCTAGGGTATTGTAATTGTGTTGTGGAATAATATCAATACAAAACATATACAAAGAAATATTAAATCCTAAGATAAACTCAACTAACTCCAGCTGTTAAATTTTATAATGAAAAATTTTCTGTTAAACTTTATTGGTCCTGAGCCTAAATATTATTTTGGTCCGGACTTTAGTCAATGATAATCAATTTGATTGCATAATATAATTACAAATATATATTAAAATATTTACATGCAATAGACAGTATGTCTATAGTACATGGGTACAAGTTTCAATTGGATATTCTTTAATATATCTAATTACTGGTATTATGAAGCATGTCGGGAATTTTCATCATCCCAATGTTCTTTAGTTTTAATAATATGGTCTCTGTTTTTCTTTTTGGAGGAATGTTTTTATTCAATACAGGAGATCTTTCAGGAATAGTAATAAGTTGTTCCAGGCCAGATATATCACTTATCTGAGCCCTGGAATCGCAGCAATTGCAGTCAGTTTGGCCAAACGCTTCAAAATCCTCTGGTTTTAAGCCTCTTTTATAACAGCAGCTGTCAGCGACTCCTTGATCTAGTGCTGAATTGCTCTATCATTCAGTTTTAAGCTAGTTGAGTGTAGTCTTGCCTGAGAGTGAAGCAAGTTTTGTCTCAGGGCGAAGTAACTACATTTCATACACGTTGAGCGCTGTGTGTAACGTTGAGCGCTATGTGTAACGTTGAGCGCTGTGTGTAACGTTGAGCGCTGTGTGTAACGTTGAGCGCTGTGTGTAACGTTGAGCGCTGTGTGTAACGTTGAGTGCTGTGTGTAACGTTGAGCGCTGTGTGTAACGTTGAGCACTGTGTGTAGTTTCGGGTGGTATCTGAGGCGACAAATAAAGAACAGAACGTCCACTAGCTTGTCATTAGAGGCGACTAAAATGAGGTTGTTCATGGGGCTGGCAACCTCATCATGAAAACACATTGTCACAGAAACCCCCGCTGTAAGAGCACATAAATGGTTGTCATGGAGGTTTTTTGCAAGAGGGTCGTAAGTTGTGGTGGATCCATGGTCCACAAGGCGTGAAACGGGAAGTGGTGACTGGGGTCCACTGTACTGAAAACTGGATTTTACGTACAAAATATCGATTTTTTACTTTTGAGCTTATTTTATTAAATAATCATTGAGGAATCGATTGAGCAAGGTTTTATAACATAAAAAATGCATTTGATGTATCAAAAAGCATATTTTCTGTACCCACCCCCAGCTATGATTTGCAAATTTGTGCCGAAAATACAAGATTTGTCGCTCAATTATACCTTAGTTACGCTAACCAAATCGTGGACTATTTGGTATCGATACACAGGGAATTTCGTTGTCTGCCGTAATATCGCAAATTCGAAACTATTTTTTCTCATAGCTCTGTGTAATGTGTGTTTGAAAATTTCCGTAATTTTACGCTAACCTCCTTATAAGGAGTGGTCACATGGTGACCCCATGCCCTCATTACCGACCCATTCAAGACGCAAGAGTAAACATCTGTTTTGATTGGTCATAACAACATTTTGGCTGAGTGCGCAAATGTGGAAGTAACAACAGCCATTTCCGCCTGTACACAAAAAACAATTGTTCGCTTTCGTGAAATATTTTTCTCTTGTTTAAATTTCAGTGAATTGTGTTCTTTTACTTCAAAATGGGAAGAATAGGTTAGAGATCAAAACAAATATCTGCTGCCAGGTCGCATCGACAGTGTGTAATTTCTAGCAGTGTTACCACAGAAGGTAATACAGAATCAGCGGTGAATGATAGGCCTACACAAACAACGTGGAATTTCTGCATCCAAGTATCCAATAGGCCCATGGTTCACATTGCAGATCCAGTAGTGCCTGGCCCAAGTCGATCTGATATAAAAATTAACTTGAGCACGAGAACGAATGTTGCAACTCATAATACTGTCTGCGCTCAGCCTAAACCTACGTATAAAACTATTGTAGACATTTCTTTCTTCAACAACCTTCTTAAAAATGTATGTTGCAATTTGTGTAAGCAAAGCACATTGCAAACAAGAACTGACAACACCAAGTCTAAGGGTTTCTCTCTCTTCCTGGAAGTTGTGTGTCACACATGTGAAAAAGCAATTTCTAGAACGTACACATCCGAGAGGGAACCAGAAGGCCGCGGCCCTCGTGGACATGCAATCAACAAATCTACTGTTCTTGGTGCCCTCATGTCTGGAATGGGCCCATATACATTCAATCTCTTCTGTGAGAACCTAGACCTCCCTGGCCTTCACGAGAAAACATTTCATAAATATGCAGATCAAATTTTTGATCATTTGTATACCATGCACTCTAGAGTATTTCAACGTTCCGTCAGCATCGTCCGAGCTGAACACGCTAAGAGTCAGCATCGTACCATTAATAAAAAAGAAGTAATTGACATCGCTGTCAGCTTTGATGCAACATGGCTAACTAGAGGTCATAAGTCATTTATAGGTGTTGGCAGTGTTATCGACATCTTAACTGGCATGGTCATCGATTCGCATGTTATGTCTTCCTTCTGTCACACCTGTGAGAATACTGGACAGTGGCAACTGAAAAATCAGCCTGACAAATTTCAAAAATGGAAAGCAGAGCATCAGAAGGACTGCTGCCGTAATTATGAAGGGTCAGCCGGAATGATGGAGGTAAAAGCCTGTGAAGTTCTCTTTCTTCGTTCAGTGGCAAATCACAAGCTACGCTACACTGTTTTGCTATCAGATGGCGATTCCAAGGCCTACAACAGACTCTGCGACATCAAACCGTATGGACCAGAAGTTGACATAACCAAAGAAGAGTGCGTCAACCATGCTGCAAAGCGATTAGGCACTGCACTGAGGACACTGATTACTGACTGCAGGAAACAAAAAGTCACCCTTGGGGGAAATGGCCGTGGTCGTCTAACCCAAAATGCAATACGAAAATTGTGTATTTACTACACCAGGGCCATCCGCAAGCATAGTACAACCCCAGAGATGAAACAAGCCATCATGGCTTCTCTCTACCATGGGTATTCGACAAACGACAAACCCCAACATAATTTGTGTCCGCCAGGCAAAGACTCCTGGTGTTTCTATCAGGCTTCCATTGCCAAAGGAGAAGCTGCTGGACCACACGAGACCAAGGTTCACACTCCGTTTGACTACAACCTGCTCCATAAGCACTTAGCCCCTATTTATGAGCGTCTTACTGATCAGCATTTGCTGAAGCGGTGTCAGTTAGGTGCAACACAAAATGCAAATGAAAGCCTACACAATGTTATATTGAGTCGTTGCAGCAAGCGGAAATTTGTGTCATTAAAAAAAGCCAAATTCAGTGTCCTTGTGGCCGTTGGAGAGTTCAACTTTGGTCCATCAGCCAGTGCAGAAATAAAAAGGCTCTGTGGTCAAGCATCTGGAACAAACTCAATACGCCTTGGACAGGTGCGACTGAGGAAACGTCTGGCCAACAGCCAGAAACATGAGGCTGACAAACTTGTAAAAAGAAGAAAAATTAGGCAAGAGGCAAGACAAAGGCGAGAGGTGGAGCTGCTTGAAGCTGAAGGAGGTGCAGCATATAGTCCTGGAGGATTTTAAAAATATTCAGCCCCCCAGAATGGAGTATATTGGACAAGACAAGGCACTCGGTGAGTAAAATGCATTTTTCTTAAAACTAACATTTTATTAACCAAATATTTTATTACTAACAAACTATCTAATAGATCAATCTAAATTTGGCATGCATGTAGTACACATATATACCTTTAAATTGTCACATGCTTTTTTTGATATTTTGGTAATTTGCTTTGATATATTTTTTTAAATATTTTTTTTTCCTTTTTTTCATACAAATAAAGTGTATTTTTTTTAAATCATTAAAAATAGAATTTTAAACTTATAAAAAAAAAGCCTCTGACAAATTGTTTTAATTGTCAGTCACAACATGTGTGTCCAATTTGATAAAGTTTGGTCAATGGTAAACATAAGATTTTTGCTCTTGAAAATTGGTGAAAAGCCCAATATGGCTGTTGTTTTTTTTTTTTTTGGTTACCATGTAGAAGGAAAGAAGAAAAATTAAGCAAGATAAAGGCTAAAGGAGGAGCAGCTGGAAGCTGAAGGAGGTGCAGCATATAGTGCTGGACAATTTTAAACACATTCAGCCCCCCAGAATGGAGTATATTGGACAAGACAAGTCATTCGGTGACTAAAATGCATTTTTCTCAAAACTAACATTTTATTAACAAAAAATGTTATTTTTTACAAACTATCTAATAGATCAGTCTGAAATTTGGCATGTATGTAGGACACATATATACCTTTAAATTGACAGGGGCGTTTTTTTTGATATTTTGGTAATTTGCTTTGATATATTTTTTTAAATATTTTTTTTCATTGTTTTTCATACAAATATAGTGTATTTTTTTAAAAAATCATTAAAAATAGAATTTTAAACTTATCAAAAAAAGCCCCTGTCAAATTGTTTTAATTGTCAGTCACAACATGTGTGTGCAATTTGGTAAAGTTTGGTCAATGGAAAACATAAGTTTTTAGCTCTCGAAAAGTGGTGAAAATCCAATATGGCAGATGGGTTTTTTTGGTTACCATGGTAACCACATTTTTTTTAACAAAATAAACTGTAGAATTTGGTTCATGGACATACACTGTGTCTATTGAGCACATAAAAAGTTTGAAAATGTTAGAACAAAAGTTAGTTTTCACTGTAGGGGACCGCCTTAATAAAGGTTGAGCGTACAGAGGCGTGTTTGAAGCAACTGCGGGTCATAAATAGAGTGTACATAAAAAAGCACAGAAACACATACGGGCATATTCACATATGTACGCACACAAGTATACAGGCAAGAATATGAGATGCAAGTAAGTGAACACCGTTAGCGAATACAAGCAAATGTTTTCAAAGAACATTTATTTGTGTCCAGTGACCCAATCTCTCAGTCTTCCATTCAATCGCTAAATCTGTTTAGTCTGAGTCCATTAACATCATAATTTTTCCTTTTAGTTCCATATGGAGCATGAAGCCACCACTGTAGTTGGTATCCATCCATTAAGCCTGCCTGTACCAAGCATTCACATGATGTTGCTGTAGCGGTGATTTCTGTGACACTTTGTTTTAAATGTCGAGGTTGCCAGCCGTATTCTCAGTCAACCTCACATTAGTCGCCTTGTACGACACGCTTGAAGGTGGCGTAGTCATTTTCTTTCTATGTCTCTAAAACCCCCGAGAAGTAGACGGAGTTCGAGCTTAGAATACCTGGAATTCTCCATCTTGTTGAGGTTGTCTCATCTGAAGTCCTGGACAAGCAACTGTTGACGTCAGGGACGATAACGTTGAGAATACGTCACGAGAATTAGAGATGTGGTCTGAAAAGAATCGCAAGATAATATTTATTGCTATTGTTAAACTTGTTGATAGCATTACAAGGCAGTCCTTGTTCTGGAACCCCCAGGGTAAGAGAGGCAGAGGTAGACCAAGAAGCACATGGAGAAGAGAGCTGGAAATAGAGGTGAACATGATGAGGAGAACGTGGAAAGAACTTGAGATGATGGCACGTGACAGGAAGACTTGGCATGTGTTTGTTGAAGGCCTATGCTCCTTGGGGAGCGAAGGGTTATGAATGAATAAATGAATTATTGTTAAACAGAAGCGATAGTACTGTACGTTGGGCAAACTTATAGGTACTTAGTCTCCTTCAGTAAATGTCGAAAGGTATGAATGCAAATTGTTCCTGTTGCGCGCTGGTTAAATACAAATAGGAGAGAATACCCGCATAGAATCATGACAGAATAGAATTTGATGTCTTACAATTTCCAGAATTTCTTTGCTTTCTGTCCTAATAAGACTTAGGCTACCTGTTTCTTCACCTCGTTATGTAAATTGATATTGTTTATGTCATTTTGATGTTTACATATACTGAAGAAGGTTTGAATTACCGAAGTGTAGGGCCTATGTGTGTGTGTGTGTGTATGCCTTAATTCTTAATTAGAAAAAACGAGATATGTTATAAATTGTTCCATCTTTTTAGATGCTATATTTGACAGTTTTCACACTGTTGTTAATTTATCCGCCTACGTCTCACTACAGATATTAAACCAGCAAAACCGTAACAACAACATCAATATTATCAGCGACGACAATGACATTCTACATCAGTGATGCTTTATAAATAATAAACGTACCAGTGATGTCTTTTACTCCATCAGAATAAGGCTCACTGAGTGTGGGGTCCTCTGTACTCAGCGGCGACTTCAGGAAGATAATGATGTTGATACAGGCAGCGAATATGACACCAGCAATGAGGCATTTAACTAGTTTGGTCAAGTTATACCTCATGACGCCAGATCTAACAGGAGTAAATATGGAAACAGTATTATTATGATGGAGTTCCTGAAAACAGCTATGTTACTAGGACCATTTATACCCACCAAAACACAAGCCAGGGAAGAATGAAAGCTAGCGTCTTAACATTTCTGCAGATTTAGCATATTGAGAAGAATAACGATCTTGCTTGGAGCTCATTTTGTTGCTTTTGAATGAAGTTACTTGAAATGCAGTAGTTTTTTTAAAATATTTTGACAAATAATTTTAAATTTTGCTTGCTTCTTGTCAAGGGACGTAATGTTTCCGCTGCGCAAGGGAAACAATTAATGCTTAAAAATAATTTTTAAATATAAGTAATTATATGACATTTTATTTTCATATTCTTTTTAGTATGTTAAATATATGAACAATGTATTTTTTTTTTTTTTTGCATCCAATAAAAAAACAAAAAAAAAACAAACAAACAAACAGAATGCAAATTATTCTTATTTTCTTCTATCTTTTGAGTTGGCTTGCACTAAAAATGAAAAGCGCCATAAAAACATGAGCGTTCACCATTCCGGCAGCCGTGTCGCCCTTGAACAAATGTGCAATAGAGTTTTAGGCTCAAGGACATATGTTCGTTGCTCACAGTAAAACAACCGCGTTTTTGACCAGATGGACTCACAGCTGAATTCTACCAACATTTCTTTCCCATTTTAGGCTCTCTCCTACAAAGGGTATATTCAGAATCTTTCGAGAAAAATGAATTTCTATCTAGCTTAACCTGTTATACAGCAATCTAATCCCTAAGGACGATCCGGACAAAACAAAGCTTACAAACTACAGACCAGTATCGCTCCTAAACACAGACTATAACATTTTAGCAAAAAACCTAACAAACTCAAACCGTTCATGGCTACACTCATACACGAAGACCAACAGTGTAGTGTCCAGCACAGAAACATTCATCAGCACGCACCCTTCATAAGAGTTATCATCACCTACACACATCAGAAGGATTGTCAGTCGTCAATCCTATCTCTAGACCAGGAAAAAGCCTTTGACAGAATATCCCACTCATACCTCCACAAAACTTTACTACACTGCAACATTGGTGAATACTTTAAAAAGTGGATTGAAATTATATATAAAAAACCCTGAAAGCAAGGTTTTGGTAAATCATTCATTTACTGGGGCCTTCAGGCTGACAAGATCTGTTAGGCAGGGATGTCCCCTTTCTCCTCTACTCTATGTACTCACTCTAGAACTACTGCTAGAGAAAATTAGACAAGACAGTACCATCAGAGGCACTTTTATTCAGGGTAAAGCGGAACAAAAGTTGCTTCCCTACGCAGACGATATTACCTTCTTTCCTCCCAATGATAGGTCTATACAAAATATTCTAGACACTTTCACGCTTTTTGGTAAAGGTAGTGGGTCAAAATTAAACGTCCAGAAGTCTACGATTATGGGTATAGGCAGATGGAAAAACAAAACAGATTTTCCCTTTGATTTAACGTCAACAACAAACATGAAACTGTACGGTATATACTTCCCATCTCACCCGAACCGCACACACAAAGTAACATGGCAGAACTTAGACGCATATACCACAGACACATTTCACCGCTACAAATACAAAAATACAACCATTTTTTCCAGAAGTGCAATAGTGAACTGCTTTATTATTCCACAAATAATTTACATTGCTACAGTCTTTGACCCTTCACAACATACGGTGACAGAGATAAATAAGGAGATTAGGCGTTTTGTTTTTGGGCACACTTTATTTAGCATTAAACATCAAACACTCATGCAAGAGAAAAGATTCGGGGGAGTTGCCCTCCAGGATATAGGGACAAAAATAAAGGCACTTCGAATCAGACATGTAGGAAATATAATAAGAGAACCAGAACAACACACATTAGCCCATTACCACGTAGAGCTTAGACTTGCTAGACTGAGACCACTAAAGAACAATGTCCCACACCATTACGGCACACTACCACACTTTTACAGGACATGCATACAAGCCATCAGAGGACACGAAATTTTAATTAACCAGAAAACAAACAAAATTTACAAACACTTAGTCAGGTTACAAGCACCACCTTTACACCTTAGAATTAAAGGAGGTTACAATTACTTTATAACAGGTTAAGACACACTGCCTAGAAGATCTTGACTCATAAATATTTTCTGGTAGCAATACAGGCAGAGCTGTAAGTACAATCAATGATATCAAAATAACAATACAAAGGACACGATTGGCTTTTTCTTTTCCTATTCCGCTCGTTTTTAATGTGAATAATTTGTTTTATATCCATGTAATATTATTATATAATGTAATGTATGTGAGAATGTACCCGCATACCGCTGTACTTTAGACATGTGAATCGTGAGAATGTACCCGCATACCACTGTACTTTAGAGATGTGAATGTTTTTGTCTGCTTAAATGGGATTATGTATATGAGAATAAGCAGATATACATTGTTATTTCTATTTTTTGTGTGTGTGTGTGTGTGTGTGTTAAACTGCTGAAAGACTTTTCCTGCTACAGAAGTGCGCAAGAAAGTGTTATTATTATTATTATTTCATTTTCCACCAAGAATGTATGGATATAAGCGAGAATGTGTTTATGTAATTTTTGTAGTGATGATTGATGACACACTCAAAAATACAGATTACTTGTAGACGTTTTGACCGCATGAGTGAGTGTCGGTATACAGAATTTATTTATTTATTGTTTTGTTTATATTATTTTATTTTTTATTTATTAATTTATTATTATTATTTTTCTTCAGTCACAATCTTGTTTGTTTAAAAAAAAACCTACTCATTTTTTTATTATGATTGCATACTGTAAATGAATGCTGTTATGTTAACTTTATAATGTTGCATGCCTTTAAATTAATGCTTTAAGAAACATGTGGGAATGAAAGGATATAATATGCAAGATAAATGAGAGTGAAAGGGCAGAATGTTAGACGGGCCTGCGCGTCCAATTCTTAACCCTTCGAAAATAAAGTTCGTTCATTCGATCATTCGTTCATTCGTTCGTTCGTTCATTCGTTCGTTCGTTCATTCGTTCATTCGTTCATTCGTTCATTGCACTGGGGAAAAACATGGAAATTAAAAGAAATCAAATCCAAAGCAGAAATAGGAGTCTGCAACTCAGATGTTAAGACACGCCTACTGTAGGGCTCGGATGTTAAGACACGCTTTCTGTAGGGCTCGGATGTTAAGACACGCCTACTGTAGGGCTCGGATGTTAAGACACGCCTACTGTAGGGCTCGGATGTTAAGACACGCCTACTGTAGGGCTCGGATGTTAAGACACGCATACTGTAGGGCTCGGATGTTAAGAAACGCCTACTGTAGGGCTCGGATGTTAAGACACGCCTACTGTAGGGCTCGGATGTTAAGACACGCCCACTGAGTGCTCAGATGTCAAGACACGTCTATTGTATGGCAGAGATGTCAAGACGCGTCTATTGTATGGCAGAGATGTCAAGAAGCGCCTACTGTAGGGCTCAGATGTCAAAACGCGCCTATTGTATGGCTCAGATGTCAAAACGCGCCTACTGTAGGGCTCAGATGTCAAGACGTGCCTACTGTAGGGCTCAGATGTCAAGATGTGCCTACTGTAGGGCTCAGATGTCAAGGCTTGTGTAACTGTATTTTTTTTCTTGTTGAGGTGATCACTGGCCCAAGACAGTTTACATGTTGTTAGATGTGTAGTGCGAGCGTATGATGAGTTGAGTGTGGGTGCGAATGAAGACGCGAATGTGTTTAGGCTCGTATAGATGTAGATCCTGCAACCCATACTCTCACATGCAGTAATCAAGGATGCTTTGACACTGCAGGCATGTTTCAAGACATTTATTGACGGGAACACACATAATATCAACAGGAACAGTCAGTGTAACAAGGTCATGCTGACCTGACATCGATAGGTATACATTTGGCATTCAAAAAGGTAAACATCAGAATAGACGTGCATGGTCAATAGCAAAGTTCTTCAATAATGACAGTTCGTAGCGTCGCCCTTGGCGTCTCTGACTAAACGCGTCAGATGCCTTAGTTACCTTGACACACAGGTGCAACTTGGCACTCCCTGCCAATTGCACATATCAGGCTGTAGTATAATAGCCGGAAGCACAGGCCTCGTCCTAACGTCGGCCGTGTACTTCTGTTAAATAGGTTATCACCAACCCTGCAGTAATACTTATTGTAGATAGAAGTTCCGCCAATCTGCGGCTCCCACAATATATCCTCGTCACTGGATTTCTGGACAATATAAGACTAACAGTCTTGGATGGCTACCTCGAGCACAAATATATAAGTTCTGAAATGGCGGATCCGTGAACTGCTGTTCACCCTAGGTAATCCTTTACATGTTCTGCCACCGAAAAGCGTAATAATGCATAAAGGTCGGTATTACCTGGTAAATGAATCCTCAGAACTACACAAGGAATTCTGTCGTCATCCCGACGCACAGAGATTCACTGGGGAAAACTGCCATAGCAGTTACTTCGAAGATTCTCCCCGAAAAACAATGGACTCTTGGTCCCTTCAGAAAAACAGGACCTCCCGGCTTCCCGGAAGTATATCTCACTCCCGCTTAAAAAAACCTTCCCATAGGCCCACGCCGAACTGTCAACCTCTGACCCTAAAGGTCAAACACAATGAATGAATAAACAAGGGAAGACAACCCCTAATCAACCTGACATCGCAGGTAAAGACACAATTATACTTATGATACAAACATAAGCAAATAACTTGACAGATGACTCCGTCGAAAATGACAGCAACATTACTACCACCCCCCTGTAAAAAAAAAAAATGCAATTTTTTTTTTTTTAATATGTTCATGAGCAAGATAGCACCAGTATCACTTCTGTGCTCATGCAAACAATGAACCTAATATCAGGTACAATAGAAGAGGGTACAAATCATCTCCCAACATAGGAGAAAATATTTCCTTTAAGCCAAACAAACTAAGGGATACCATTCAAGAAACCTAAGTTGCTGGCAATACCAATCATATATGAAACATTACTAAATAATATAATCATAGCAATATACAAATGTCAATGCTATTTTAGCAACATATCACTGATGGATGGACAAAATGAAATTTGTTAAATTATCTAAACATCATCCAAATACATTTGTATTACAACATATTATGATATTAAGGACAGACCTAAGTCTGAAAATATATCAGGAAAAACTAGGACACAAGATTTAACTGGAATCATGTGGGCATCTAGACAATATGTCCGCCATCACATTATCCGAACCACGGATAGCTCGCACCGTGAAATGGAAAGGCTGAAGAGCAATAGCATAACGAGTAGATCTCGAGCTCTTCAAATCCTTACTTTGCATAGCCGTAAGAGCTTTTTGGTCGGTTTCCATAAAGAAATGCGCGCCCAGAAGGAACCTTTGTAGCTTAAGAATGGACCAAACCATAGCCAACAATTCACGGTCCAAAACCGAGTAATTCCTTTCTGCCGCATTCAGCTTCCTAGAAATATACATTACAGGATGCAGAGTTCCTGAATATTCCTGCATTAGTGCCGCTCCAATGCCAGTGGAAGAGGCATCACTACGAAGGACAAAAGTCTTATCAATCGTCGGTAGTCTTAAGATAGGATGAGATGAGAACAAATTCTTAACCTGATCCAATGAAGATTGGCATTCTTGGGACCAACGCACCATATTAGGAGAACCTTTTTTCAATAACGTTGAAAGTGGTGCCATAATGGAGGACAGATTCTCAATGAATCTTCCATAGAATTGTATCAATCCCAAGAGACTACGCACTTGCTTTTTTGTCTTCGGAACCGAGATATTTAATATCTTTGAAATGTTTTGGTCCTCTGTCTTCAACAGACCATGACCAACTCGATGACCTAGGAAGGAAATTTCACTAAACCCAACAAAAGCTTTAGAGGGTTTAGCAGTCAAACTATGCTCACGTAGAGTAGATAGCAATTCCTTCAGACCCACATAGTGTTCTTCCCAAGTATCGCTGAAAAGACAGATGTCGTCTAAATATGCAATGACATCTGCACGATCTGATAGAATTCGTCGCATCATGCGCACGAAAGTCGCTGGGGCGTTCATAAGCCCGAAAGGCATAAAATTCCATTGAAACAGACCCCTAGGTGTCGAAAAAGCAGTGAGAGGTTTGGCGTGTTCCATCAATGGGACTTGCCAATAACCTTTCGACAAGTCTAGTTTAGTAAAGAATTTAGCTTTAGAAAGTCTAATAAGTAGATCATCTAATAACGGCATAGGTTCAGCATCGAACTTCGTAACTTGATTTAATTTGCGATAATCAACGCAAAGACGTATGTTATTGTCTTTCTTTCGAACAATAACTATCGACGAAGAATAAGCTGAAGTGGATGGTTCAATTATTTGTAGTTGAATCATTTCATCCAATTCTTTCTCGACTTGTGCTTGAAAATGAATAGGTATTGGGTATGGTCTTACTCTGATCGGATTACGATCAGTAAGTATGATGTCATGTTCTATGACATCTGTGTGTCCAGGAATGTCGGTAAGGACATCCTGATATGATTGTAACGTAGAGGATACTTGACGTTGTTCCTCAAAAGACAAGTTAGAAGAGACTGTAACGTCTCTCCACGATTCCGTTGAAATAAGTGGAATCGTAGGAAGAGGTAAGTTCACGTCAGAAAAAATAGTTTCCTCATCCTGTATAACGGACAGGGATGAGATGTGACCATGTTGAACTGGAGAGTCGTCCGTCGCCTGGAAAATAGGCTGTAAATAGTCTGGACGTTCAATAAACTCTGTTAACATATTTATATGGAAGGTTTTATGCCTTCCATCCACATCGACAATATAGTCGACATCAGAAATTTTCGAGACTATAGTGTATGGACCCTTCCAAGAAATGAGAAGTCTATTCTCTCTTGAGGGCAGTAAGACATATGCTTTGTCTCCAGGACAAAGTTGACGTAGGCGTCTTTTCTTATTAGCAAATCGCCTAGCTTTTTCTTTCGCAAATTCGGAAGATGAAGTTGCTAACCTGCACGATTCGATAATCTTTTCTCTAAGAGCTATAACATATTCATATGACGATTGTGTATCATCGTCAATATTATCGGAAGTTATCAAATCGTGTAACAAGGACATTGGCCCGCGCGGTTGCGCGCCAAAGACAAGTTCGAAAGGAGAAAACCCTGTATGCTCGTTGGGAACCTCTCTATAGGCAAAGAGGACTGCAGGTAAAACCCTGTCCCAATCTTCAGGATGATCCTCCGTTATCTTGCCAAGTAAGTTCTTTAGTGTCCTGTTAAGACGTTCTACCAATCCATTGGACATTGGATGATAAATACTACTGAGAGACCTTTTAATGTCTAGCGTAGCCATTACCTGAGACATAACGTCCGAAATTAACTGAGTGCCGTGATCCGACAGTATTTCTCCGGGGAATCCCAGACGAGAAAATACGAGCCAAAGAGCATCAGCGATATCGACAGTTGATATGCTCTTCAGAGGAATAGCCTCTGGCCAACGCGTGCACATGTCCACGCAAGTGAGGATAAATTGGTGTCCTCTGGCTGACTTAATTTTGAACGGACCAATGATGTCTATAGCCATTTTCTGAAACGGCCGAATCGGAATATCTGCAGCCTGAATAGGAGCAGCATGTCTCGGACCCCTAGACTTGACCTCTTGACAAATTTTGCAAGATCGGCAATAAATTCGGATGTCTTTATTCACGAATGGCCAAAAGAATGACGCAAGGACTCTAGTTTTAGTTCTGGAAAAACCCATGTGTCCCGCACACTGAGAATCGTGTGCATGCCGAAGAATTAAGGCTCTCATACACTTAGGCACAAGAATTTGCGAGTGCATAGACTTGTCCGAGTGTTGTACCATTCGTACCAATATACCATTCTTCATAGTGATATACGATTTGTGATTCGTATTTTGATTGGGATCCCCTTTCTTTGCAAGAAGGAAGTATTTCTTCAAAGAAGGATCCTCTTCTTGACGTTTAACAAACGAGTCATGGGAAATCACCAAGTGCTCGTCTTGGCTATCAACTTCATTACTATTATCAGATGAAGTTGGGGGATTAAGAGCTTGAGCTCTTGTCACCACTGCATTGACCGTTTGAATGTTTTTTTTCTTCCCAACTAGAAATTTGTTGCGGGGTGCATTCCTTAACCCCATGAATACGACCGATTATAAGATCCGCAATAGGATTAGGAAGAAGACATGCATGGACATCTCCTGTGAAGAAAGGAGTGTCAATCCTAATAATAGCAGTAGGATAGCTTTCCATAGTACCACCAAATGTAACACATTTGATTGTTTTTCCCGTGGCACAGCAAGGATCTATCAGAGACTCCTTAACCCCGACGGTAGTACATCCCGAATCGAAAAGTACTGAGACTAGCCTATCATTTATTAGACCTTTATGTAAGATGAGAGATCCTCTCCCATCATGCGCAACTGTAGCAGGTAGAGCAGGAAGAGGGTGACCACAACTTAGCGTAGATACAGTTGATGAGTCAAACAATGTTAAGCATTGGGGGCATTCAGTTGCTCTCCCAAAATCGAAAGCACAACCAGTGATAGCCCTAGAGTTACCACTATCATTTACTGTATTACAGACTCCATCAAACTCTTGTTGCGCAGAGTTTGCCTGTTGGTAAGGTCTTTTTTTGTTAAACCTAGGTCTACCTCGATTATCATTTCCCCTGTAATTATTTCGACTATCATTTCCCCTGTAATTGTTATCATATTGCCTATTGTAATCATCATTCCGGTTTGAATCCCGGTTTCTAAATTCACCATCGTCATAATCTTGACGTCGAGAATGATTACCTCGAAAATTTGAATAGTTATTATTTGGATAGCCTTTACGAAAGTGTCTCAAATTATTACCACTAAAATTACGAGAACTACCATCTTGTCTCCACTGCATAGACGAAGAACCATCATGTGTTGGATTACTCCGCTTCTGAGTGTAATTTTGATTACTTCCCCTATTCCAATTTTGTTGAGCACCCTGAAATTTTTTTCTGAAATTAGGGCCATATGGTGTTGCCGAAGCAGCTGGCAACCCTTCTTTCACTTTAGAATTGCTAACTGTAGCATGGGGATGTGCTGTGGCATACTGACAACAGTATTCCTCCATTTCTTTTAAGTTTTTAGGCTTACGCTCATGAAGGAATGCAAGAAAAGAATCATTAACAGATGACAAAACCTTATCTCGCAATAATAAGTCCATTAGACCTTCATATGTTTTCTCAATCTGAGACAACTCAACCCATCGTGTAAATGTACGACGTATCTTTGTAACAAAATCAGAGAAATCTACTCCATTTTCTGGCAACATTGTCCTAAAACGAAGACGATAGTCTTCTTGTTTTAATTGGTATTTCTTTAGTAATGCTGCCCTGACAACATCATAATTAGTCCTCTCATGTTCGTCTATTGTCATAAGAGTAGTCACTGTGTCACCTGTAAAAAATGGCATCAGTTGTTCAACATATTTTTCCTTTTTTATGTTATGCGTATCGCACAAAAATTGGAATCTATCTAGATAATCTGCTACGTCATCCTTTAAAGGATTGAAATGAGGCAATTTAATCCTACTAACAAACTCCTTTGTCGTACTCGAAGTTGTTTGCTGAGCACCCGTACTCGCTAATTTCAATTTCTCTAACTCCAAAATTGCGAGTTTTTCATCAAGTTCCATCTTCTGTTTTCTTTCCTCATGTTCCATTTTCCTAATTTCAGCCTCAGCAGCAGCTTGAAGTTTTTTTTCCTCTGCAGCAGCTTGAAGTTTTTTCCCCTCTGCAGCAGCTTGAAGTTTTTTGTCTTCCATTTCCATCTGGAATTTTCTTTCATCAGCTGCAGCTTGAGCTTTCCTCTCCTCAGCAGCAGCTTGAGCTTTTCTCTCCTCAGCCTCTCTTTGATACCTTCTTTCTTCAAGTTCTAATCTTCTATTCTCAGCTTCTAGCTTCTTTAGTTCAGCTTCTGCTTTCAATTTAATTTCCTCTTTTTGTTTCTTTTCTTCTGACTTTAATGCAATGGCGAATTGAGCAGATGAATATTCTTCCAATTCTTTACCAGACTTACCAAGGGTCAACCCTTGCTGGATGAAGAAATCCAATGTAGACATTCTGTCTAATGAGATCAGAAACCTGAAAAAAAAATTAAATAAATTACCTTATCCCACTTCAATGGGAGACAAGTCTGAAATGCTAGACTTGTATACTCACTTCACTTTATTTTACTGTCTTAATCTTTGTAGATAACAAGTCTTTTATCAAAGAACTTGTATAAATATCTTATATAATATTATTTAACAAACTCTATATGAAGAGTCTACCTTATCAATACTATCAAAACATGACCAAGTATGTGTATGTAGACTGTGCATGACAGTAATGTAGTACAACCAAAAAAAAAATACAAAGACAAAAATACAAAACAATACAAATGGCAACACTGTTTTAACCAAAAATGTGTAGAGAAATACACAAGAAAGGAGAGACCTACAGAATACAAACAAAACAAATCGACAATCAAAACTGAAAAACAGACAAAATATTACAAAAACAACGTTAAGTACAATTACATCACAGCTAACATCAATAGCGACCAATTGTCACTAGCAAATTTCCAAATTAAGAAAATTTGCACCTACAGACCGCTTACAGTAAGCCTCGATCAAGTGGCATATTTACCGTAAGACCCACCAACCGAAAAACCCGCAGAAAAATACACAAAACAGTAGAAGTGACATAAACATATAGCAATCAATTTCAATGTGTTGCAGAACAAGTTCAGTCACAGCTGAAACTAAAATAAATTTCTTGCTCCTTGCGAACACAGAAACGAAATGTCAAACGCGCACTGAACGTCAAATCCACTGTAACATAAAGTGGTATTCACGAACCAAAGTTACTATGACCTTCTCAAATTAGGGCTTGCACATTGAATGTTTACAATTTCACGCACTGTTTACAGACACTTGACCTCCAACAATGCAGCTCGAATACTCTGACCCAGAAAAGTCTGCCGTTGAATGAAACGTGTAACAACCCGCAGCACTGTCTACAATAGGAACCCGCCTTCTATGCAGTTATGGTCCACGTAGCAAATGCCTAGTAGTTCACTTCAGTACCTGTCTTGTTATGCTTTATGTAGCATTATAATATAAATGCTCGTACTGTTTATTTGTGTCAACCGTTGATGACCTATATCTGTCCTGTTGTAGCCAAAACTTGCAAATGTAGAATTAGCACTGTGTGTTACGGCTGTCCCGTGTGTAGCTTAGACCCACAGATCAGAAGTGTAATGTGTACTTGTCCTTCTTGTAACTTTCTCGACAAAACTGGAGACATCATACATGTAACAGCCAACCAGGAATGTAAATTTCTGGATCCACAAATGTCAACAATAATGTCAAATGCTCGCTCTGTTCTTTTTAAACCCACAGATCTGGTCCATCAGAAATGTAAGTTTCTAGGCCACATTGGTGACAAGAAATGTATCATAAGAGCCCACGTAACTGGTCCACCAGAAATGTAACTGTATTTTTTTTCTTGTTGAGGTGATCACTGGCCCAAGACAGTTTACATGTTGTTAGATGTGTAGTGCGAGCGTATGATGAGTTGAGTGTGGGTGCGAATGAAGACGCGAATGTGTTTAGGCTCGTATAGATGTAGATCATGCAACCCATACTCTCACATGCAGTAATCAAGGATGCTTTGACACTGCAGGCATGTTTCAAGACATTTATTGACGGGAACACACATAATATCAACAGGAACAGTCAGTGTAACAAGGTCATGCTGACCTGACATCGATAGGTATACATTTGGCATTCAAAAAGGTAAACATCAGAATAGACGTGCATGGTCAATAGCAAAGTTCTTCAATAATGACAGTTCGTAGCGTCGCCCTTGGCGTCTCTGACTAAACGCGTCAGATGCCTTAGTTACCTTGACACACAGGTGCAACTTGGCACTCCCTGCCAATTGCACATATCAGGCTGTAGTATAATAGCCGGAAGCACAGGCCTCGTCCTAACGTCGGCCGTGTACTTCTGTTAAATAGGTTATCACCAACCCTGCAGTAATACTTATTGTAGATAGAAGTTCCGCCAATCTGCGGCTCCCACAATATATCCTCGTCACTGGATTTCTGGACAATATAAGACTAACAGTCTTGGATGGCTACCTCGAGCACAAATATATAAGTTCTGAAATGGCGGATCCGTGAACTGCTGTTCACCCTAGGTAATCCTTTACATGTTCTGCCACCGAAAAGCGTAATAATGCATAAAGGTCGGTATTACCTGGTAAATGAATCCTCAGAACTACACAAGGAATTCTGTCGTCATCCCGACGCACAGAGATTCACTGGGGAAAACTGCCATAGCAGTTACTTCGAAGATTCTCCCCGAAAAACAATGGACTCTTGGTCCCTTCAGAAAAACAGGACCTCCCGGCTTCCCGGAAGTATATCTCACTCCCGCTTAAAAAAACCTTCCCATAGGCCCACGCCGAACTGTCAACCTCTGACCCTAAAGGTCAAACACAATGAATGAATAAACAAGGGAAGACAACCCCTAATCAACCTGACATCGCAGGTAAAGACACAATTATACTTATGATACAAACATAAGCAAATAACTTGACAGATGACTCCGTCGAAAATGACAGCAACAGCTTGCCTACTGTAGGGCTCTGATGTCAAGACTTGCCTACAGTAGGGCTCAGATGGCAAGACGCCATAATTTGGACATTTTCATTTACTCTGTTTACAATAACTGGACAAGGGGGATCACCCAAAAGCAAATATTGGCGATTAAACATATCACAAATTATAGGCAATACAGTGTGATAGAAATTTACTTTTTATTTTTAAATTTTTTTTTAAAAATTTATTTCGTTTCATCTAGTGGTTCTCAACGTGGTACACGTGCCCCCTCCCCCCTCCCAGGGGGGCCATACCATATTTATATAGTGCCACAGAAAGATGGTAAAGGTACCGTTTACCCAGCTAACAGCTACTATGAGTGGGGCCTCAGAGATAAATGAGGCCCAGGAAGGGGGCCATGAGCAACAACAATAAAAACAGTTGAGAACCCCAGATCTAGTCGATCCATAGTTTCACCGGGAAGACAACATCAGACAAGCTCTGGAACCAGGTCACAGACAGGCAGCTGATAGGATAGCCTGGCTCTCTCTCTCTCTCTCTCTCTCTCTCTCTCTCTCTGGCTAATCTTTACACCCTAAGGTAGAAAGGAGCAACAAAGTAAGTAATATATAACAATTTAAAAACAGGAAACGACTTTTCAATCACCATATATATATATATATATATATATATATATATATATATATATATATATATATATATATATATATATATATATATATATATTGTCACAGCGCTATTTCGCAGTGCATCGTAGGTATTGTGTTCGGCGAAAAGCCAGCCTGGTGAGGCCGAGGTGAGCCGAACCGGTGGGTCATGTGACTACCGGAAGTCGGTAAATAAGGCGCAAATTTGGACAGCCAGAAACTAGCCGTCGTCCCTTTGCTAGCAAGATTGCTGTGTGGTTCATATTGTGGACTATTAATTGAGTGCTTGCCATATTTCGGACCTGGTGGATAAGTACGTTGTAATGCTAGAGAGTGTATTGTCTAGTTCGTATTATCTACAGGCCGTAGTTTGATAAAAGATAGATGACTTTTGAGTGTGTGATAAACGACCGCAAAGGCCTTATTGTTCTATCTTTTCCTACATCTTTCGTATTGTATTTTCTCCGACATTTGCTCTTTCATTCCACATTTGCAATCCCACATTTGCTATTTCATCGTTGTGATTACTCGCGACCGGTATCTAGAGAACCACATTTGTTCTTTCATCGGGGGAAATAAAGTCCTTTGATTGAGTCCCCATACCTGACATTATCGTTTGAAGCCCACATTGCATCGTAATAAATCTGGTGAAAACACAACTGGTCATCCCAATCAGACATCTGGGCATGCTGTAATTTCTGTGACACCACATTGGACGCCCAGATTGGCCAGGTGAAAACGTCTCATGCTGTAATGGTGTTATCTTTGGTCGGCCGCTGTTCAGACAAGCGTTGGGTTACCACATTGGACGCCCAGCTTGGCTAGATGAACAATAAACAATCAGAGAGTAGGTGACAGCAATTTGACAGCACTTTTGCATTAGCCCGCCAATTATCTCCATACCTGTTTGTCAAACCACACCCACGTTTGGACTGACAGGGGACAAGAGCGATCATGTGAATGAGTGACCAGAGTGGCTATTAAGGATTGGTTGGTATGGGCGGAGCTGTACAAGAAACCCATATCGGACTGGCAGAAATAATCTACCGCGTAGCGTGCTAGAGGAAGGAGTCCAGTTTTTATATTGTGAGGCAGAGATACAATCCCAAAATCGCCTAGCCTAAATACACGTGTTTATTCAGAGTGGATATAATTCAGTTCTGTGATGAATTGTGTTCTTAAAGGATTTTGCGAAGGGAAAAGAAGGTTAGTAGGTCTTATACAGATTATTAATACATTTTCTTAATTTTTGTTTATTTTAACCTCACAGCTAAAATGTGCGAAAGATAGAGTTTCAAATAATTCTTTGCATAACTGATTAATAAAATCAGAAGATTTTCCTAGAAGATGATAGGAGGTAATTAATGGTTCATACTTCACCTTCATCATCATCACAGTCTCCCATGCGCACACACTCTCATGCACAAGATATTTAACATCATTAGAATTGAATTCAGAGAGAGATCAATAATGAGCAGTAGTATGAATGAAAGTCAACCAGTGATGTTAAATGTGAAAAACTTACGAAGACTTTTGTGTGTCTTCAGTTCATCAGAAGTCTGAGTCTACACGCAACGTGTCTGACGTCTAACCAGAAATAAGTTATCAAAAACGGACATTTGGCTAGCAGAATTCGCCATAGGACATCTTGCATTCCTCAATTAAAGAGGAATATTGTCTCACCCACAAGTCAGAAGATGGACGCAGCATTTTTCGTCACCCATTATACTGCTGGCTCACAAGTTCAAAACATCGTTATCACAAGTTCAATACAGAGTCATCATAAATTCAAATCACTCGAAAGATCATTATTATCTGAAGTCAAGCAAAAGAGCTCAAAAGAGGAATCGCATATTTATACCAAGTGCATCACACTCTTAAGCGCATTCTATGAAGCAGACTCTAAAGTATATTTTATGAATCACGACTACATACGCAAGATTATGAGTCTACATATCACTAACATTTCGTGAAGATATCCAGTCTGGCCAGTACCCTCGGGAGATTAGACAACAGACCCTTTGTTCATATGACAGCTATTAACTATTGATCAACACTACAGAGATATACTCAAACAGTGAAGGAATATACATAAATATCTCGTCAGCGTTCTCAGTGCGACAACAGTTTTCATCAGAACGTCCTCGGCTTAGAGATACCCCACTCGACATAACGTATAACAACTTGGGACAGTGTATGCATACATGTGAATCGTCATATCAATGCAAAGCATTTAGAGACACATGGACTGTGTAGAGTACTCACCATTTTGGTTACACGTATCATACCACATCATCATCATTTCGCTTTACACCAGTTTATTCTTAATTAACTACTACTTAATTAACTGCAATTTTATTATCTCATCTGTGTGTTTTGCGTGAATCGTCTTTCACCATCATCACGTTATAATCATTACTAACCCTATATGTGTGGATATTTCATTAATAAACCCAACGATTGTTTGATCATTATCTAGTTTGTTAATGTATCACTCGTGCTGTCGGTGTTACATATTCACCTATAGGAACATTTCTCTACTCAGATGAGGTTGGGGGCTTTTTCTTTTACGGGATCTAAGGGCAGAAACTAAGGTCGTGGTGAAACAGAACTCTTTCCATAATTAATTAGAAAACACTGTCCAGTGGAAAGCATTCGCATTCCTGTCTTCTTGTCCCTATCTCGAATAGGTCTTTATTCTTTCTTAACGAGCCAATTTCTAGAGACCTTATATCTAATATCTCATAGACTATTCCTGTCAAAAACTACTGTCGTAGTTGCCCCAGTACACACCACACGACAGAGTGTGTCATTTCCATAGTTTTGCCGATCAGGTGAGCGAAATTCATTGCAGTGGTTTTCAGTGTAAGTCGTACTGTCGTGTATGATGCTGATAGATTTTAAGCTGCTAAGGCAAGTTTGCAGTGGCATTTCATTATTGTATTTGATGCGTTTATTGGCCGCGTGAGGCCTTATTGTATTGTGCATATTATTAAAGGGAAGTTCCTGTTAAAGGTGTTCATTTCTATTGTCAGCCATTGTTGTGTGGTATACTCTTGGAAGAACGAGCCTTTAGTTATTATTACAAATCCACACTGCAGTGGTGTAACCAGTGGGGTATTCTCCGCGATAACTGGTTATTGACATTTATACAGTTGACATTCAAAAATCCGGCAACCTCCGGACCTGAGGAGTACCGGATTGTTGAAAATGCCGGATTTTTTATGGTTATATATGCTGTATATATTGAACAGAAAATGACTACCTGTATAGTCACATAAAGAAAGAAAATTAAAAACGATGTTTACGTTTTACACCACTTCTTTTATTTGCTGAATCCATAATGGGGCTATACAGCAGCATGTAAGTGATAAAATGAGAAGGAATGAGCAGGAATGCCTGTTAACACTGTAGTGGTTTTGATGGTATTGTATGATGGTGATATTACTAAGTGTGATGTATGAAGTCAGCTGTGAAGGCTCCTGAGATAAAATGTAGCTGTGAATTTTCAGAAAGCCTTTCTTGCTACCACTACGACCTCACACCTATCTTTTTTTCTAATGAATGTGGCTACGTTAAAATCTAGGGTACTAAATGTAATGTGTTGTATTGACATATACAAACACACACACAGATATTAAATAATATAATATTATCAATAAAATTTAGAACACAATGAACTAAATTCAGCTGGTGAAATTTTAGAAAAGTAAATCTTTTTTAAATTTATTTGTTCTGAACCAAGGTTTTATTTTGGCCAGAACATATGAAAAATTTTGGAATTTATGAGTGAATGGCATGAATAAATGGCATGATAAATAAAAGGTGTGTACGTATACAATTTTCACGATTAGTTAATATTTCTACAGTTCATAATTTTATTTTCCCTGGGAGAACGATGAATAGATGTGCTGTTGGGGTGGCTTCATCCCTCCCTGTCTATGCCTACCAAACATTGTCCATTAATGATGGAAAGAAATGGGATGTTTTAGTAGTAATTCACTTTGGGTGCTATGTCTATGAAGTTGGTGTAAATCCAGCAGACCAGCCTGCTTACGTAACTTTGAAAGAGTAGTTCTGGTGCTGGAATCTGGTGGCCCCACCTCTCCGTGCTTGGGGGCAATATATCGGGTGGCCCCACCTCTCCGTGCTTGGGGGCAATACAAGGCTGTTCTGCCGAGATGCGACACTGCACGGGTCCTCACTGTCAATTATTTACCCAGCATTTGACACCACCTTTTGGTGTCAACATAAAAAACTCACAGCTCTGAAATAAAGTATTGGTTTAGGTTCAGAACCTTACCTAAGGAGCCACTTCTACACGTAACAATTTACAATAACACCACTTAGACAGGGTCAGATCTCTCTGACCATACAACACATCTTACCAAGTTGGTTTCACATAGGATAAGTTCTCCCAGACTACATATTCCGAAATATGTTTATTAGCTTCTTGCCATAGGATAGGATAGGTGATATGTTCCACTGATCTCAACACTTGATCTGTCCTTCCTAATCCTTGCTGGAGTTTATATATATTGTTTGTCCCTAGACCCTGAACTAGGGCGGGGGGTCTAGAGCAAATCCTTACTTGTTGTAAGGCTAGATTTCGATATGGCAGTATCAAATCACTCGAAACATTAAACAATATTTAAAATATACAAAGAAATAATTTCAATCTTACCAGATTATGAATAAAGAACACAGAAATGCTAGCAAAACTCAGCTGAGCTGCTGGCTATAGTATGGCGTCCCTGAACTTATTTCAATTTACTTCATTGGAAATCACCACACTTAAAATTTACTGTGTCTATCACTGGACAACTATTGAGGAATGGCAAAAAAAGCGCGTCTGAGCGCTGATAATATGATTGTCTGTGGCCAATCAATGCCTTGTGTTTTTTTTCAAATTCAAATTTCCTACACTAAAGTCATTTCAGTCATGCTTCAGTCAAGTATGGATTTTTATCTGTTAGTCCGTCCGTCTCTACTTGCGTTTTCACAAAAAACGTACTTGGTTTTTGAACCAACCTATCCGTCCCCTCTACAAATTTGCCTGAAAAGTTATTTTTAGCCACAATTCTCCTTAACACCCTCTCTCTTTCATTCTAACTAGATTTGGACACTTGAGTATCAAGGTCGCGATTTTTGTGCAAATTAGTGACATGTTTGATTCAATGCAGTCTTTCGCTGATGTGAACAACACAGTCTTTTGTCAATGTCTTCATTATTATCTATCCGTCTGTATAAATAAAAGCATATTATTTCACTGCTCAAAATGGGCCATCCGGCCAGCTAATTTTTATATTCCTAACATTAGTATTAAGAAAAAGTTACTTTTTTAATTTTGTAATATTTCAAGCATCTGCGTTGTAATGCTTTTGCCGCTGAATTCAAATAAAAGGCTTGGTATCGCATAAGCGTCCCTTTCCGTACCTCGTGTCAATTTGGGGACGTGACTTTTTCCCCCTTCCCCCCCCCCCCCCCCCCAATTGCATCTTCTTAGCCTTGCTAGTCTCACGCAATTTTTCAGTCATATTTTTTTTTTTTTTCCTTTTGATCCGCCGTTCTCATCCCGTTCAAATGGTAACCATTTCAGCAATTTAATTTCCATGGCGGGTGATGACCCGCGGCGTGGGCGATCATGCCTTCTAGTAACTTACGCATTCTTTTTATCCCTACATTTTATCCTTTGGAGATATTTTTACGTTGTATCACTTGTTAATTTTATGACACATCTCCCCACTTGAAAACATGCCTACGGCAAGTTCTAAAACCAGTGATACACATAGATAAAATCTCTCCTCACGCCTGCCATTACTCTAATTTTGATCACAGGGGTGCCGACTGAGGAAATCTGCACCGACATTCAATTTGCCTGGGATATATTGGATACTAAACTGATAAGGTTGAAGCAATAAAGACCACCTCAGCAATCTTGCGTTTTCATGCTTAGCCTGAGATAAGAATACGAGAGGCTGATGATCCGTCTCGACCACAAAAGTCCTACCATACAGATAGATTTGAAACTTCTTTATTGCCCAGATTAACGCTAAACATTCTTTTTCGCTTGTGGAGTATCCTTGTTCCGCCTTATTCAATTTGCGGCTTGCATAAGCGACTGGTTTCAGTTCCCCATCAGGTGAAGATGATCTTTGCAACAAAGCCCCTCCGAGTCCTACATTACTGGCATCGGTTCTTAAGACAAAGTCCTGTGTCAAATCAGGCAGTTTGAGAATAGGCTTGCTAGTGAGTTTTTCCTTTAACTCTTGGAACGCTAGTTCACATTGTGCAGTCCAAATAATTTTATCTGGAAGTCCCTTGCGAGTCAGATCAGTCAGAGGAGCACAAATAGCGTTAAAATTTTTGATGTATTTCTGATAAAATCCGCATAACGACACGAATGATCGCACGTCCTTTTTTGTTTGTGGTCTAGGTGCTCTCTGCAGTTTTTTCCAAGTTCTTAGGATCAGGGGTCATGTTACCCTGATATACAGTGTGTCCCAAGAATTCCAACTCTTTGCATCCAATACAACATTTTGTTGGCCTAGCAGTTAAGTTCGCCTCCCTAAGTCTATTAAATAACATCTCTAGAGCTTCAATGTGTTCTTCAAATGTCTCTGTGGCGACGAGAATATCATCCATGAAATTCGTGATACATGGGTTATTCAGGGGATCCAACAATTTGCGCATCATCCTTGAAAATACACTCGGAGCATTTTTCAGTCCGAATGGTAGCATATTGAATTCATAATGTCCATCCGAAGTGCTAAAAGCCAAATAAGGTCTCACTTCAGGCTTCACTGGAATCTGGTAATAGCCTTTACTAAGATCCACCTTTGAAAAGTATTTTGCCTTGTTCAGTCTGGCAAATAACTGTTTTGTGTCTGGTAATGGATCCACTTGTCCTTCTGTGACAGCATTCAGTTTCCTGTAATCTATGCACAGTCTGTGTTCCCCAGACGGTTTTCTCAACAAAACGACACTGGAACTAAAGGGTGATTCACTGTGCGAAATAATCCCCTCCTTCAACAAATAATCTATTTCTTCCTTCAATGCCTTCTCCTTCGCGAACGGAATAGAATAGGCTCTCATACAGATTGGGTTTGAGTCTACCAGTTTCATGTCATACTGTAGCAAATTTGTATGGCCTGGTTTATCTGTTAATACATCTGTATGTTCCTCCAGAACCTGTTGAACTCTCTCCCTCTGGTTTTTAGTCAGGTGCGTACTGACTTTTACCTGTGCTGCTGTTTCACAAGGATGTAATGGGTATTCATGTGAGGTGAGTGGTTCCTTTTGCATTTGAGTTGCGATAGCTAAGGTCAGTAAGGGGGTGCTTTCCTGGAGTGGTCTGTCCAGATACTTCTTTAACAGGTTTACGTGATAAACTTTCTCCTTCCCCTTTTTGTCAATTTTATAGTTTGTTCTAGACACCTTCTCTAGAACCGTATATGGACCTTGCCATCCAATTTGTAATTTATTCTGGCTACCGGGTAGTAGAAGCAGCACCTTCTCTCCCACAGCTAGTTCTCTGTCCTTTGCCTTCCTATTAAAATATGCTGCATGTTTCTTCCTGGCTTGTTTCAAATTATCATTTGCCAGTTTCCATCCAGCTTTCAAACGAGTGGTCAGTTCGTTCACGTATTGATAAGATGAGGTAACAGTCTCTTCCACCTTCTCATCTGTCCAGGTCCTTAATAAAGCTTCTAATGGACCTTTTATTGGCCTCCCAAATAGCAGAGTTGCGGGAGCCATCCCGGTTGAACTATGTGGTACCTCCCGATACGCAAACAATGCGGCGGGCAGGAATTGATCCCACAGATCCGGTTTTTCGTGTGCCAGCTTTCTCAGGATAGAAATGAGAGTCCCGTTGAACCTCTCTACCTGGCCGTTCCCTTGCGGATGGTACGGACTACAATGAAAGTGTCTGGCTTGAAATAGCTTAAAAAACTTCTTCCGTTAGTTTCCCCCTTGAACTGAGAACCATTATCCGTCAAGATTTGATGCGGGAATCCTAATCGGGTAAATATTGTAAGTAGTGCCTCTGCTACATGTTTTGAATCAATTGATGGCAGGGCTACCGCCTCTCCCCACATAGAACAAGTGTCCACCAGAGTAAGGATGTAACTGTTCCTCCTCTTGGTCCGAGTGAGAGGTCCCACAATATCCACTGCAACCCTCTCAAAAGGTGTTCCCACTATGGGCATTTCCCCTAGAGTTGCAGGAGCAGTCCAATGCTTTGGAGCTACCCTTTGACATTCTGGGCAGGATTTGACATATCTTTTTTATATCCTCCGTTATCCCTGGCCAGAAGTAATGACAAGCTATACGCTGTCCTGTGGCGCTGATCCCCATGTGACCACTGAAGGGAATCGCATGCCCGAGTTCCATCACTTTATCTCTATATGAAGTGGGAAGAACCAGCTGGTTGTGACCATTTGTTCCAGTTCCGGCCTTCCTGTATAATAGTTTGTTCTTCATGAAATATTCTCCCTTGCTAGGAGGTGTGTGGCATTTGGGCAATTTTTTAAAACATGGCTTGAGTGTCCTATCCTCAGCCTGCGCCTTCCTCATCTCCTCTGGATGAGCATTTATAGGTTCACCTTCTTCCTCCTTCTTCTGTGACCTGGTCTGCACTGTCGCCATGATCACAGGCCTCTCGGGATTCCCCAAGAAGACGTATCTACACCCCAATATCAGAGGGTAGATTGGTTCATCTATCACTGCTGCTCTGATTTCTCCTTCCACATAGCGAGTTTTCACCGTTATCCTTGCGATGGGAAGTGTCATGAGTGGTATGTCCTTAGTCGCCCCTTGTATTTCCACTGTTTCTGTGGNNTACTGACTTGGGTCCACTAGGCTAGACTTCACAACTGAATCATAATCCAAACCTGTATCATAAAGGCACCTTATGGTGACCCCATTACAAATAACATCCTCACAAACTGGGGGGTGATAAGGTTCCTGTTGTCCATTAGGATTAACCTTTAATCTTTGCGTCCCCGACTTCATTGCAGCAATGTTTGAAGGTTTCCTTCTACAAAATTCGGTGTTATGGTTATCTTTCTTGCACCATTTACACCATCTTTTTCCTTGGTTCAACGGTTTTCTTTCATTGAATTTTTTGTCATTGAACTGTGAGTTTCTGTCTCGGTAGTCATTTCTTGGCCGTTCAAAGTTTGTCCTACCTTTATTTCCCTGCTCTCTATTATCAAATTTATTAAATTGCTGTGGAGCTTTAAAATTGTCTATGTGCTTCTTTTTAGCACCACTTACCTCTGCCTGGGCTGCCTGATACCTCTCAGCGACATTTAAAACCTCTCCCAATTTCTCTGCACCTTGTTCCATGAGGAATTTTCTCATGTCTGGAGCCATGGACTCTCTCAATTGCTCAATCATGATCATTTCTTTAAGATCTTGGGTCTTCCCCAGAGCAGTCCATTTCTCCAAATAGGTTTCCAGTCTGGCAGAGAATTGGTGGTATGTCTCCCCAGACAACAGTTTGGCATTTCTAAATTTCTTACGATAAAATTCCCCATTTTTTTCGTACCTCAATAACAAAGCCTGCTTTAACATGTCATAATTGTCTTGGTCTTCTCTGTTCATTTTTGCGAAGACTTCATAAGAAGTACCTCTCAGTCCCTGTGATAGCTTTAAACTCCACCTCTCTCTCTCTCTAACCCATATGTAGTAGCTAATAACTCAAAACGTCCTAGGTACCCCTCTATGTCATCGTCTTTTTCAACAAAATGGTCTAAATGAAACCCCATAGCTGAGTTTGAGGCTCCCAGACTGGGCGTAGCATCTGAGGCAAAAGGGCTGGCACCATTTTCAGGAGCCTGGCCTTGTAATTCCAGCTCCCTTAGTCGTAATTCGTGCTCCCTTTGCAACCTTCTATCTTCTGCCTCCCTTTCGGCAGTCAATCTTTTTTCTTCTGCCTCCCTTTGCTGTCGTTTGTCTTCTGCCTCAATCTGCAGCCTCTTAATTTCTCTATCAGCCTCTAACCTCTTCTCTTCAGCCAACCTTTCAGACTCTAATTTTCTTTCAGCCTCTTTTTCTAATCTTCTTTCTTCCCGTTCAATATACTTATCACATTCAGCCGTTACGTATTGAATTAAAATCTGACCATCCATTCCCATCTCCTTTGCGGTCAGCACAGCAGCTGATCTAAATTTTGCCAGCTCCGCCATACTTTTTAAACAAATCTAGCAATAAGCAAAGTAAAATTTCCAACCACTAAAGTACTTATAATTACTCTAGACTAAAATAATTCTAATTAATTAATTAACTAACACTGGCTGTGAAGATTCACCAACTTCTAATTGCCCTTTTAATTTAAAGGGACACTTTTAATTTTAAGGAATTTAGGGAATTTTACAATTTTGTTCCCTAATTTTATTTCTCCCACCAGGAGATCCTTATATTACTGTTTATGCTAATTATCCCTGGACAAGACCCCAATATATGTAGTGGTTTTGATGGTATTGTATGATGGTGATATTACTAAGTGTGATGTATGAGGTCAGCTGTGAAGGCTCCTGAGATAAAATGTAGCTGTGAATTTTCAGAAGGCCTTTCTTGCTACCACTACGACCTCACACCTATCTTTTTTTTTCTAATGAATGTGGCTACGTTAAAATCTAGGGTACTGAATGTAATGTGTTGTATTGACATATACAAACACACACACACAGATATTAAATAATATAATATTATCAATAAAATTTAGAACACAATGAACTAAATTCAGCTGGTGAAATTTTAGAAAAGTAAATCTTTTTTAAATTTATTTGTTCTGAACCAAGGTTTTATTTTGGCCAGAACATATGAAAGATTTTGGAATTTATGAGTGAATGGCATGAATAAATGGCATGATAAATAAAAGGTGTGTACGTATACAATTTTCACGATTAGTTAATATTTCTACAGTTCATAATTTTATTTTCCCTGGGAGAACGATGAATAGATGTGCTGTTGGGGTGGCTTCATCCCTCCCTGTCTATGCCTACCAAACATTGTCCATTAATGATGGAAGGAAATGGGATGTTTTAGTAGTAATTCACTTTGGGTGCTATGTCTATGAAGTTGGTGTAAATCCAGCAGACCAGCCTGCTTACGTAACTTTGAAAGAGTAGTTCTGGTGCTGGAATCTGGTGGCCCCACCTCTCCGTGCTTGGGGGCAATATATCGGGTGGCCCCACCTCTCCGTGCTTGGGGGCAATACAAGGCTGTTCTGCCGAGATGCGACACTGCACGGGTCCTCACTGTCAATTATTTACCCAGCATTTGACACCACCTTTTGGTGTCAACATAAAAAACTCACAGCTCTGAAATAAAGTATTGGTTTAGGTTCAGAACCTTACCTAAGGAGCCACTTCTACACGTAACAATTTACAATAACACCATTTAGACAGGGTCAGATCTCTCTGACCATACAACACATCTTACCAAGTTGGTTTCACATAGGATAAGTTCTCCCAGACTACATATTCCGAAATATGTTTATTAGCTTCTTGCCATAGGATAGGATAGGTGATATGTTCCACTGATCTCAACACTTGATCTGTCCTTCCTAATCCTTGCTGGAGTTTATATACATCTTGTTTGTCCCTAGACCCTGAACTAGGGCGGGGGTCTAGAGCAAATCCTTACTTGTTGTAAGGCTAGATTTCGATATGGCAGTATCAAATCACTCGAAACATTAAACAATATTTAAAATATACAAAGAAATAATTTCAATCTTACCAGATTATGAATAAAGAACACAGAAATGCTAGCAAAACTCAGCTGAGCTGCTGGCTATAGTATGGCGTCCCTGAACTTATTTCAATTTACTTCATTGGAAATCACCACACTTAAAATTTACTGTGTCTATCACTGGACAACTATTGAGGAATGGCAAAAAAAAGCGCGTCTGAGCGCTGATAATATGATTGTCTGTGGCCAATCAATGCCTTGTGTTTTTTTCAAATTCAAATTTCCTACACTAAAGTCATTTCAGTCATGCTTCAGTCAAGTATGGATTTTTATCTGTTAGTCCGTCCGTCTCTACTTGCGTTTTCACAAAATCGCACTTGGTTTTTGAACCAACCTATCCGTCCCCTCTACAAATTTGACTGAAAAGTTATTTTTAGCCACAATTCTCCTTAACACCCTCTCTCTTTCATTCTAACTAGATTTGAACACTTGAGTATCAAGGTCGCGGTTTTTGTGCAAATTAGTGACATGTTTGATTCAATGCAGTCTTTCGCTGATGTGAACAACACAGTCTTTTGTCAATGTCTTCATTATTATCTATCCGTCTGTATAAATAAAAGCATATTATTTCACTGCTCAAAATGGGCCATCCGGCCAGCTAATTTTTATATTCCTAACATTAGTATTAAGAAAAAGTTACTTTTTTAATTTTGTAATATTTCAAGCATCTGCGTTGTAATGCTTTTGCCGCTGAATTCAAATAAAAGGCTTGGTATCGCATAAGCGTCCCTTTCCGTACCTCTTGTCAATTTGGGGACGTGACTTTTCCTCCGTTCCCCCCCCCCCCCCCAATTGCATCTTCTAAGCCTTGCTAGTTGTTGCTGAGTTATTTGCCGGTTGAAGATCATGCACTGAGTATGGTTACTTTAGTGATCTCTTGTTAATCGTGCTTTGTTTAGTATTACGCGAATTAAGGTGAAGGTGTTCATACAACTCAGTAGCATGGTATGAAGAAGTAGTTCATGTAACTTGAACTCAGCAACATTAATGAAGTAATTAATGCCTTCAGATTGAGTCCGTAATATTTAATCACATGTACACACAGGATGATCATTTCAAACAGGAACAGAACATAAGTCCTTATAAGTCATGCATAAATTAATCAATAACGTAGACTGCTGGTTTACGTGTCAATGTCCGTTTAAGGATACAATGCAGTATTGTCGTCAGAACATCACAGCTATATGCACGCGCAGCTAAACATGGCTACCTGCCGACAGTGAGACTGCGAGTCTGAATATTTCATACGAATTTGACGATTATTCTCCTCCTTCTGAGAATTCTAGTTAAATACTAACCTCCATAAATTTTCCTCTCATATAGAGTTCTAGGACTGACCCTGGTCCATCAAAAATGCACATATAAATGGCTATATCATGCCATTGAATTGGAAGGTTAGAAAAACGCAGCTATTCAGCTTGGCGGTCAAGTAACAAAGGGTAGCGTCTCCTAGTTACCGACTGTGTCCTAAACAACGCTAGACACGTCATAATCGATCGTGTATGGAGCGTTCAATAATTGAAACATCTATCGCAATATATTAAATGTCTTAACCTTTACGATTGCACGTCTGATAACCTTTAGCAGACGGCGTTAATATCATATACCGTTACAATTCCCTGTACACCGGGGGGAAAAAAAATCGATAGATTTTTTTTCAAGATCTATCCGACTTAACAATTTTTCAAAAAAAAAAAAAAAAAATTTAACACAATTGTGACATATGGCCGACGATGTTCTGAGTAGAACCGTGTTGCGGTCATGTCAACTAACTATTTGTCATAGTCATCTAACATTAATCACATTATATATCAATATTATACATATTATTATATCAACTAAATAAAATGTCCAATGTTAATAGTGAATGATAGAATTAAATTAAAGTAAGGTCTGTCGTATTAGTATGTCATATAGGAATTAATTTGACTAATTAAAATTAAATTAATTAATTAAACTAAGAGTTAAATTATTAAGATTCTAATGTAACGCGATGTTATGAGAGAAGAAAAGACAAAATAAGTGAGAAGAAATAGAAAGAAATTCGAATATAAGTTTAACTTAATTGTGTGTGTTAAGTGTTAGTGAATAATAACTATCTAATTTAACTAACTAAATAATGTATAGGTACATTAAAAAAAATATTAATCTAATACTTGTGTGAGATTTATTTTCTCTTTTCATAATTTCTTCTTTTTATATTTCGTTCTCTTTTTTTGTTCTTTCATTTCATTTTTTTCTCACATTTCATTTTATTGATAATAATTCAATTAAGAAGTTAAGTTAACTAATTAATTAGTATAGGATATGATGATCCATCCGTAGTCTTGATCCTGATGAATTCTTTTAGGCAAAAATGTTCAAACGTTTACGTTGGAAAGAAATGTCATTTATCCCAGCATCCAAGAATTAAGTGCACATAGGATAATAAGTTCGACTTGTCGTCAGATATTGTTCCATGATTGTTCAACGAATATTCATATATCGTGTATGGACGTTAGACGAAGTTTCAATGTCAATATGTATACCTTGATTGTCTTTAGTTCAATTCTGTGATGCATATAGTGTTTATAAAGTTTAAATTGAAGGCAAGGTTAGTTCCCTTATAGTTGATATGTTTTAGGAATGTTAATGTTGATTATTCGTCGTCAATAGGATTACGTGACAACGCATCCGCCACAATGTTTTCAGTGCCAGGAATATGTTCAATGGAGAATTCAAATGGCTGTAGGATGATTGCATATCTGGCGAGTTTTTGGCTCTTATGGTTAGATCGACGCAAAGATGCTACAGCACGTTGGTCCGTCTGTATGGTGAAGGGAGCACCAAGCAAGAACTTTTCAAGTTTAGTTATTGCCCATATCACTGATAAAAGTTCCTTGTCCACTGTGGAATACTTTGTTTCTGCCGGCTTTAGCTTTCTTGAAATATATAAGGTAGGATGTAGAATGCCATCATGGTTCTGGAGCAGGCATGCACCAATGCCGTAGTTACTAGCATCTGTTCGTAAGAAAAATCTTTTGGAAGCATCGGGAAGTCTTAAAATTGGTTCATGCGAGAACAAATTTATAATTTTGTTGAAAGTTTCATTGCATGTACCAGTCCATGTCACCTTCACCGGCATGTCTTTTTTTAACAATGAAGACAATACAGCCGTGATGGATGACAAGTTTGGTATGAATCTACTGTAATATTGAACAAGTCCTAACAAACTCCTGACCTGTTTCTTCGTCTGAGGAACTGCTATGTTTAGAATTTTGGAGACTGTACTAGGTAACGTTCGGATATATCCCGATCCAATGATATGTCCCAAAAAGGTTATCTCATTACACGCGATTTGCACCTTTGTAGGTTTAGCAGTTAGATGATAATTCCTTAGAGTGTCGAAAACATATCTAAGTCCCGAAACATGTTCCTCAAACGACGAACTAAACAAGCATATGTCGTCAATATATGTAATAACGTCTGGTCTACCTGATAAAATTTGTCGCATCAGGCGAATGAAGGTAGCTGGCGCATTAACAAGCCCAAAAGGCATCACATTCCACTGGTATAGACCTTGTGGAGTGGAAAATGCGGTGTAGTACTTAGCCTTTTCGGTCAGTGGTATCTGCCAATAACCTTTAGTTAAGTCTATCTTACTAAATATAGTTGCGTTGGATATACGTGGCAGTAAGTCGTCGATAAGTGGATGTGGTTCGCTGTCAACTATAGTCTTAGCATTTAATTTTCTATAATCAACACATAGTCTGATGTTATTGTCCTTCTTCCGGACAATCACTAATGGAGAAGAGAATGGCGAATTACTAGTCTCAATGATTCCCAGAGACAACATCTGTTCAAGTTCCTTAGTAGTTTTAGCAAGGAAATGTAAAGGAACCGAATAGGGATGTACACGAATAGGTGTATCATCATTGAGAGTAATGTCATGACTGATAGCCGATGTGCGACCCGGGACGTCGGTCAACACATCTGGATAAGATTGTAATAGATTAGCAATCTGTAGACGCTGTTGCGGTGTAACCGTTGAAGAGATGGTTACATCCCGCCAAGATTCAGTAGGTTGAACTACTGGTACCGGTAACGGTAACTGTACCTCAGGAAAAGAAGATTCCTCTTCCTGGATGACAGATAAGTTAGAATAATAACAAGTAGATACTGTGTTGTCATCTAGTTCATGAAAAATTGACTGTAAGTGTTCAGGACGTGTATGAAATTGCTTGAGCATGTTAATATGAAATATCTTTTTGTGTCCCTTGATATCTAAGACGTAATCAACGTCGGAAATTTTATCAATGACTTTGTAAGGACCATTCCAAGATATCAATAATTTATTGTTATTGTGAGGAAGTAACACATAAGCCTCATCGCCTGGGAATAATTGGCGTAATCGTCGAGACCTATTTTGTAGAGATCGAGCCTTAGCTTTTGCAGCCTCAGAAGAAGCTGTTGCCAACTGGCAAGACTCAATAATGTTCTTCCGAAGATTAATCACATGTACACACAGGATGATCATTTCAAACAGGAACAGAACATAAGTCCTTATAAGTCATGCATAAATTAATCAATAACGTAGACTGCTGGTTTACGTGTCAATGTCCGTTTAAGGATACAATGCAGTATTGTCGTCAGAACATCACAGCTATATGCACGCGCAGCTAGACATGGCTACCTGCCGACAGTGAGACTGCGAGTCTGAATATTTCATACGAATTTGACGATTATTCTCCTCCTTCTGAGAATTCTAGTTAAATACTAACCTCCATAAATTTTCCTCTCATATAGAGTTCTAGGACTGACCCTGGTCCATCAAAAATGCACATATAAATGGCTATATCATGCCATTGAATTGGAAGGTTAGAAAAACGCAGCTATTCAGCTTGGCGGTCAAGTAACAAAGGGTAGCGTCTCCTAGTTACCGACTGTGTCCTAAACAACGCTAGACACGTCATAATCGATCGTGTATGGAGCGTTCAATAATTGAAACATCTATCGCAATATATTAAATGTCTTAACCTTTACGATTGCACGTCTGATAACCTTTAGCAGACGGCGTTAATATCATATACCGTAACACTAGTCTCACGCAATTTTTCAGTCATATTTTTTTTTTCCTTTTGATCCGCCGTTCTCATCCCGTTCAAATGGTAACCGTTTCAGCAATTTAATTTCCATGGCGGGTGATGACCCGCGGCGTGGGTGATCATGCCTTCTAGTAACTTACACATTCTTTTTATCCCTACATTTTATCCTTTGGAGATATTTTTACGTTGTATCACTTGTTAATTTTATGACAAACACGTGCAAGCAAGACCCAACAGCTGCATCAAAACATAAACGGCTCCAGAAAACAGTGGCGCGCCAACGCGGTAAATTAAAAAATGCGCTCCGAAATCCATGCCGGGAATCTGAAGGAACCGGATTATCGATGGCCGGATTTTTTAATGTCAGCTGTATATATTTATAAATGAAGACCTCGTTGGCCTAACCTGACATGTCACAACAAATGAGTTGCGAGAACATTGACTTTTAAATTTTGAAACGCTTTGAAATTTCTTTGGAGACGAATGCGTTTTAACAATAAAATTTTAATTTCTACATCTTCTTTAGAATGGCCTTAGGGCACTAACTCATTTTTTTTTCCTAAACATGTTACATGCCAGGCTTTCCCAATGATATATATATATATATATATATATATATATATATATATATATATATATATATATATATATATATATATATATATATATATATATATAGAGAGAGAGAGAGAGAGAGAGAGAGAGAAAGAGAGAGAGAGAGAGAGGGAGAGAAAGAGAGAGTCCATTCGACTCATTAAATCATCCCCGAATCTTCCTAATGTTTATCCATACAGATTCTTAAGTTTTTTTTTTTTTCAGTCCAAATAGAGTAAATCAAAACTAAATTTGAATGAATGTTTTTGTGTGTGACCTCCCTTATCCAAGAAATAAACAAATAATTTTAAAACAACGAAAAAAAAAAAACAAACAACAAACTAAAATGAAGTCTCTCATAACTACCTTGTTGTTAACAGGATGAAAAGGGGTGAGAAAGCCTGGTGGGTGTCCTAGATTACATCAAATCCCCCAATTATCTGCCATCATCCATACAAGCACCCCATCAGACTACCCCTTTTCCTGGCACCATCATTGATTCATATATATTAATTTTAGTTCTTGTTATAAACTGTTTTACTATATTGTGCAATTCTTTAGGTCTATCTATTCTCAACACCATTTTCACAGTTATGGATGAATTGCATGCATGTAAATAATCTAATATTAGTTTTCTCTATTGTTCATTTATCCTACATTTTAACAGGAAATGCTCTATGTTACTTTTTTAAGTCATCCAAGTTTTCATAAAAAGTATTTACAGTTCTTCCTTCGCAAATCCACCGTGTTTCACTGAGTGGTGGAATCTCCTTCTTCAGTGCTGCGTGAGTGAGAGGAGTTCGCTTCGGTGAAGCAGAAAAAAAACACACAATGGGAACATAGACAAATGTGTTTTGAGTTCTTCGTGTTTAGTTGAACAAAGTTGCTGCATCATGATGTTCAATTGCTGTGCATAGTAGTGAACTCAGTGTGCGTGCAGGAATTCTTCTTTTGAGAAATTTCGTGTACTCAAATCAGTGTGCGTGTCAGCACCGCTGCACGTTAACGTTAGAGCATGAAGTTTATCCTGATGAGGCCCCCAAGTCGTGGTAACACAGAGCAATAATTTGTCGATCGCGTAAAATTCTAGTTTATCTTGATGAGGCCCCCAGGTCTTGGTAACACTGAGCTAATAATTTGTCGACCATGTAATCTTCTAGTTTATCTTGGTGAGGCCCCCAGGTCGTGGTAACACTGAGCAAATAATTTGTCGGCCGTGTAAACTTCTAGTTTAACTTGATGAGTTCCGCAGGTCGTGGTATCACTGAGCAAATAATATGTCGATCATGTAAACTTCTAATTTATCTTGATGCACTTCAGATTACTGAAAACACAAGATTTGAGTTTTGTTGCCAAACTACAGTCGTATTTTTTTTTCCTCTACTCCCGAGTACTTCTCAACAGTAATACTGGCCCCACGTGATCAACCGAAGCAAGGTCGGCCATAGAGCGGGACGACCGGAGTGCCCAACCTGGACGGTAAAGACAAGAGGGCGCCGGAACGGGTAAGGAAAAATGTATTTTTGCCGTAAGAAGCTTGATCTTTCATCAGCTGTGACAACAATTGTCCCAGGACAAAGCCCTTATTTCTTAGTCGTTCTTCTTCATCCCTGGGGTGACGGGGTCAAGGACAACGTAAAGCACGTAAATCTTTTATCAGACAACACTAAAAACAAATGTGACATTTTTCTAATATTCTGTTTTCTGTTTTTTTTTTTTTATTCTTTTGTAAATAATAACTATGTAACACTGATCTGCAAATCTGCAATTATATTCATTATCTTACTTAATTTCTAGTACAGTTTAGTTAACTATCACGGCTCCAAGTACGGGGGGAAGTGCGCATGTCAAACTGCTGCCCTCCCTCCCCCGGGCGCCGAAAGTTCTAAGGCCGGCTCTGTGCCCAAGTTTCATGACCATTTGTGATTTACAACAGTGCTCCGCAACCGGTGTCTGCCTGGTGTGCCGCGACACCACGAAAGAATTTCACACATAAACTTTTACAAATAATAAGTTTAGTTATCATCACCCACCAATCTATGGGAGTTCTTCTTTATCGTTCGTCCTCAGACATCTACACTAATGGCTCTAATAAAGGCAGCAGTCAGCTGAAGGTTTCTGACACCTCCAAAGTAAAAATCTATAAGTGAACAGAAAACAGAATATTAGAAAAATGTCCCATTTGTTTTTAGTGTTGTCTGATAAAAGATTTACGTGCTTTACATTGTCCTTGACCCCGTCACCCCAGGGATGAAGATATGATATGATATCTATCATAAACTTCAATGATTCAAAATCAACAATTCAAGCTTCAGAAGAATACCTCCAAACTGAAAATAAAGAAATAATACAGCTGGCTGAAACTATTGACAGCCTACTAACAACATACAACATCAGAGTCACTCTCCAGTGGATACCAGGATACACAGACACACCAATCAAGGAAAAAAACTGACCACCTTGTAAAACTCGGAGAAGCTTGGTTCAGATACACATTCCAGCCAATATGCAGACAACTAAATTAATACTCCAAAATAACGTCAACGAGGAATGGCTCAACCGATGGGCAGAAGATCTACAAGACGTGCCTTGTATAAAGAACCCACTCATCCACCAAGAATGAGAGCATCAGTAACCTACGATGTGTGAAGCAGGGCACAATCTTCCAGCTTAGATCATAACCTACACAAAAACAACAAACTCCTAAACAAATTAAACTTCTCCCATGAGCCTAATTACCACAACTATAACCATCCATAAACAGATGACCTGCTCCACACAAAACAGTTCAGCGTGTGCTCACTTGCCCAGGATTCTCTACAACTGTGCCCATCCATATACAGATGACCTGCTCCACACAAAACAGTTCAGCGTGTGCTCACTTGCCCAGGACTCTCTATTGAAAGTAGAAAGCTACTACCAGGCTCTCTACAAACTCTTCAACTTGGCGTTGGCTGTGAAAAAAGGACGAGCTCAGCAGCCCTAGTTAAACAGCAGCAACAACAACAGAAACCACCGATCCATCACACAAAAAACTAAGAAGCGTTGTCTCAAGATTGCAGCGAATAAAAAAATATTTACCTCATTCACCCACTTATATACCTGGTCACCCCTACTCATAAAGCTGGATCTAGTATAGTGAACTCTCTAGCACTTTACTCCCCTGTGTTAGTATCTATAAGTAACTACCTATGCATTTACCTTTTTATGAACTTAAGTATTATAGTGTGCCGTGAAATTATGAAGGACACTTATGTGTCAGTCATTTCATCAACTTGAACTGAAACTTAGCTTTTTCACATTCACCTGTAACGTGGTCTCTATACATAGCGTTCCTCTAACAGTAGACCATGCTGCCATGATTTCCAACGTTTCATTGCACATTAAAAAAAATAAAAATAAAAATCAAGCGTAGACATAGCCCACGTTTAGTTTGTATGACACATGCACGATGAGTAGAATGTCATCTATTCATCTAACATAACGCTTCTCAAAGCAGTGGTAGACGGACCGCCAGGGAGTCTCAAGTTGTGCAAGACGGGTCCGAACATCGCAATAATTTTAATTATTTTTAACTAGCAAACAACCCGCCACAATTGGCAGGTTTTTAATTATAGTGTGTTGTTTCTATTACACGTATTACATTGCTGCTTCTTCTATAGTCTCGCTTGCTCGCTGTGAATGACGCGAACGTCTCTTCTTTTTAGCCATCTTATCATTTTGATCCATAATAATAAGTCTGCAATACTTTAAGTTAAAATTTTGTCTTGAAGAAGCAATCAGAAACTTACATTTTAAGGTTATTTTTAAGAAAAAGGATGAGTTAAATCCGTTTCCCGAATGAAACTGGACAGAAGAGTATCTTGATTGTCTGTTGATTTAATGTACACCGTCACACTTTGCTATTTTCACGAGAGTACATATAAGGGGAAACAATACAATTATTGTCTAACTTTCAACCACAGTTGCACCCCCTTAGCTGTGCTCGAAAGTTAATGCACTCTCTCGAAAATAGAAAAAAGTGTGCAAATGACGGTGTGCAAAGTGTGACAGACAGACCGACCGAAGTACCTTACGGGGGTAATTATGGTATTGGATACCATATTGGATATGCGTCAGTTCAGTGGAATACTTTTATATAGATGTGTTTCTGAGCTCGTCTTTAGAAAACATTCACAAAGAATTTGTGGGCAATGTCTGCACTCACTTGAGTGGGTTAAAAAAAAAATACACTGAGAGAAATCTAAGAATAGACAAAAATACTTATAGCTTTTATTAAAAAATCAAATAAAGCAGATGTGTATGGATCGGCCACAATTCGTAAAGAGACGGTCGCGGTGAGCATCGTACTGGACTCCGGTTGCAGCGCTTTCTAGCGTAACCCCGAGTAACATAAACAGAATCTACATCAGAGACACCAAAAATCCCTGTAATTCCTAACGTTACCCAGCTTTCAAAGGGTTGTCTGCGCCGCTCAACAACAAGAGACCTATTAAGGTTGCCGCCCGTGGATAGGCTAGAGTGGTCAAAACACTGTTACGTGTGAGGACATTCTCCGGGGCTAGTGTCCTACAAACACGCACGCAGGTGTGTCTGATGCCATGTTATTGTATGCTGGCGAGCGCTGGCGAGCGCTGGCTACTGAGGACCGAGCAATGAATTTATAATGAGGGCCAGAAACGAAATCAAAAGCCAGTCATGCATTGGGGGGGGGGGGGGGGGGGGGGGGGGGGGGGTGGGGGGGAGCGGAAAATAATAAGACTACGGACGCGATAGAAGAGTTTAAAAAAAATAAAGTTCATATAGCCGGTAAGAATATAAAAATTTAAAGAGTAAGGATAGGAGAGGGGCTGGGACGGATTGGAAAATTCAAATTTGCTACCAATTCGTGACAGTTTGTTTGTTGATTTATTTTAGTTTTGATGTTTCACCAACTTTTGCGTTGAATGTATATGGTGTCTCTAACAGGTTACTCCCATGCGGCAGATTGTGCTATTGGACTAGCTTTATAACGCTAAAACTGAAATCCAAAAGAAAAAATTACAATATTGCTGTATACTGCAAAAGAATTGGCTTTGAACAAGCAGTTAGACGAAAGAGTTGAAGCACTTGAGATGAAAAAAGTGCTCAATTTAAAAAAGAAATGGCCACCCTGTGTGACCGTTGACTCAATTTTTGCACTAGTCTTGATGAACCAGTCCACCTAGGCTTTACCGTCTGCGAGTCAACAGACAACCTAGAATTCCCGAAGAGTGTCGGTGTCACACCCAGGACTTAGTGGCTTGGACAAGGACAGCCCGCCTGGGATTTGTCAAACATAAAGCTGAGAACGATCATGAAATAACTTTGTCGCGGACGTTCGAGGAAGCACTCAATTGGATGACGTGAAACATAATCATATTTACAAATCGTTATTTAAAGGATACAAATAAGTGGTCGATTAAAAGTATTGAAATATAGCGTGTACGTTGAGCTGTACGGCAGACGTTACTAGTTCTGGTATCATCTACGTTTCTGAGATTTCAGTTGCTGCCCATGTATTTAAGGGAAACATATACACACTCAAAGATATGCACTCAATAGGTCTTATAGACAGGGCAGCGGACAAGTAATCGTTCACATTCAGGGCCGGATTAAGGCCAACTGATGCCCCAAGCACAGCTCAACAATGGTGCCCCCTCGGCCCTTCCATTGTGTAACTGACAAGACATTAATACTCAATGTGCTGAATGTGAAAGAAAAGACTAACAATTCAATTTTGTTGAAAGCCAGGCCCTATAACTACATTAAATATAATCTTTTTTTCTTAAATTTTATTCATTGAACATTAAATAGCAGTAAGCAATATAAGCAAATTATTTTCTTATATCTAGGGCAACAGAAAAACGCAAATTTTCAACACTTTAAAAAAATTTATTTTGTAAACAAAAATTGTTATAAGGGAAAAATGTAAATACAACAAACTTATTGAAAATGATTCTTTCTATTGAAATAAATGTAGATAAAGTTTTGAAAAAAATATATTTTAATGAAGAAATATCATTTGTACGAAACAAAACATCTTTAATTCCATTGCTGTCTAACCTTAAAGGTACAAAGCATTTCATCATACACGGATCAAAATATGCAAAATAGTGTTTACTCTTGCCTACTTATAACTTTACTTATACTTTAAAAGGTTTTCTCCTACTTTTTTTAATTACAAAGTCTTTGATCAAGTCCTCAAAACTAATCTGACGTCACAAATCTGCTTCTATACATAGCAGAGACAAGGCATCCAGCCTGTCTTGTCGCATAGTTGTTCTGTTGGGATTTTTAATATGCTTCAACTGAGAAAATGAACGCTCAGCTGTGCAATTTGTGACGATTAATGTTAAAAATAAACGCAAGCCAATGTCTACATTTGGAAACGCACACTCAGTGTTGTCTTCTTTAATTATTTTATAAAGTTCAGCATGACTGAATCTTGTTTGTTCAATTTTTGATAAATTGAACTTGTGGCACACATATGAGTGAAACTGCTGAAGCTCAGCAGAGAAATTAGTGTTCAAGTCCTCTGGGTAAGCATCAATTAGCTTTTGACAACACTGAGAGTACCTTTAAGTTTCAGTAGATGATGAAGTGACATTATTTGGCACATCACTTAGAAAAGAAAATCTGTCCGCTATTTCTTTGTACACCTCTCCTCTTCTTCTCATCTGAGATTCTAGTTTGTCAACAATTGTATAAAAAGTGGTGATACGACATTTATCTCTGGCAATCAGATATACTTCTGGTGCATTCTCCGTCACTGGGTACCTTCTTTGTGATACGTTTACGACTCTGAGCTGCATTGTAATGAACTTCTGGTAGTATTTCCTTTCCAATTGCTTCACATCTTTCAAAGTCATCTCTTGAAGTGCACAGTTGGTCGGCTAATGACCCATACAGATCTGTCAAAGTCATCTCTTGAAGTGCGCAGTTGGTCAGCTAATGGCCCATACAGATCTGTCAAAGTCATCTCTTGAAGTGCGCAGTTGGTCAGCTAATGACCCATACAGATCTACACATGTTTTTAAGTTCACATCCTCATTTTGCAGAACTTGAGTTGCTCTCTGAAAATTTTGCAAAATCTCATCCCAAAGGCTCAACATGAAAACAAATTCTAGTTCTTGCATCTTATTTGCAATATTGTCTGCTTTTCTTCTAGTGTCTCCCTTTTGTGATTGGTCTTCAGCTAGACATTCTAAAGATCCCATAATCTTAAAGAAAGACTTCAGAATTGCTGCTGTTGCCAAAGAATGTGCCTCCTATCTGGTATCAGAGAGGGATTTTAACAAACATTCATTTCCAATACAAACTTTTAAGAATTTTCCACCGGCTGGTTGAGAGTGAAAAAAAATGTAAAGAGCATTTGCAGTGTAGAGAAGAAATTAACTGCCACTTGATAGGAGTCAACAGCACTTCGGCCTACCAGATTTAGTGAATGGGCTGCACAAGGCACATATATAGCAAACTTATTTTCTTCTAAAATTTTTTGCTGCATCCCCTTATAACGCCCAGACATGTTAGCAGCGTTTTCGTAGGACTGACCCCTACATTGTGTTGCTGCATCCCCTTATAACGCCCAGACATTTTAGCAGCGTTGTCGTAGGACTGACCACTACATTTTGACAAATTTAGTTTGCAAACTTCACGTAAATACTGCAACACTTGCTTTGTCATTTCCTCACCGGTATGGCTTTTAGGTTCCAAAAAGGTTAAAAGGCGTTCAATAGGCTGCTCCTCTTTTAAGTATCGAAGTACAACCCTTAACTGATCTGTATGTGATAGATCTGGTGTCGAGTCAACTGACAAACTAAAATAACCAGAAGAATTTACTTCATCAATAATGAGTGCGTGGACCTTTTGAGCCATTAGTTCAATGAGTTCCTCACATGTGGTTTTGGACAGGTAAGAAGGATTTCCTTTTCCAGAATTCTCGTATTTCGAAATGTGCCCTGTTAAAAATGGATCAAACTGGCTTATGAGCTCATCATCATCTCATCTCAACCCATAACCCGTCATGGGTCGTAGGGGTGCCATGGTGGAAGCATCAGCAGACAGGGTCCTCCACTGCTCTCTATTCTCAGCAATGCGTACAAGTGTGGAGAAACCGTGTCCTGCCCATTCTTTGATGTTATCAGCCCAGGATTTTCTTTGCCTTCCTCTTCTCCGTTTACCTTCGACTGTTCCCTGGAGGATCGTTTTCGAAAGGGAGTCATGACGAGTTACATGCCCAAACCAGGCAAGCTTTCGACGTTTCACTATTGACAAAAGTGGTTCTTGATGGCCTGCATAGGTGTTTATCTTCTCTCTAACATAGACATTTGTTTTGTGCTCTTTATAGCAAATGCGCAAAATTCTTCTGTAACATTTATGCTCGAAAGCCTGAATCCTTCGCTCCGTATCTGCAGTGAGTGTCCAGCCCTCACACCCATACAAGAGAATAGATAATACAAGTGATTTGTATAATTTGATCTTCACAGGAAAACTGATGTTACTTTTCCAGATCACATTCAACCTTGTCATGGCAGCTGAGGCCATCTCAAGTCTTGTCTTGATTTCTTTATTTGATCTTCCATCACTACATATAGTGGACCCGAGATATTTAAAGGTGTTAACTTCTTCTAACGTTTGCCCATTTAACGTAATGTTGGTCGGAACATGTTTCTTATGGCTATTCACCAATATCTTGCTTTTTTCTATATTAATTTCCATCCCATATGTTCTTGTTACTTTCTCCAGTCTAGAGGTAAGGTCTTGAAGTTCTGATTCTGTTCCAGCTATCAGATCAATATCATCAGCAAAACGTAGATTACACAGAGGTCGGCCTCCAATCGATATGGTTGATTTATAATCGTAGAGAGCCTCCTGCATAATATGTTCTAGATAAATGTTAAAGAGCACTGGTGACAGGATACATCCCTGGCGAACTCCTACAGTTGTTTTGAAAAATTCTCCAATGTCATTGCTTGCAAAAACAGCACTGCTTGCGTCCTTGTATAGTGCTTCAATGATATCTATGATGTTGGTATCAAAATTGAATTTTCTCATTATTTGCCATAAACCTTCATGCCAGACTCGATCGAAGGCTTTTGTGAAATCGATGAAGTTATGGTATAAATCATGTTGATGCTGGAGATGTTTTTCGATCAGTAATCTAATATTGAAGATTTGTTCTGAGGTACTTCTTTTTGGTCTAAAGCCAGCCTGTTCCTCTGACAAGATTTCTTCTGATTTCTGTTTTATTCTGTTCAAAAGTATCCTTAACATCACCTTACTTGGATGACTAATAAGGCTAATGGTTCTGTAGTTCTTGCACATTTTTAGATTTCCTTTCTTTGGAAGCGGTATTACTAATGACTGCGTCCATTCTTTTGGCCATTTTTTTGTACTCCATATCTTCTGGCAAATTGTTGTCATGATTTTTACTATATCTGGTCCTCCATATTTCAAGAGCTCTGCTGGTATATTATCCACACCCGGTGACTTCCCTCCTTTCATCGAACATATAGCCTCTTCCACTTCTTCCCGTAGTATTGCTGCATTTCCGAGTTCTCTGTTTTCGCACTTAATGTTGTTTAATATGCCTAAGTCAGTGTCAAGTTTACAGTTATATAATTCTTTACAATATTCTGTCCACCTTCTCATTACAGCTGTTTTTTCATTGAGCAGAGCCCCATTGCTATCTTCTATGACAGTTACCCTGGGCTGTTGGGGTTTTGATAGTCTTCTTAATGTGTCAAAAACTGCCTTGCTGTTACCTTTTATTAGCCCCGTATTAATGGACTCACATTGATCAGCTACCCATTTTTCTTTGGCCTGTTTCATTTTCTTTCTAATATTTTTATTCACCATACTGTATTGCCATGCTGCTTCAGGAACCTCTTTCTTAACCTTTTTCATTTCCCGTCGTGTATCACATAACTTCAGAATGTCATCTGTAACCCATGGTTTGTTTATTTTCTTTCTTTTACCAAGTATTTCTGTTGCTGATTCAATGAGCACGTCTTTCATGTTCTCTGTGATTGAGTTGATATCATGAGCTCAAGCAGCCCTAAACAATTCCCTTTCTGCAAAGACCCAAATCTTTCATCTGTTCCTCGAAAAGCCATGCCACGTTCAGCTATCGTACGAATAACAGCTATTACACGCCTCAAGACATGTTCCCAGTAATTGCATTCTTCTTTAATTTGTTTTCCAACTGTTGTCCCAAGCCCAAACCTTGTCTGCGAGTTAAGTATATTAGCATAGTCTCGGTGAGTAGTGTTTCTTTCATGATGATCAATTACAATAGTATGTCATCAGTCACTGAACCCTTCTCTTTTAATAAAACGCGAGGAACGTTTAGGGGCAAAAAGTTTACCAAAAAAAACAGTAAACTTACCCTGTTGATGGTGAATACAATAACCACTCTCTCTTGTATTGCTCACCATTGGCTTTTGCCCCAAAGAAATGTTTTTGTGAACAGAATCTTGCCGGTTTGCCACTATTGAAAGTCCGGTAAGATTTGTTAAATGGCCCATTGTGGTGTTGACAGTCACTGGGTCCACAAGCAATCCAATAAGCCACATCATTAGCAAAGAAATCGAGCCACAACCCTGGTTCTTTTGGTTTATTTGCTTCATCTTTTGCAGACTGAATCATTTCACCATAGTCTAGTAGACTTTCATTTTCAGAACTTATTTCATCTTCAGACTGTCTTGTAAAGCAACATCAAGAGAATTTACAGGCTGCGTGAGGTGAGATCAGTAGTGAGACATGTGCTTGTTGAACCAGCCTGTGACACCTCATTGACCTCAACGTTATCATGATATTCTGACCTTGAAGTGAACAAAGTGGTAGTGGTATCCACTTCTGATGACGGAGATTGGTTTTGATCCGGAAGGTCATGTTGTATAACTTGTGTGAAAAAAATTAGTCAGCTTTCCAGTCTTGGCCACTAAATCCAAAGCATTTTATCGGTTCGTTTTTGCTAGTTTTCTCTTTTGTGCACCACTTAATTGAACACGTTTCATCTTGGGGTCTGAAAAATACAGAAGTAAAAATAAAAACAAAAACACAAAAGAATAAGGATCAAATATATTTTTAAGGATTAGATAAACACTGAAATTCATGCAGAAAAATGTTATTATGGCAATCAAACATACTGAACTCTAGTATTTGGATAATTTGGAACTCAATGAATTGAATTTGGAAATTCACTAAAGCTTAGACACCTGTACCTGCTTTAAGAACAATATAGCATAGGCTAAGTTTCGAATTTTCGAGGTGTTTAATGACGATCAGTGTTACTCATGACTGTTTTGCCTAAACAATGTAAACTGCGGATTACAGCACTCGCTAGTTTACAACACTCAATAGCTATATCAAGACACAGACCATCACATACCAACGCCACTGTGTTCTTCTGATGTCTTGTTCGCTGGTACTTGCTTGTTTATTGTTGTGACGAAATCAGTCGTGCAGTTTTTATAACTCTCAACCACTTCGGCAGTATAACTTCATTTCTTCATTTTTCTTACTCATCGTCCGATTATTTGGCATATTATTTGCATCTTCATTATTTTTGCGGTGACCGCTCCCTCGTAACGTACAACTACTAGAACAAAATAAAAACTCAACGCAAGTCCTTATTATTTTTTAAGCTTTATTGAGATAAGCAGAAGGCTTCTGAGATAAATGTAAGGCTGCATACGCCATGAAATGATATACGGGAGATAACTTTAAGGCTACATACGCCATGAAATGATATACGGGATATACCTGTAAGGCTACATACGCCATGAAATGAATACGGGAGATACTGTAAGGCTACATACACCATGCAATGAATACGGGAGGTTGACAGAATGGAGCGGTCCCTATCGATCTTTGTTTCCCTCCAGCAGTATCGGTACATTTGTGGTACTGATTTTTATTATTTGCTCTCAATTGTCGCACTTGTTTTCTTTCTTTCTTCGTTATTTTTCTGCTAAGTAGCAGATATTTGAGTATTGTCGAATTTCTTGACACTCCCTGTAGGTGATAATAATCACATTTGCTTGACGCTATCCAGATTTGCTTGGATAATTACTCGCAGTCGCGATGGAGCGGCACAGTCTGGCTAAGATTAGCACAAGATCTCGTGTACCGGCAGAAACTTATGGACATAAGCGTTTCCTGTCCGACTTGTTATGACAAGAGTACTTTGCGATAAAGTAATGATGGTTACGTTTTGAAAATGCTGTTGTATGAGTTTACCGATCTTTCTGTAAGTTTGTACACAAGGGCATCTGACATCTTATTACCATATATGGTAGAGCATACCTCTGCCTTACGTTCAAAATTATCCGATATCGGAATATTTTAAATTACCCTATAACCCGTCTGTTTGAATATGATTGGAGTTTTTTTTTTTTTTTTGGATAGCTCATAACAAACGAAGGCGTGGGAAGGCAGGGAATATAATCTGATCATTTTCCCAAGCTATTTCACTTGAGAAATCGCTCGCCAAGACACCAGCCCGCTACAGTGAAGAATTAAAATTCAGAATTCCTTCTTAAAATACCGGACACCTTTTATTGGAGTATTTATCAGGACTTACAATATAGCCCAGGAAATCTCTAACATTTTAAATAAGGAAACCAGGATTGAGGAAACTGAAGGACCACACACGAAGTCAGAGAGGGAACTTATTAAATTAACGACACCCCCGAAGTTAATCAGGTTACACAGATTGGGCCTTGCCATCTTTATTTTCACAGCGATAGTAAACACAAGACCAAAAAAGCGTTTTCATTGGTTAGTGTATCATATCGTTCTATAATGTATGGCGCGCGGTATGGTCAGAGTTATTTAGAATTCGTGATATGAGACAGACGTCATTTCACGACAATTATAATGATTAAATAATGCAAGATTATAATTCAATATGGGACAATCCCATTTCGTCCGGATATGTATTGAGAGACATGTCAAGGTTCGCGTCTGCTAACTGAACCCAAAGGCAAAGATGCCTAATGCCAGTAAACATTTTCCTCAGATACTTCAAACGCATCTGGCGTCGGTGGCTGTTTGATGCAATTATGGTACGACAAGCTTCATTCATGCATTTACATCAGCAGGAAGCTTCTTTCAGTAGAACAACGGTACGCAGCTGGTGAGCGTGAGCTGCTCGCTATCGTGTGGTGGCGTCTGCTAACTGAGCCCAAAGGCAATGACGTAACTTCCTGTTTCCAAGGGCTACCGATAGTAAACAAATATGAATACTTGTCGAACCATTTTGATATCGACAGACGTATTATGAATTTTAATCATAACACCTAATTACAGTTATTAGTTACGTGTGTTAACACCAAGGCTAATTACAGTTACTAGTTACGTGTGTTAACACCAAGTCTAATTACAGTTACTAGTTAAGTGTGTTAACACCAAGGCTAATTACAGTTACTAGTTACGTGTTTTAACACCAAGGCTAATTACAGTTATTAGTTACGTGTGTTAACACCAAGGCTAATTACAGTTATTAGTTGTCGTACATTTTTAGATAGGTTAGAGATTTATTTGGTCCCGTCTGAGTAGAGTAGAAGGTGGGGGTATATGAGAAAGAAAGGTGTTAGAATAGATTTCACGAGTGACTAGATTAAGGTGAAGATCTGTCTCTGGAATGAGTGGTTTCTCTAGTCCAGCCTATCTATACGATTACCTTTTGGTATCAGGCAATCTGTCAAACCTCCCTATAAGTATAATTATAAGTTCACTACTCTCACACACACAATTATGTGACAATAAGACACACAAACGTGAAAAACTATTGTAAATGGATATAGGTCTGACCGACACACTAAATTAAGTTTTGTTTAGTTTATTATCACTTAAACTTTACAACATCATATATATATGTATCAATATAATCATGTTTAAAGACATAGGAAAATAACCCAATAAGTGCCCTCCCCCTTGTTAAGGAAAAAAAAATCCCAAAGGAAGTTAATAACCCAAAAAGGTCAAAGATTAACACTAGGGTATAGAATAGACAGTAAAGAGAAAGAACAAGTTCCCACTAAAATGCTATCCAGTAAAAAAATAAACAATAGTTAAAAAACAGAAGTTCGCAGGTACAATGTTTCCTGTAACAAAATAAAATATTTCACTCTCTCTCTTTCTGTTATACGTGGCCACTCATTCGCCACTTACCTAATCTGGTGAAACAATCTTTTGGAAGAATAATCCATGAATGTGCATATAAAGTCCAGTAGTTGGTATCATCCGAATCGGGCACCAGTCCCTCCAATAATAATTAAACTTTACACCGGGAACGCCTAATTTGGTGGTAGGTTTCTGGATACACAATTGTAACCTAGAATAGTTAATGCCGGAACTCTCTGAGATATGGCATTCCTGGTAAACAGCAGAAAAACATATGAATGCTAAAACTGTTAATTATGATGATGATGATAATCCTATCGGCTTGCTCTGGGGTGAGTGCCGATTATGAAACAGCATATTCTCCTGGATAAAATCCACTTGGGTAAACGACTGTCAGAAGTCGGGAAAAATGTTATGCATATTGCCACAGCGGGCTGATAAAATTGAATGTAAAAATCTGGGTATTTTGCAAGTCCCGTTACTCAAATTTACAGTTACAAATGTTAGTGTGTCGCCTTGGCAATTCCAGTTCACACCGGTACGGGGACGAACGCCAAGAAAAACGACAACTATTATTCCTTCAGTAACTGAGGAAAGGACCACAATAGAAAACCGCTGGCCGCTGTGTTTTGATCAAGCACTATATTAGGAAGAAAACAAAACATTTAACCAAAATGACATTATCCTATGCTATCAAGCATAAGGTATGAACTCTTATTCTCTCCGTCACCTAATTAAATTAAAAGGCACACGGTATCTTAAGCCTGCACTATCGCGCGTCGCTTAACGAGTACGGGTTTGGTAAAGGCATGCCGCCTTTCCCCCTCCGACCCGATAAAACACTCAGCGCACAATGTCAGTTATAATTTAATTATGACTACGCGCCCTTAACAAACATCGCCTGCCATTACTAGCTAGTTGATTGTCGGCGTCTATCGTTTTTACACATGATATTAAACACTAGTCATTTAAAAAATATTAACCCACAATGAAATATAATACGCATTCTACTCTGTCACTTTATCCGTCACTCATTGCATTTTACTTAGTCTGCTAAACCGTATCTTCTGGTGTAAAAAAATGGTTGATGGATTTTTACATTAAGCTGAACCATTGGTAAGAAAATATCTACGCGTTTGCTGTTCCGCTAGTCTTAACGCTAGGGACTCACAGTGAATAAAATGGTAAAACTTTAACACATTTAACACTTAAGCACAACTTATATTATTACCAGAAAAACAGAATAATCCCCACGAAGGCTATTAACGCACTATTTCACATGGGTTCTAGCATACGCGTTTAGATTATCCAAAATTTCCTGAGAGTCTTGATAACTGACTTGGAGAGAACGCAGTATATATACAGATTTTGTGCAATATCTCTAAAAGATGTGACAATTCACACCTTCGGCATAGCAGGGAAAATCAACGAGCTTGGCTTCCGAGATAAAGTATTCTTTGGTTCGCTCACTCGCGATGCCGAACAACATCAGAAGACATGCCGTGCGAACGGGCCTTCTTAGATTTCGTCCATCTGCCGTAGATCAATGTCGTAGATTTTAGATAGGAGTATTAAGACTGAGTTTAGGTCCCTTCTGAATAGGTTGGAATGAGTGATAGATACAGTGAGAGCTGGTGAAAAACCATAGAGTTTCCACACGTGAGATGATAGAATGTGATATAGAGGCTGTCTTTGAGAATCGAGATAATCTTCTCTCTCTCATCTATCTTCTACGACCGCTTTTAAAGGCGTCAGACAGTCTAAACACAGATATATATATATATATATATATATATATATATATATATATATATATATATATATATATATATATATATATATATATATATATATATATTATTATATCTCTATCTACTCACGGGCACACACATACACGTGACGACAGTTAAACACACAGACGTGGGAAAACTATAACAATGATATATGTATTTGAACGAGCTGACCAACGCACTGATTTAGTTCAAGAGAGATTTTTATTATTATCATCAAAAAAAAATCTTCTCACAACACCAAAAAAATTACATCAAGGAAAAACATATACAAATAGTCATAGAATTCAAGAAAATGCTACAAGGATGACAGCCCGTTAGAATCTTACTCTAGGTTTAGCCCACAGCCCCGTTAAGAGAACAGATGATGGCCCAAAGAGTTATAGATACGTAAGGTTGAGTCTAAGAGGTTTCTTTCTTTCTCGTAAATGTATGAACAGAGTTGGATAAATCTGATTTAGCCTAAGAAAAAAAAGAAACTCTAGCATTTGTAACAAATCCTGCAGATTAAAAAAAAAGTTAAGACAGCAAATGGGTGACAATAATACACCGGTAAAATAACACTCTGACCTGTGTACCCTCATTCATTCAGCCATGGCCTTTCTCACACATATATACTCACAACTTTGCTCGCTGCCTCTGGGAACATAATAATTCTAGGACCTTCACACAGACCCGAAAATGCAGTCGTCGACCAAGAAATCCCCAGTTCCAAAAGACGTACTGAACTCTCTGTCTCCGGGAACGATTTCCTTGGGTGTTCTAATTTTTCGAATGTCTGATTCAGTCACATAAAATTTGTCCAGGCACGAAAGTTAGCAGAGCACAATGTCATTAGCTTTGGATTCTAGGATTTAAGAAATGTCAGATCGGTGTCTTCTTTCAGGCAGGTACTATATTTGGTCACCACAATACTAGTCACAATCTCTGTCGGAATGTTAATCTTGTAATATTCTCGCCGCCAGGCAGCATGTACATTTAAATTTGTGGAGCAATATGAACTGGCTCAAAAGCCCAATAATTATTTCTAATCTTTAGAAACCGTTAGTGGGATTGCTATTACTGGCTCTCTCTGATGGCTTATGCACTGTCAGACCAGGGTTACTTGAAACAAAAAAACCCACGTGGTTAAAGATAGGAAATGTCTATGCTTCTCACAAATATGTCTCTTTACTAAACGCTGGCAAGTTGGGTACCACCGCTTCACTATATATATAAAAATGGAAAGAACACATATCAAATAATTTACATATATGTACTCAATATAACTTACATTTAAAACAGCAAGCCTACAGCTTGACTTATTATTTAAACTTCCGGTGAAATAAGTTATATAAAATCGATCATCAGGAATTAGGAATATGGTGCGTATTCCGTCACTATTCACTGATGTCGCATCTAGCATTTTATAAGTTTGATATAAAATATTCTCGACTGAGTATTAGCCGTTAAATTAAATTCCTTATAGCTACTAGTTTTAGTAAGCTAAAGATATAATTTATTATGTATTTCCACTGTATGCGTCACTAGAAAAATAATACAAACTATAAATTAAGCACTCTGGACACAGAACTAGTTTAGAATGAAATAGGCGATTTTAACACTAAATCACTTCCCAAAATACTAGATATCTATTTTATAAATCTCACCACAGCACTACGGATAATTCACTAGATAGGTATTTAGAAGCTCGTCACAAATCTGACGAGAACTATGAAATTTGCTATACAAGCTTCATTCGCTAAGCACGTGTGTTCCGTCTACTGGAGATGTTGGAGACTGAAATGAAATCAGATTTCAGCTCCTGGGTGGATATTTGAAAACAGGGGCAAACAATCCCACATTTTCTCAAACTCCGAAATCATCTCCCCTTTCCCGTGTAAAACACCTTACGTTTAACATTACCATTACTAGACGTCTTACATAACTGACACTTCTGCATTTCCGCACCTCGCGCTGACCCGGCCAACAGTGAGCCGTGTCAGCTGGGATTTCCAGACGACAGATGTCTGAAACTGCGACTATAAGGTGTAAATATTCGCTCCTGCTTAAGCGTTCGGCCGATGCAACTACTTGTTGACCGTTGAAAATGCAGACGGATGTCGGCTCTCTCCTAGCATTCTCACGCGTTTACGTCGAGAATCTAACTCAGGAGTGTCGTGTCATCTGAAGGTGCAGACCCAAGTCGGCTCGATGTCTGAGATGGACTGCAACTAAATCGCACTTTACGTCTGACTGACATCTATGTAATAAAATTACGCATCCCAGTATGAGAAAAAAACCCCGGTAAAGTTTTTGAATACTGAGGAAAATATTTTTCGCAAACGAGTGATGCGAAAAATACAGGAAAAACAAGTAAGGAAAGATATTAAAACAAAAGGATTTGGATGAGAGAATAGGAAGAAGATGTAGGTAATTTAATGATATAAAGACCTACGTGACAGGACGTCCCCCCTTAAGATATGGAAGCACTCCATGTCTACGTTATGGAATTAAATTTCCTATAACCGTAGCTTCGGGGTGTCTGTCTTCTTCCCTCTCATCTTCCCCCTCCCTCTCTGTCCAATTCCTACTCAAGTCTACTCCCCAAAGTTTCCTTCCTCTGGAATGTCTCCCATGCGCGCTTGAAAGAGCGTCGCCGCTTCTGACATTTTTGAAAGATTTCTTGTGATAGCGGTGGAATATCCCTGCCACTATCATCATCTTCGTCAGCTCTGGCGATCGTCAGGAGATGGTCGGAGGTTGGCACTGGTCTTTCCAAATATCTCTTTAAGAGATTTAAATGGAAAACCTTCTCCTTTCCTTGAATAGAGATCTGGTAGTTAGCCTTAGAAATCTTTTTCAGGACGGTAAACGGCCCTTGCCATCCGATCTTCAGTTGGTTGTTCTCGGTAGGGAGTAACACCAAAACTTTCTCACCTGCTTCCAGTTCTCTTTCTTTCGCGACTTTCCTGTATCGGTTAGCGTGCTTTGTGCGTGCTCGCTTAAAGTTAGTCGTTGCTAGGTCCCACACTAGTTTCAACCTTTCCTTTAAAACCGACACATATTTACTTGCTGAGACGACTGTCTCATCCGCCTTCTCGTCTGTCAGAGACTGAAGTAAGGCTTCAAGCGGGCCCTTAATGGGTCTGCCGAATAAGAGTGTAGCTGGCGGAAATCCTGTGGAAGTATGAGGAGATTCTCTGTAGCCAAATAACGCTGCAGGAATACAAAGATCCCAATCTTCAGGTTTCACTTGTGCCAGCTTACTTAGCATCATGTTGAGGTTTCCATTAACACGTTCCACGAGCCCATTTCCGGCCGGAGTATATCGCTTTGTGTAGATGTGTTTGGTCCTCAAGATCTTCACGATCTCATCCATCAACAGGTTTCGGTATGGGGATCCGTTATCCGTCAACACTTGCTGAGGGAATCCCAACCGAGTGAAAATCTGCACGAGGGCTTCTGCGACATGCTTGGCATCTGCTCATGTTAGCGGGATAGCTTCTGCCCATAAAGTGCATGTATCGACTAAGGTCAGGATGAACCTGTTCCTTCTTTTGGTCCTTTCGAAAGGCCCTAAAATGTCGATCACAACCCGTTCGAATGGTGTTCCCACTATTGGCATTTCCCCCAAAGAGACTGGGGGTGCCCGTTGCTTGGGTGGCACACGTTGGCACTGGGCACAGGATTTGACGTATCTGATAATATCAGTATTTACTCCTGGCCACCAATAATGAGTGGTTATACGTTGGTTTGTGGCGTTCTGTCCCATATGTCCGCTGAAGGGAAGAGAGTGCCCCATTTCTAGGATTTGGCTTCTGTACTGTTTCGGTACTAGGAGCTGGTTGTAACCTTGGTCAGGCTTGCCCGTTCTCCGATAAAGTACGCCATCCTCAGAAAAAATGTCCCCGTGCTGTCTGGGTTCCTTAGCCATGGGCAGTTTCCTAAAGCAGGGTGCCAAAGTAGGGTCCTTGTATTGCGCTTCTTTAAGTTCCATAAGTAACAAATTAGGCGCAGGCTCCCGTTCCTTCTTGGTTTGCCCTCTTGTAGTTACTGCTGCCACAATCGGCTCTTCCGGTTTCCCAATACACACGTATCTACCGCCAAGTATGACTGGGTAGATGGGATCATCCATAACAGCCGCTTTGATCACGCCTCTGACAAAGTCAGAGTGTATCTCCACCAATGCGATGGGAAGCGCTGTAGGTGCATCACTCTTACGAACTCCACAAAGTTTGACGGTCTCTCCTGTCTCTTGACCGGGTTTAACCAGGTTTCTGGCAACAATGCAATCGTAAGAAAGCCCCGTGTCAAATAAGCAAGAAGTTTGAGAACCGTTCAAAGTAACAGTACCTCGCGTTGAGGGTCTATCCCCAACAGGTTGGGAATCACTGTCAATAATTCCGCCTTGCGAGACTGTTAATAAGCATCCGATGCGTTTCGGCTCGGTGTGCTCGGTCTGATCATATGTCCCGTGCTCAGGGGTTCTCCCTTTGCCACCTTGTCCTTTCTGGCTGCGCTGCCATGTAGGGCGGTCGGGTTGATCAGATTGTTTGGGGTGGTTGGGGTACTTGTTCTTGTAGAACTTGGATTTTTCAGGAGGGGGGTTTTGAGGTCCAGTTTCTCTGTGGTTATACGAGTTAGAAGCCTGAGAAGATTGCTCTAGGTTATGTTTTCGAAAATGCTCCTCTGTCGGTTTCCGCTTTGTGGCCGGTAGTTCAGCCAGCGCATTATGGTAACGCTCAGACTTCTCTAGGATGTCTCGAGCTTTTCTGCACCCTGCTCAGCTAGAAATCTCCGGGTATCTGCAGACAATGTGTTCTTTATTTGTTCTGTTAAAACAAATTCCTCAAGACCTTCATAGGTAGAGGGGAGCTGCGAGAGCTCTAGGCACTTTGTCAGATAACCCTTTAGACGAGATGAGAACTGGTGAAAAGTTTCAGAATTCTCTTTCCGGCTGTTGCGAAACAGTTGCAAAAATTTGCGAGCGTTCATTTCAAAGCGCTCCAGTAACGCTTTCTTCAACAGATCATAGTTGTCTTGTTGGCTGCTTTCCAGTTTGGCGTAAACATCATACGCAGAACTTTTCAAAGTCTGGGAAAGCTTCATGTTCCAACGCGACCTCTCTAAACCGTACAGAGTTGCAATTTTCTCAAATTTTTCTAACCATGTGTCAATCTTCTCATTAGGACAAGGGAAAGATTCTAGCGGAAAAGACATAGCAGAGAGATGAGTAAATTGAGTGTTAGAAGGATCAGTTAAGGAAGAATGAGGAGAAGACTCTCCATTGCTGGAGGTAGAGGCAGCACCACGGCTTTGGAATTCTAGAGTTTTAAGAGCCAACTCGTGCTGTCTCTGTTTCTCTTTTTCCTCAAGCTGTCTCTCCTCTCTCTCCTTCTCATGTTGTCTCTCCTTCTCTTTTTCCTCATGCTGCATCCTGCGAATTTCCATTTCTTCATCCATCTTCTTCTGCTGTACTAGACGATCTTCCGCTTCTTTCCTCTCCGCTGCTTCTTCTTTCCTCCTTAGTTCTTCTTCTTTCCTCTCCGCATCATATCTCTCAAGTTCGTCTCTGACAAAAGCTTTCGCTTCCTCTCCTTCCAGTCCCTCCTCTCTCGCTTCGTCCCTGAGGAGTTGTCTAAGCTTTGCCCTCTCGGCCATATTAGGTCAGTGACTGAGACTAGTGGAGAAAGAAAATAGGAAAAAGGATACACTGGTTCCTACCACTTACGAGAAAAAAATGTACCAAAAAATCAAAAGATGATATCCTTAACCCTGGGATACCTCCTCCAAAATTAAAATCTAACTATCGCTGCTCTTAACCGGCAATAAAGCACCTAATGCAAAACACGACTACGCCAACTAAATGGTAGTTAAGATTATTTCTGAAAAATAAGTTGCTACAGTGGAAACAAAATAATTATTGTAAAAATTAAAGAGAAAAATAATCCCTTAATTTTAATCCACTATAAGTTCGCCCCTGAAGACAGTTAGGGTGAGGGAGGCAATTAATCTGGACAAATAGTCCGAAACGCACTCCTTAACTTTAGTTCAAACACCTTCCTGCTTCAGAACCCTTGTGAATGTTATACACTCACAAAACGTTACCAGCGTTTAGTATTACAAAATCAACAACTAACATATATTCCGACAAAATCCACCTGTAAACCAAATGTATAATGCTTCTTAATGCTGTGGAAAAAACTTATCAGTTTGTGTGGTCAGCACGCCCGTAAACAGATCGTTAGTCTAGGGGATAAATTATTTAAAGATATAACAACTCACAAGACATCACACTCTTACTCTATTTCAGAATAAAGAATCTTAAGTTCAAAATCCAGATAGACGAGTCCACATTTGTCGTACTCGTCTTCCTATTCTAAGTTCAAAGACCGGAAACGAGCAACCATTTGTCGTAGTCGTCTTCCTATTTTAAGTTCAAAAATCCGTCAAACGAGAACCCATTTGTTGTACTCGTCTTCCTATTCTAAGTTCAAAAATCCTACGGACGAGAACCCATTTGTCGTAGATTTTAGATAGGAGTATTAAGACTGAGTTTAGGTCCCTTCTGAATAGGTTGGAATGAGTGATAGATACAGTGAGAGCTGGTGAAAAACCATAGAGTTTCCACACGTGAGATGATAGAATGTGATATAGAGGCTGTCTTTGAGAATCGAGATAATCTTCTCTCTCTCACCTATCTTCTACGACCGCTTTTAAAGGCGTCAGACAGTCTAAACACAGATATATATATATTATTATATCTCTATCTACTCACGGGCACGCACATACACGTGACGACAGTTAAACACACAGACGTGGGAAAACTATAACAATGATATATGTATTTGAACGAGCTGACCAACGCACTGATTTAGTTCAAGAGAGATTTCTATTATTATTATCATCAAAAAAAAATCTTCTCACAACACCAAAAAATTACATCAAGGAAAAACATATACAAATAGTCATAGAATTCAAGAAAATGCTACAAGGATGACAGCCCGTTAGAATCGTACTCTAGGTTTAGCCCACAGTTCCGTTAAGAGAACAGATGATGGCCCAAAGAGTTATAGATACGTAAGGTTGAGTCTAAGAGGTTTCTTTCTTTCTCGTAAATGTATGAACAGAGTTGGATAAATCTGATTTAGCCTAAGAAAAAAAGAAACTCTAGCATTTGTAACAAATCCTGCAGATTAAAAAACAAGTTAAGACAGCAAATGGGTGACAATAATACACCGGTAAAATAACACTCTGACCTGTGTACTCTCATTCATTCAGCCATGGCCTTTCTCACACATATATACTCACAACTTTGCTCGCTGCCTCTGGGAACATAATAATTCTAGGACCTTCACACAGACCCGAAAATGCAGTCGTCGACCAAGAAATCCCCAGTTCCAAAAGACGTACTGAACTCTCTGTCTCCGGGAACGATTTCCTTGGGTGTTCTAATTTTTCGAATGTCTGATTCAGTCACATAAAATTTGTCCAGGCACGAAAGTTAGCAGAGCACAATGTCATTAGCTTTGGATTCTAGGATTTAAGAAATGTCAGATCGGTGTCTTCTTTCAGGCAGGTACTATATTTGGTCACCACAATACTAGTCACAATCTCTGTCGGAATGTTAATCTTGTAATATTCTCGCCGCCAGGCAGCATGTACATTTAAATTTGTGGAGCAATATGAACTGGCTCAAAAGCCCAATAATTATTTCTAATCTTTAGAAACCGTTAGTGGGATTGCTATTACTGGCTCTCTCTGATGGCTTATGCACTGTCAGACCAGGGTTACTTGAAACAAAAAACCCACGTGGTTAAAGATAGGAAATGTCTATGCTTCTCACAAATATGTCTCTTTACTAAACGCTGGCAAGTTGGGTACCACCGCTTCACTATATATATAAAAATGGAAAGAACACATATCAAATAATTTACATATATGTACTCAATATAACTTACATTTAAAACAGCAAGCCTACAGCTTGACTTATTATTTAAACTTCCGGTGAAATAAGTTATATAAAATCGATCATCAGGAATTAGGAATATGGTGCGTATTCCGTCACTATTCACCGATGTCGCATCTAGCATTTTATAAGTTTGATATAAAATATTCTCGACTGAGTATTAGCCGTTAAATTAAATTCCTTATAGCTACTAGTTTTAGTTTTTATGTATTTCCACTGTATGCGTCACAAGAAAAATAATAAAAACTATAAACTAAGCACTCTGGACACAGAACTAGTTTAGAATGAAATAGGCGATTTTAACACTAAATCACTTCCCAAAATACTAGATATCTATTTTATAAATCTCACCACAGCACTACGGTACCACCACGGCTAGGATAATTCACTAGATAGGTATTTAGAAGCTCGTCACAAATCTGACGAGAACTATGAAATTTGCTATACAAGCTTCATTCTCTAAGCACATGTGTTCCGTCTACTGGAGATGTTGGAGACTGAAATGAAATCAGATTTCAGCTCCTGGGTGGATATTTGAAAACAGGGGCAAACAATCCCACATTTTCTCAAACTCCGAAATCATCTCCCCTTTCCCGTGTAAAACACCTTACGTTTAACATTACCATTACTAGACGTCTTACATAACTGACACTTCTGCATTTCCGCACCTCGCGCTGACCCGGCCAACAGTGAGCCGTGTCAGCTGGGATTTCCAGACGACAGATGTCTGAAACTGCGACTATAAGGTGTAAATATTCGCTCCTGCTTAAGCGTTCGGCCGATGCAACTACTTGTTGACCGTTGAAAATGCAGACGGATGTCGGCTCTCTCCTAGCATTCTCACGTGTTTACGTCGAGAATCTAACTCAGGAGTGTCGTGTCATCTGAAGATGCAGACCCAAGTCGGCTCGATGTCTGAGATGGACTGCAACTAAATCGCACTTTACGTCTGACTGACATCTATGTAATAAAATTACGCATCCCAGTATGAGAAAAAAACCCCGGTAATGTTTTAGAATACTGAGGAAAATATTTTTCGCAAACGAGTGATGCGAAAAATACAGGAAAAACAAGTAAGGAAAGATAATAAAACAAAAGGATTTGGGTGAGAGAATAGGAAGAAGATGTAGGTAATTTAATGATATAAAGACCTACGTGACCATCAAATACTTAAGTTCCCTGAAAATGTTGGACATCAGAGGTGGTCGGGAAGTATTATTATCACCCTTGAATTTGCTACCGAGTCTGATCTTTTTCCCCACGTGCTTTCTGTCACTATCTGATGATTGACAAATCAGCTCGCGTGAGAACTCAGGTAAACAGACCGGTTCGCTCCCCTGTTATCTGGCGTGTTGCGAAAATAGGTAAACAACTAGTTAGCGCAAGAAAGACAGGAAAAATAGGCGTGGCTTCAAAAGTAAGTAAACAGACAGCGAATTGCGTGGTTTTGCCTTCGCAAAACATAAACACTAACTAAGGCAGCAAAGGTGGTCGGATCTCCTTGGCTGTATTTATATTACACGTCACACTAGTTTTGTGTGTTAGCACCAAGGGTAATCACAGTTACAAGTTACGCGTTTTAACACCAAGGTTAATCACAGTTACTAATTACGTGTGTTAGCGACAAGGCTAATTATAGTTAATAGCTACGTGTGTTAGCAAGAAGGCTAATTATAGTTACTAGTTACATGTGTTAACACCAAGGGTAATTACCAGACAGATTCTGTTTGCGTTACATGACTGAGGGAGAAATAGTCCAACTTTTTCTGTGTCTCTTCAGAAACCCCCGGGAACCACACGGGGCAAAGTTACATATCATAATCATTCTCCTTCTCACTCTTTAGTGAACATAGAGCCACCACTGCACCTGGCCTCCCTCCCCTCTTTATAGGAAGCCTGCACAAAGTTTTCTCATACTCTTGCAGTAGTGGTTTCTGTAACATTTTTTACCTCATGAGGTTGGCAGCCTCATTCCCAACCTCTCTTAGTCGTCTGTTATACGAAATGTCTGATAGTTTACACTGTTACTAAACTGTATTGCCCTTTCACGCCCCCGAACACGTGACATTGAGTGTTAAGTCAGTAGTTAAGTAAGATCCTGTTTTAGGTTAGACTGTTTTTGTGTTTTGATAATATCTACTTCAATAAAACAGACGTGTGGTCTCTGGCAGAAGTACTGAAAGACTTATGGCTGTCATAAGTTTGTTGTTGAGGTGGTGTTGAGAACGTGTAACTCCAACGGCTCATGAATATTTTGAAAGCAACCAACAACGAAGAGCTATAACGTATCAAGTAAGCAAGTCGTCGTCGAACTATGCCGATCCAATTTAATGTGGTTAACTGTACAAAACACTGATTCCATATAAATATTCACTTCACATGTCTTCAGGAGCCGCAGTAGCGCTGTACACTGGCTTCCTAGCTCGGTGGTCCATGGTTCGATCCCCTGTTAAGTTGGGTTTTTTAGACCTCAAACGCCTCCGGGGTCGACCCAGCCTCACGAATTGGGTACCAGAGCAACTTCTGGGAAGGTTAAAGCGGCCGGCGTGATGCTGACCACATCACCCCTAGTGTGCCGATGGTCAAGAAAATATGGTCCTAACACTATATTTACGATATGCCTCAATGGGCGTGTAACGGGATCCTTTACCTTTATCCTTTCTTTACATCTTCAGCCATCCTTAAAAACACTGTAAGACCTAATGCTTCTTAGCTGTCGTGAGAAATTCTAATCCACATATATAAATTATCAGGTAAATGTAAAGCCTAACACATAAATTTAATAAAAGGAAAGAAGAATGGTAAAGAACAGTGCTGTCACAATGACTGTACTCGAAATTCCCCTTGTTTTCTCATTCGTCTGCAAATTATAACGTTTCACGTTGATAGTAAAAGCCTTCTGCAGCATACACGCGTTTCCACAACACAATAAAACGTGTACTCCCTTTCTAAGAAAAACCTTGAGATACGCAAGCTGACCTATATTTAATATTCCATTCATGTCATTTTATACACTAAGTTACCATAAACGAAAGACAGATGGAATTAGGATAGAGAGAAGGGAGGGCTGAAAGCCGGAACGCATGCAACACTAAACACGCTTCTCGCTATACAATTAATGACATCACGCGTGTAAGGCCACAAGCACTAACTTTTTTCAAATCGACAGTGATAAAAAAACACTACCCATACGAGAGTTAGGTTTTAAAACTTACAAAATTCTTATTGGGAAATATGACATTATACTGTTTTATGTCTTAAAACATGACAGTACACCAGACACCATAAAGTTTGGAAGTGAGGAGGTGGCAACAGCACGACTATCCTAGAAGAAAATGCATATTTTGAACGCAGCCACTTAGCTCCTTTAAATTTGTATATTTGGGTTCCTTAGGACGTGCTGACAAAGAATATGTTAAACGTTACGCAAATAGTCTAGGAATTAACAAATTATAGCCAAAAGAAATAGTGAGGGTGTCAGACAACCCCAAAATCAGAATCGCTCAGTGGCAGATTTTGACACCACCATTGTACGGGAAATAGGTCCCCATGTTAAATTCTATTTGATTGGAGCGCAATAAATGTAAGGCTAAACACGATTAGTCGGGCTACAAATACTAGTTTTGTTGTTAGGGGAGACGGAAGGAAGGGTACTTTTTTTTTCAAACGCTTGTGTAAACATGGCTCGATTGGTTAGACCCGCCAATATAGTCAATTAGGAGCGTCAGGTCAGCACCACATTTTCAAATAAACTTTCTAAAGCAACAGTGCGTTGAGAATCAGATTATATTTTTCTAAATAAAAGCCTGAGACAGTGGCAGGTCGGATTTTGTGCCTATTCATTGCCAGTCAACGTAATTCTGTATTATTTCCATGTATTGTGGTAAGCTTGAAATATTTGATATCTTTTTAATGAAAATTGAATGTAAATTGATAATTTATGTCTGTATATGTGTGTGGTTCAGTAGCGAACATGAGGCAAAGCCTGTATAGTGCTCCACCCTGAACAGAAGGTGTCGGAGGAAAGTAAAACTACATGGAATTGCCAAACAGTACACTGACACCTATCTTATTGACTAGAAAGAACTAATGCTGGAATTGCAGAGGCGTAGTAACCATTAGGGAGGAGTATACTGGTGTCAATTGTTTCAGATGAAGATAGCAGTTGGCCTACCGCTCTGAACTCAGTGTTTGTTATGTATTGTGTTCAGTCTGGACATAGATTATAAATTAGTTATGAAGTAGGAGGTACAACCTTCTTGTTTCAGGGACTGTGGTCCTAAAGTATTGAGCAGCACCTGGTCTGAACTTTGCTGAATCTGGAGGCTGACAGCATACTCCTGGGTCCAGATAGTGACTAGTGAGGTGTCTCCAAAACACAGGGGAGCAATCGAGCAGAGGAGTCTTTTCCTGCCACCATCACGAAAGTTAAGCCTCTGTGGCCAGTGGAGCTCAACATTATGTGTCCCCTCAAAAATTGACATTTTGGTAGAAAAAGAGGGACAATACCTGGTTTAAATTGACAGGAACTGTGAACCTTTCCCCCATACTATTTCCCAGATAAACAAACACTTGAAGTCATGATGACAAATAACAACATAGCTTGAAAAACAAAACCAGTATTACCTCATAGTACCACTACACAACTGACACACATAGGATAATATTATTAAAATATGTCACTACAAGGTTCATATTTATAAATTCTGTATATATAAATTGTGATTACAATTGATTGTGATTCCTGGTTCACTTTGTAGTTGAATCAGGATATATATTAGTGAAAGTAATTAATACATATGAATTTGAAAATTTACCAGTGACTCATTTAAGATAGTCTTATAGAGTGTTACATGTGTGTGAGTGTCACAGTGTTGTCATGTGTGGTGGAATAAATTAAATTGTTTATCTGTCTGTTGTTGTTGTGACTTACATTTCATCATTTACATAACCCTAGACATTTAACGTAGTCATCACAATATTCCAGAATAATTCTGACTGAGGTATAATGTGGTAGCAAGTAAGGTTATCTGTAAAACACTACACCTATTAGATACAGATACCTTCACAGCTGATCTCAGTCAGTACACTAAGTCCCCTATAAATATTTATAACATCCCACTTTACCACATATATTGGGGTCTCGCTCTCGGGATTTTGAATTTTTCCCTATTAAAAATATTGGGGGTAATTCACTTCAGGGAATAATAGAAATTAAAAAGGTATCCTTGGGTGAAAATAGATAACGTTGAGCTCTCAGTGCCTGTGGTGTCTTTGGATAAGTAATATCAGATTGTATTGTTTAGTTAGACATTATATAAATTTTCCTGTTAGAAAATGGCGGACCTGGCCAAATTTCGATCTGCTGCTGTACAGACTGCGAAAGAGTTAGGAATGGACGGGCAAATTATGATTACTTATGTCACTGCTGAATGTGACAAATATATTGAATGGGAAGAAAGAAGATTAGAAAAAGAGGCCGAAAGAAAGTTAGAGGCTGAAAAGGAAATTAAGAAGTTACAATTTGAGGCTGAGGCTGAGACTAAGAGGTTGCAGATTGAGGCTGAGGCTAAGAAATTGGAAGCCGAGGAAAGAAGACAGGCGGCAGAAAGGGAAGCAGAAGAAAGAAGATTGACTGCAGAGAGGGAAGCAGAAAAGGAGAAGAGATTACAAAGGGAACATGAGTTACGACTAAGGGAGTTTGAGTTTCAAGGCCATGCTCCTGAAAATGGTGCCAGTCCCTTTACCTCTGATGCCACTGCTAGTCAGGGAGCCTCAACCTCAGCCATGAATTTTCATTTAGATCATTTTGTTGAGAAAGACGATGATATTGAGAGCTATTTAAATAGATATGAACTATTAGCTACCACATATGGGTTAGAGAGAGAAAGGTGGAGCTTAAAGTTATCTCAAGGGCTTCGTGGGGCAGCTTATGAAGTTTTTGCCAAAATGAGCAGAGGTGATCAGGAAAATTATGACATGCTAAAGCAGGCTCTTTTGTTAAGATATGAAAAGAACGCAGAATTTTATAGGAAAAAATTTAGGAATGCTAAACTACTGTCAGGTGAAACCTATCACCAGTTCTCTGCACGGTTAGAGACATACTTGGAGAAATGGACTTCTCTGGGGAAAACCCAAGATCTTAAGGAAATGGTCCTTATAGAACAATTAAGAGAGTCCATGGCTCCAGACCTGAGAAAGTTTCTCGTGGAACAAGGTGCAGAGAGGTTGGGTGAGTTGCTAAATGTTGCTGAAAGGTATCAAGCAGCTCAGGCAGAGGTATCAGGTAATAAGAAGAAACAGGTGGATAATTTTAGGGCACCACAGAACTTTAATAAATTTGATCCTAGAGATCAAAACAAAGGTAAGCACCAATTCGATAGGCCACGGTATGACAATAAAAATAAAACCCCACAATTCGATGAAAGGAAATATGATGAAAGAAAATCTTTCAACCAAGGGAAAAGGTGGTGTAAAAATTGCAAGATGAACAATCATGACACTGACCATTGTAGAAGGAAACCTCCTCATTGTGCTGCTATGACATCTGGGAAAAAGGAAAAAAAGGTCAAACCTGCAGAACTACAGGAACCATACCACCCCCAGTGTGTGAAGATGTCATCTGTAATAATGTCACTATAAGGTGTTTATATGATACCGGTTTAGATTACGATTCCGTTGTGAGTTCTCACCTGGTGCAGGCCGATCAATACACCACAGAAACAGTGGAGATTCAAACTGCAACCAAGGATGTAGCTACCATGACACTTCCCGTCACCCGGATAAAGGTGAAAACGCGATATGTGGAAGGAATCATAAAAGCAGCAGTGATAAATGAGCCAATCTACCGTCTGATATTTGGGTGTAGATATGTCTTCTTGGGGAATCCCAAGAGACCTGTGATATTGGCAACAGTGCAGACCAGATCACAGTCTAAAAAGGAGGAGGATAATCCAATAAATACTCATCCAGATGAGATGAGGAAGGCACAGGCTGAGGACAAAACACTCAAGCCGTGTTTCAAGAAGTTGCCCAAATCTCATACACCTCCAGGCAAGGGAGAATTTTATATGAAGAACAAACTGATATATAGGAAGGCTGGATCTGAATCCAATGGTCACGGACAGCTGGTCCTTCCCACTTCATATAGGACTAAAGTGTTGGAACTAGGGCATGCGATTCCCTTCAGTGGTCATATGGGGATCAGCGCAACAGGACAGCGAATAGCTTGTCACTATTTCTGGCCATGGATAACTGAAGATATCAAACGATATGTAAAATCCTGTCCAGAGTGCCAACGAGTAGCACCTAAACATTGGACTGCACCAGCAACTCTGGGGGAAATGCCCATAGTGGGAACACCCTTTGAGAGAGTTGCCGTGGATCTTGTGGGACCTCTCACCCGAACCAAGAGAAGGAACAGCTACATTCTGACTCTGGTGGACACTTGTTCTATGTGGGGAGAGGCGGTAGCCCTGTCATCGATTGATTCTAAACATGTGGCAGAGGCATTGCTCACAATTTTCACAAGGTTAGGCTTTCCCAATCAAATCTTGACTGATAATGGCTCTCAGTTCAAGGGGAAACTAACAGAAGAAGTTTTCAGGATCTTCCAGGCCAAACAATTCCATTGTAGTGTGTACCACCCACAAGGGAACGGCCAAGTGGAAAGATTTAATTGCACGTTGATGTCGATCCTGAGAAAGTTGGCACACGAAAAACCAGATACATGGGATCAGTATCTTCACGCCGCCCTCTTTGCTTATCGGGAGGTACCCCATAGTTCAACCGGAATGGCCCCGGCAACATTATTATTTGGAAGGCCAATAAAAGGTCCACTGGAAGCGCTGTTAAGAACGTGGATTGATGAAAAGGCAGAGGAAAACATTACATCCTCATACCAATATGTGAATGAGCTGACCACTCGTTTAAAAACTGGCTGGAAACTTGCCAATGAAAATTTGAAACAAGCCAGGAAGAAACATGCTGCCTATTATAACAGGAAAGCTAAAGACAGAGATTTGGCTGTGGGAGAGAAGGTACTGCTTCTTCTACCCGGTAGTCAGAATAAGTTACAAATTGGATGGCAAGGTCCATATACAGTTCTAGAGAAGGTGTCTAGAACAAATTATAAGATAGATAAGAAGGGGAAAGAAAAAATATATCATGTGAATCTCCTGAAGAAATATTTGGAAAGAGAACATCAGGAAGAGACACACTTGTTGACCTTGTCCATCGCCATGGAGATGAAAAAGGAACCACTTTCATCATTTGAATATCCATTACACCCCTGTGAGACAGCGGCACAGGTGAAAATCAGTACACATTTAACGAAAAATCAGAAAGAGAGAGTGCAACAGGTTCTAGATAATCATGCAGAGGTGTTAACAGACCGACCGGGGCATACAAACTTATTGGAATATGATATGAAACTGACAGACCCCACACCTGTCTGTATGAAACCCTATTCGATTCCTTTTGCTAAGGAGAAAGCTTTGAAGGAAGAGATAGACTATTTGTTGAAGGAAGGAATTATTTCACACAGTGAATCTTCGTATAGTTCCGGTGTTGTACTCTTAAGGAAACCCTCTGGAGAACATAGACTCTGTATAGATTACAGGAGACTGAATGCTATTACAGAAGGACAGGTGGATCCATTGCCGGATACAAATCAGTTGTTTGCCAGGCTAAATAAAGCTAAATATTTCTCAAAAGTGGACCTGAGTAAAGGATACTATCAGATTCCAGTAAAGCCTGAGGTTAGACCATACCTAGCTTTTAGTACCTCAGAAGGACACTATGAGTTTAATAGATTGCCATTTGGATTGAAGAATGCGCCTAGTGTCTTCTCTAGAATGATGAGAAAATTATTGGACCCTCTGAATAACCCATGCATCACAAATTTCATGGATGATATCCTTATAGCCACAGAAACATTTGAGGAACACATTGACTCTCTGAACATGCTGTTTAATCGACTTAGGGAAGCGAATTTAACAGCCCGACCAACCAAATGTTGCGTTGGATGTAAAGAATTAGAATTCTTGGGACACACAGTTTATCAGGGAAACATGACCCCTGACCCAAAGAATTTAGAGAAACTAAAGAAAGCCCCGAGACCACAAACCAAGAAAGACGTGAGATCCTTTGTCTCATTATGTGGTTTCTACCAAAAGTATATCAAAAACTTTAATTCCATATGTGCACCGTTAACTGATTTGACACGTAAAGGACATCCAGATCGAATTACATGGACACCACAATGTGAAATGGCTTACCAGGAATTGAAGGAAAAGCTTACAAGTAAACCTATTTTGAAATTAACTGACTTAAGTCAAGAATTCATTGTAAGGACTGATGCCAGTAATATTGGGTTAGGTGCAACTCTGCTACAGAAATCAGATGCATTGGATGGAGAATTAAGCCCAGTGGCATATGCTAGCAGAAAGTTGAATAAAGCTGAAACCAATTACTCAACTAGCGAAAAGGAATGTCTTGCAGTAATATGGGCGATAAAGAAATTCAATATTTATCTGTATGGGAAGGCATTTAAGTTGCAAACGGATCACAAACCCTTGTCGTTTCTAGCGCAGGCTAGACATGAAAATTCTAGATTACTCCGTTGGTCATTACTGATGCAGCCATTTGAGTTTAGCATAGAGTATATAAGTGGAAAAACAAATCTGGGAGCGGATTTTTTAAGCCGCCATCCGTGTGATGAGAATCACCGTAAACTCCAGGAACAATAATAAATTTCTTTATGTGTATATAGAATTATAGACTGACATATAACGTCTGTTTTAAGTGGGGAGAATTTGTCGTGAGAAATTCTAATCCACATATATAAATTATCAGGTAAATTTAAAGCCTAACACATAAATTTAATAAAAGGAAAGAAGAATGGTAAAGAACAGTGCTGTCACAATGACTGTACTCGAAATTCCCCTTGTTTTCTCATTCGTCTGCAAATTATAACGTTTCACGTTGATAGTAAAAGCCTTCTGCAGCATACACGCGTTTCCACAACACAATAAAACGTGTACTCCCTTTCTAAGAAAAACCTTGAGATACGCAAGCTGACCTATATTTAATATTCCATTCATGTCATTTTATACACTAAGTTACCATAAACGAAAGACAGATGGAATTAGGATAGAGAGAAGGGAGGGCTGAAAGCCGGAACGCATGCAACACTAAACACGCGTCTCGCTATACAATTAATGACATCACGCGTGTAAGGCCACAAGCACTAACTTTTTTTCAAATCGACAGTGATAAAAAACACTACCCATACGAGAGTTAGGTTTTAAAACTTACAAAATGCTTATTGGGAAATATGACATTATACTGTTTTATGTCTGAAAACATGACAGTACACCAGACACCATAAAGTTTGGAAGTGAGGAGGTGGCAACAGCACGACTATCCTAGAAGAAAATGCATATTTTGAACGCAGCCACTTAGCTCCTTTAAATTTGTATATTTGGGTTCCTTAGGACTTGCTGACAAAGAATATGTTAAACGTTACGCAAATAGTCTAGGAATTAGCAAATTATAGCCAAAAGAAATAGTGAGGGTGTCAGACAACCCCAAAATCAGAATCGCTCAGTGGCAGATTTTGACACCACCATTGTACGGGAAATAGGTCCCCATGTTAAATCCTATTTGATTGGAGCGCAATAAATGTAAGGCTAAACACGATTAGTCGGGCTACAAATACTAGTTTTGTTGTTAGGGGAGACGGAAGGAAGGGTACTTTTTTTTTTCAAACGCTTGTGTAAACATGGCTCGATTGGTTAGACCCGCCAATATAGTCAATTAGGAGCGTCAGGTCAGCACCACATTTTCAAATAAACTTTCTAAAGCAACAGTGCGTTGAGAATCAGCTTATATTTTTCTAAATAAAAGCCTGAGACAGTGGCAGGTCGGATTTTGTGCCTATTCATTGCCAGTCAACGTAATTCTGTATTATTTCCATGAATTGTGGTAAGCTTGAAATATTTGATATCTTTTTAATGAAAATTGAATGTAAATTGATAATTTATATCTGTATATGTGTGTGGTTCAGTAGCGAACATGAGGCAAAGCCTGTATAGTGCTCCACCCTGAACAGAAGGTGTCGGAGGAAAGTAAAACTACATGGAATTGCCAAACAGTACACTGACACCTATCTTATTGACTAGAAAGAACTAATGCTGGAATTGCAGAGGCGTAGTAACCATTAGGGAGGAGTATACTGGTGTCAATTGTTTCAGATGAAGATAGCAGTTGGCCTACCGCTCTGAACTCAGTGTTTGTTATGTATTGTGTTCAGTCTGGACATAGATTATAAATTAGTTATGAAGTAGGAGGTACAACCTTCTTGTTTCAGGGACTGTGGTCCTAAAGTATTGAGCAGCACCTGGTCTGAACTTTGCTGAATCTGGAGGCTGACAGCATACTCCTGGGTCCAGATAGTGACTAGTGAGGTGTCTCCAAAACACAGGGGAGCAATCGAGCAGAGGAGTCTTTTCCTGCCACCATCACGAAAGTTAAGCCTCTGTGGCCAGTGGAGCTCAACATTATGTGTCCCCTCAAAAATTGACATTTTGGTAGAAAAAGAGGGACAATACCTGGTTTAAATTGACAGGAACTGTGAACCTTTCCCCCATACTATTTCCCAGATAAACAAACACTTGAAGTCATGATGACAAATAACAACATAGCTTGAAAAACAAAACCAGTATTACCTCATAGTACCACTACACAACTGACACACATAGGATAATATTATTAAAATATGTCACTACAAGGTTCATATTTATAAATTCTGTATATATAAATTGTGATTACAATTGATTGTGATTCCTGGTTCACTTTGTAGTTGAATCAGGATATATATTAGTGAAAGTAATTAATACATATATATTTGAAAATTTACCAGTGACTCATTTAAGATAGTCTTATAGAGTGTTACATGTGTGTGAGTGTCACAGTGTTGTCATGTGTGGTGGAATAAATTAAATTGTTTATCTGTCTGTTGTTGTTGTGACTTACATTTCATCATTTACATAACCCTAGACATTTAACGTAGTCATCACAATATTCCAGAATAATTCTGACTGAGGTATAATGTGGTAGCAAGTAAGGTTATCTGTAAAACACTACACCTATTAGATACAGATACCTTCACAGCTGATCTCAGTCAGTACACTAAGTCCCCTATAAATATTTATAACATCCCACTTTACCACATTAGCCTGCATCCTTTGTACATGTTTCATGACACACGTCTGCTCGATGGCTTCATACAAGATGCGACGACCACAGTTCAACTGTAATCATTTGACAATTCTTCATATCTGAGCTCCAGTACATTCAATTGACACTCACTGACATCCAGTGTCCATCCAGTTATTAAACACATGGTCCTCATTCAGGGAAACACTTCAAGAACAGACACTGGAAATCAACATACGCCTTTTCACAACGCTCTTCTGTATTTAAAAAAAAAATAGAATTTTACTTCATTTTGGCGAGGCGCTCTCCGTTAAACCAAGACTCAGGGTCCAACGGTTATATTTAGGGTGCAAGTCGTGTGGTCTGGTTTACAATAATCTCTTCACAGTCGAGCTCCCTATCACCAATGTAAAAAACACGCACGTCATTCCGTATCAATGTGCGCACCATTCTCTCCAGATGCATTTCATTGCACGAAACTACAATAAATTGGAAACATACGTTTCATCCACGGAATGCAACTCTTTGCAATGGCAACAGCGACGAATGACGTCTGCTGTGTTGTTTATGTACTGAGATCTATCCTTGATATCAGATATTGCATTTCCTTTCTGTGTTTTTGCCCTTTAATTTGCTTTCTTGTGGCATGGAGCCTCATTTTCCGCCATAGACAGAAGTCTTTCGGTTATATCAGAACACAAAAGCCAGTCAAAACAGAGAAATAGAGAATACTTTGTGTCTGAACTCTAGCCCATGGCTGGTAAATGCTAAACCCAAAACGGGACTACAGCCTCTATCACAGAGATTCTCAAACTACGGGTCCAAAATTCGCACCCAAAATTCGCTCGCCGGAAACATTGTATTGGGTCGCGTCCATTACGTTTTTATACTCGAAATTTAAAGACATGCCTTTGGTCGAGTTGCTAATATTCATTTGGTGGGTCGCCAGCTTCCAAAACTGTGAAATGTGGGTCGTTGTCGTAAACAGGTTGAAAACCACTGATCTATTAGCTAGCCTGATGTAGCCCTGATAAGGGCCGTATTAAAAATTCCCATGGATTTGGTTTTTCACTCTTTTCCCTTTGTACAGTTGGAGGTGAGTTCCAGGGCTTACTTGCAAACCCAGAGAGCTTCCCCAACTCAGCGGGCTCAACATTGGTAGAGTTAATAAAACATACCAGACCCACTAATTGGCGGGTGATGTAATGCCACGAGTTGGATGGTCCTCCACACTAGATTGAATCTCGTGTGTGACGTGTATAAAATGACTTTTTTTCTATAGGGTCCTGCTGTTTCGGTGAATGAAAAACGAGGTTGCATTGCCCCGGGTTTTTTAAAAAGAGACGATAGTCTCTTTGTAGTTCTTATATGTGTATTAAATTATATGTGGTGTATGTTTGTTATGTGTGTGTGAGAGAGGAAGAGAGGAGAGAGAGAGCGAGCAGCAGCAAAGATCATGTCTATATTCTTTGTTGTATTTATTATATGTGTATTAGTTCATATGTGGTGACGTTTGTGATGTGTGAGCGAGAGAGAGAGAGAGAGAGAGAGAGAGAGAGAAAGAGAGAGAGAGAGAGACAGAGCAGCAGAGATCCTATTGATAGTCTTTTATTTTGTTTATCTTACATGTGTATTAGTTTATATGTGATGTTCGTTTATGTGATGTGTGTGTGAGAGAGAGAAAGCAGTGAGAGAGAGACAGACCGATAGAGACATACGTTCATATATCAGTTTATAATGCATCTGTGTCTATATTTGCGTGAGAGATATGAGAGTGTTGTGTGTGATATGTATATGTGTTTTTCTTTGCTGTCTAAGTGACGTAAGTTTGTCTGTCTTGGTATGTGAGATACCCTATGTTTTGTTGTTGGTCATTATTAATTTCAAATCTTACGGTAGTTTGTAATACTTCACTTTCGACTTCTACTATTGGCAAAATTGTTTTAGCATAACGAGAGTTATCCCCTTTCAGTACAACACAAACACCAAATAATGCTCGTACAAGTATACGAGAGTGGCGTACTTTATGTACTTGTGTTTGGTGAGGAGTGCTGGAGAGTAGCAGATGTCTGTACTTGTGTGTGGTGCGGAGTGCTGGAGAGTAACAGATGTCTGTACTTGTGTATGGTGCGGAGTGCTGGAGAGTAACAGATGTCTGTACTTGTGTGTGGTGCGGAGTGCTGGAGAGTAGCAGATGTCTGTACTTGTGTATGGTGTGGAGTGCTGGAGAGTAGCAGATGTCTGTACTTGTGTATGGTGCGGAGTGCTGGAGAGTAACAGATGTCTGTACTTGTGTATGGTGCGGAGTGCTGGAGAGTAGCAGAAAAGGAAATGTTCAAATTATTTTCTTTCCACACAACCTGATTAGGTCAAATTCATCGAATGTTGTTATAGAAAGCTGCTTACACGGTGCAGCCAAAAAGATATACACACCATCATTGCAGGCAGACGTTGGAGCTGGGTTGGCCATGTCCTCAGAAGAGACCCTGATACCATCACAAGAACTGCAATGCTCTGGACCCTAGGACGGCGAAAGAAAGGCAGACTAAAGACAACCTGGCGGAGAATTAAGGAGGCCGAGATGCAAAGCATTAACCAAAGTTAGGGTACTGCGCGAAGGGTGGCCACCGACGGAGCAGAAGTGGGAAAACTTCGTTGCTGCCCTACAAGACGCCACTAGGCGTAATGGCCACTGACTGCTTTGTCAGTCAGAGGCTAAGAATCCAAGAAGAAGAATCATCATAATTCATAAGAGGAGACTAATAGCAGGTTGTGGATGGAGATGGAGTGGACACCTACTGCCGAAACCTGTTGATAGCATTACAAGGTAGTCCTTCTTCTAAAATCCCTAGGGTAAAAGAAGCAGAGTGAAACCTAAACATTCACGGAGAAGAGAACTGTAGACATAAATGAAGGGGATAAAGAAGACGTGGAAAGAGTTTGAGTGGATGGCACAGGACAGGAAGACTTGACCAATTCAGAAATAAAGTAGCCTTTCAGAAAGAAAACAACTTACATGCTCTTCAGTGAAATCTCATGAAACACAACATATGAGTGCATACAACACACCACCAAGACTACTGAAAGTCAGAAGAGAATTAAACTTTTTTTTAAATAGAGCACTAGACGTGTCCTGGGATTACACCAGATGTTCACTAAGAAGGACAAGGCACGACTTAAAGTTCTGGAAAAAAACGGAAGCATGAGCGTGTTTGCACTGATGAACGCAGCTGAACTATATTTATGGAGCTATCTTTACAAGACAGTTCTTATGCAACGGTGATACAACCAATCAATACTATCTAATTAACTTGTGGCCGTGTGGTCTGTGTGTTGTATAGTACAGTAGAATGAAAGATTAGTTCATCAGGTGTATTTGTCAGTGTGTCAGGTATTTGTCTCTCTTGTTATGGCTATATTCTTTCAGGAACATGTTCAAATGTTGTGGTCTATCTTGGTATGTGTCTTTCTTACTTGATCGTATAGGTTTGTGGTAGTACAGATTGTGTCAGGTTAACACCTGAGATGGTTATGGCCACAGTTATTTGGAGGCAATGAGAACCCTCCTTTTTCCAGGTTCTTTTCTGAGCAGCCACATGATGGCAAATTTGTTCAAAATTAATAATCTTCACAAACACAAACGTTCACCAACACTGTCCACTATGAAATTTGACGACATGTGTTTCTTTGACGTCGCGACAGAATTACATATAGTGTCTATACAAACTCCAGGAGGCGTTGTATATTTATTTATCTTTAAAAAATGTTTCCAGTGTTTCTTCTCTTTTCCTCACAATAATCGAAGTTTTACAACGGCGAAATAAATGGATAAGTAAATTCTCTTGAGATTTTGGTCTGTTCTGCCTTTCTTCTCTATACGACGTCTACACCAAGCTATTTGTGACTATTAGCTTTGTTGCTGTATCAACTTCAGAAAAATGCGACTACAATGGTTCTTCTCTTTCGGTACTTCTGATCTCAGAAAGATATAAAGTCTGTTTAAGGTTCGACAAGGTGTCAAAATTTCTCTTTCAGGCAGAGCGGTAATGTTTTCTTTCTGCTGACGTAAAGGTCTATGTTATCGGCGAAACTGTGATTATTCGAAGATGTCTTTCTCTAGATTTTTAAAAGTTTTTCAGCGTTATGTTTCAGCAAGAACAACTAATAATGTACAGATACTTGTTACCTCTCCTTGGTTAGGAAATACTTGCACCGAAGACATAGTGCTTGATGTTGAAGAGCTGCTGTCTTTGGAGAGATCTCTTTCTTATTTCTGCTTCTATCTCTAAAATTTGGAAGTTTGGAGTCTAATGTGTTGCTCTACTTGCACTGCTGCCTCTATCTCTCTCTGCTGCTCTGTCTGCTCCGTCTGCTCTCTTGGTCAACGTGATCTTAGTTTTTATAATTCTACTTTTTTAGTAATCGTTCTCACGCGCTGCTCTACCTGGTGACAGACATTCTATTTTTGTCAACTGGCTAACAAGTATTATTTTATAATTTCAAGTGCGTATGAATGCTTCTAAACTTATTGTAGTTACTAGCATCAAACTTAGTTAGGGACTTTTCCTATATATTTTGAGAACCACTGCTGATGCAAACTTTGTCAGTCACGTAGTGCTAACTATCTATTATCACTTTGACACACAACGGGTCACAATGATCTGCGTGTACCGCAGTAGCCTCGCTGCATACTTTTATTTAAAATAAAAACCTAACTGGTACTAATAATTGTCGTTTTATGTCATCTACTAAATTTTCGTTTGTTTTATTTGACATCAATAAAATCGTCTGTGCTCCACACGCGGCTACAAACTCGTTAATGTCTGACTCATCTCTTTTTTTCCCCGAGACTGATTAAGCTTTCACAGTAAGTACAAAACTCTTCCTTATTTTAAAATTGTATGTAAAGTGTAACCAAAGTTCTTCATATTTTATTTATTTATTAAAACTGATGAAGAAAAAGATCCCATGAAACCCCTGATGGGTTATAATTAGGATATGTAGTGTTTCTACTTTCAAATAATATGTTCCTTTGTCGATATACTAACGTGTCATCGTATCTTCTGTGATATAATTAAATTGAGCAAATTAAAATTTTCAAATTGTATTGTGGTTTTTTTTTTTTTCTTAACATTAAAATGGTAGTACTTGTCAAATATTGAAAAACAAAATATGAAATTCCAAGCACTTTAAAAATAAACGAAAAAAACCCACCCAAAGAAATCAATATAACTTTTTTATTGGTGTTCAATATTGTATGACTATTATAGTTGTCACTGAAGACATGGAAAGACCTTGATCTGATGGCGCGGGACAGGAAGATTTTGCATGTTTAACTCTTTGACTCCGGAACAACGCTCAGAGCGTTAGTCAGATTTGACACCCGCGCCAAAACAACTCTCTGAACGTTGTTTTTAGTCTATCACAAATTAAAATTACGGCACAGGGTGGAAAATAATTGCGGAGTCAAAGAGTTAAGGCCTGTGTTTAATGGGGAGTTGAAAGGTGAAGACGAATATTGCGCATTTCCCTAGGTCTATCTACTCTCATCACGTGTTCTATTGTCATGTGTAGTTTGGATGCCTGTAAATAATCTAATATTGGGATTCTCTGTTGCTCATACTTTTTACACTTATATGTGAGATGCACTATATTATTGTTCTGAAGATAGTCTGCATAGTAAGGTTCTTCTATTCTGGAAAGAAACATATTCCCAGTTGCAGTCTGAGAAGTTTCTTATTACTGGGAATTTTCAAGTCCATAGATACCTGACATGTTCTTGCGGAAACCTTGAACATCTGATGTGCGTGTCTTCCTTTTATATGTACATCCTATTCTGCTGCCAATTCAGCTGTTGCTATTCTTTTGATTAAACACTTAATCGCCGATCAAACTAATCTCTATATTTATTAGATTTTTCTAAGATCTAACTTTCTTTGCTTATTTATCTGCCTTTTCATTCCCTCTATGTCAACATGTGAAGGTGTCGAAGCTATTAAAATTGAACATCCTCTGGAGAAAAGGTATGTAATTGTCAAAAATATCTCTTCCGCCATTACTGGTCTATTGCATTCTCGTAAGTTTCGTAGTGCCTAAGTTGCCTCCGAAAGTGAGTCTGTTAATATCGTCACTGCCAGGAAAGAGTTGTTAGAGACGATTGTTGTAGAGGCGGCCCAACGTGGGCAATTTCAAAGGGGACATTATTCAACAAAGAAAGTATGTAACGGTAAAAAAAAAGAAAGTAGAGTGTATAAATATTTTACTCGATTATTATCAATGATTTTTGCTTTATTTTTGTATGCCATTTAAAAACAGGTAATTTTTTGCAGGCCATCAAGAACCACTTTTGTCAATAGTGAAACGTCGAAAGCTTGCCTGGTTTGGGCATGTAACTCGTCATGACTCCCTTTCGAAAACGATCCTCCAGGGGGCGGTCGAAGGTGGACGGAGAGGGGGAGGGCAGAGAAAATCCTGGGCTGATAACATCAAAGAATGGGCAGGACACGGTTTCTCCACACTTGTACGCATTGCTGAGAATAGAGAGCAGTGGAGGACCCTGTCTGCTGATGCTTCCACCATGGCACCCCTACGACCCATGACGGGTTATGGGTTGAGATGAGATGATGAATTTTTTGTATCGACTGCGACATCTAGCGGGCAACATGCGATATAGTAACCAGTAAATAGATGCGCCGCCAAGTCAAAAGTAGTTCCCACGCTTAAGTGTGTGCTTCCTTGTATGGCTGTTCGAGTGGCTGAGTGGTTAAAGCGCCAGTTTCCCAAGGCAAAGAGATCGGGTTCTTGAGCAGGCCGCGCCACGCTGCAGTCTGCACAGCTGTAAAAAATGATCACATGACTTTGCTCGTGAGTTAGGGCAGGGAACGGTTGCGAGGAAGGGAACTGGTCACCCCAGCTCATAAAGCTGAGATCTAGTACATCATCATTAGTACATCATCATTAGCACACCATCATTAGTACATCATCATTAGTACATCATCATTAGCACATCATCATTAGTACATCATCATTAGCACATCATCATTAGTACATCATCATTACCATTGTTCCCTTTTCTGTCTCTATGGTGTATGGTATTGTTAAGTCCTTTTTCGCGTGGGAGTTACCGGTAAGTGTTTGGGATTCTCACGTGCGGGTCTAGTCTTTTATAGACACACTTGTGAGCACATCTAAAGTTATGAGATGTGTAATTATTTGCGTGCCTTCGTGCACTATATTTGAACAAAATAGCGCAACTGGGTATGTTTTCTTTTAAAAGAAAAAGTTTAAATAGACACGAAAAGTGAACCACGAAGTTGGGGAGACAAATAGGTGAGCTGAGACAAATAGGTGAGCTGATCTCACATGTCAATCCTTTAGTTCCCGCTTCAGTGAAAATGTACTGGGTTGAAATGAGAAAAACTGGGACATTATACAGCGAGAGGGGGGAGAGCAATAGAGGGAAGAGAAAAGAGTGAGAGATCGAACAATGTGGGTTGACCGTCAGGAATTTTCGGGGGGAATTCGATAATCTCTCGAAAAAGAGTATCTGGCAGGGCTTCGGCACGGCTGGTTATGGTGTGCCGCTAGTGTGTCCAGGGCTTTTTGCTGAGCATTCTATGGATGGTAACACATTGTACCTTCATGGAAGACATCCTATATATTATTCAAATCTTCGTAATGGGAAAAAAACTAGGAATATAAGAACTCGTCACCGTAGAGCTTCCACCGTCCTTAAGATGACGGGGGTTAGTGAGTCCGGTCAAATTCGATATGGATTATTTGTATCAACGTACATACTGTATGTCTGTCATTATAACCTTTGATGATTTACTGTCTATGACGTCGATGTTCCTGTCTTCAATAAACTGTGATTGATGTGCTACATGGTTCCAGCTTACTTGACTTACCAGTTGGTCCACCTTATGACCCTGACATTACTGTTGTGTTGGTTGCATCACGTTAAACAAATCTAACGGACCCTAGACATTCGTTCAATTATAAAAAAACTGTCGGCCACTACCAGTAAGCCCGACATTTCTGACATCAACATTGTCAGCTGTGCCAGTCAGCAGCACCAACACACAGCACCCCAAACAACATCGGTAACAGGTATCTCCAATGTCCTTGTCGTCGTTGAGAAATTCTATACCAATGGTTGTTGTAGCAATGTATTTTACATTCTGATGCTGCCAGCCACATACACAGCCTCTTTACGACATATGTGAGATAGCATTAATTCTATTCTTTTACTGTCACCTCAGAGACCCCCCGGGAAATACATAGGACGAGACCTAGTACAGGTGAGGTAAAACAATTCACTCCATTACGGCACCTGTATCACCTGTGGGACTGCCGTTTACCTGTTACTTTACAGTCAGTAAAAATAAAACACTGAGACGGGTTAGATTTCAAAAGAGATTAGCATTGTGCACTTTCACCTTTCACACAATGCGTTCAACAACAACAACAACAAAAACTACTGCAAAATCATAATTTCCAGAAAATAACAAAGAAAGTTTGCATTGACAATGATAAAAAAAATCACTGACATGTTTATTATTTTACATTGTAATTTAACACAAAAAAATATGATAGATTTTTATATTTGGTTGCAATTAATTTTGTACAAATCTTAAAACTAATAAAAGTTATTGTTTGCATATAAAAAAAAAGTTTTAAGAACTTTTCTATATTCAGATGCAGTTTTAAGTTATTGTTAAAGACTATTACTAGGGGTCGTGAGATAGACAAATCTAGGAACAGACTCGACAGGAGCCATTGTATTTCCAACATAATAACAATTGTGATGTGCAAATAGGTCTGTTACGATGAGTTTTAGTTTTTTCACATTTAGTATACTTTTTACTGGTTGCTTAGAGATGGTAAATAGTTCGAGTGTTCTCTAGAGATGTCATATCAGAATTAGAGTATACGTTTATGGTTCCTATTTATAGGACGAACTCATCTAGTTTACTCAAGTATACAGTATTGCACGCTAGAATGTCAGATCCAGACAATTACCAGTGAGACGAGATTTGAGAAAACGCTAGTGTTTGATTGGACACATTGAGAAAACGCTAGTATTTGATTGGACACATTGAGAGCACATTAATGTTTGATTGGACACATTGAGAAAACGCTAGTGTTTTCTTGGACACATTCAGAAAACGTTAGTGTTTGATTAGACACAGTGAGAAAACGGTAATGTTTGATTTGACACATAGAGAAAACGCTAGTGTTTGGACACATTGAGAAAACGCTAGTGTTTGATTGGACACATTGAGAAAACGCTAATGTTTGATTGGACACATTGAGAAAACCAGGCAGTAGCATTAGAAGGAAGTCTCTGTTCTGGATTTATCAGGGTAAGGAAAATTGAGGGAGACCCAAAAAAAAAAAAAAACACGAGGAGAAATAAACTGGAGAGTGATTTGAAAGGGGATAAAGAAAACATTGAGAGACTTGAACGGATGGCACTGACGAGAACGGTTTGAAATGTATTTGTTGATAATGTGCTCCTCAAGGTTTTTTTTTCTCAAAAAATTAAAGATGAGAAAAATCCCTTTCAACCTCTGATGGGTTGTTGTTGTTATTGTTGTTTAACTAGGGCTGCTGAGCTTCTCACTCTTTTTCAGCCAAAACCAAGTCGAAGACTCATTGGTATTATCTACACTGTAGATCTAGGCTTTTCCTGTAGCTTTTCTGCCATTCCGAAACTTGCTGAGTTGAAGTCATGAGCTCCAGTTTCTCCCATTTGGTTTGCATTTAAAAGATCGCCGTATCTGGTTCCAAGCTAGGGGTAAGAAGTGCGTGGCATAATGTGCATTCCCCGCCATCCTAGGGGGCTCTCCAACTATGCAGAGCTAGTGTACTATACTCTGGTTCTGGGCTCTGCCAAGGAATTATCACGTCCTGCACAGAGCCACTTCTCAGCTCCCCCTGCCTATCACTGGGTCCACTGTGAGATCCTTGTGTATGTAGTCAACTAAGTCAAAGCCAAAGACTTACGCTTGGGGCTCAAGTGACTTCTCCAAGCTTAGGGTGCAATGCTGGGTTCTCAACAAGTTTCACCACAGGGGGAATCCTTGGAATGCGTGGATGATTTTAAGTCATTGAGGATGTACATAGTTAGCCTCACAGACAGAGGTTCACTTCCACATGTGTTTATTGTAGCATTGTGCACAGCTGGTGGTCATATAAAGATGACGGCAGATATGCCTTCTTGCATACCTCTGATGGGTTATAATTAGGATATATAGTGTTTTCAAGTCCAAATAATATGTACAATGGCCGGCCGATATGCGAAAGTTGCATCATATCTTCTGTCCAATCATTGTAAATAGATCAAATAAAAATTACTAAATTGTGTGCGTGTGAGTGTGTGCGTGCGTGCGTGCGTGCGTGTGTGTGTGTGTGTGTGTGTCAAACAAGAGAAAAATATCCACACACAAAAATAAATAATATAAAAACCAAACAAAAAGAGGCACCAAAAAAAAACACCAAACAAAAACAAGAAACAGGGGGGGGAGGGGCATAAAGGCCTGGGGTGTTTAGTTTGTATTTAATTGACTTTCGTTTGTCATGTAATATATTTTATAAGAACACCACTAGACCTTCACTTTACCTGCCGTTTACCTCAGCAACATGAAAGGTAACGGTGACAATGATTCAGGTAAAGGTGATATAGTGCTGAAACTTCTATTTCTCCAGTACACGTTGAACAAGTCTTAAAATAATCTGTTTATCAACTTGTATGTAATGTGAATTTAACTCAGTGTTATTTGCAGCAATGTTCTTCTCTTTCAGCTTTTCGAAATTAGCGCATGGGACGGTTAAATCATTTACCTGACGTTGTTGTTGTTGTTGTTTTCGTCTACTATGTTGCTGTAATACCCTGTTCAACCTGAAAGTTGGTTATAATTGGGGTATATATTGCGTTTAGTTTCTTCGGTGCTAGTCGGTTGTTAGTCCTGAAAAGGACTGGTCCTAAAAAGGACCACTAGCTCACTGTCTGGATACCTCTTCGTTGCTTGTCTGGTTATGGTGTCGTGGCGTGCTCATGGTGTTCCTTGTTCGCTGGTATCGCGTTCCTAGTTCTGGAGATGATTGGACCTGCAACGGATCACTAGCTGTCTGCTTGGTCCTTTCTCGTTGTTGTCTGATTCGTTGTGCGTTGTCCCATGACTGTCTTTAGTGTGTTTGGTAGGGCCTCATTCATGGCTGCACATGCTCTTTCTTGATTGCGTATCATTTGTTGTACGATTTCGATTCTCATTTTGTCTTTCGTTTCTTTGTTTTGTTCTCTAGTTTTTGTAAGGATATCCTCAACGATCCTTTTCTCTGTTTCAATTCTTTGGAGGATTTCTTCGTTCTCTTCTTTTAGCTTTGTGAGTTTGGAGATGTCGACTTCTATCTCGTGTTTGATGGATTTTGTTTCCTGTAGCATTGCCTGGGCGCTCTGTAACATTTCTCTGACGCTCTGCATATCTATTACGTCTTCACCTCTGTCCTTGTCGTCTTCGGGAGCCTGCTTGCTTCTGTTTTCGTTCTGCAGTTTCCTTTTCATTTCGTTGATTTCAGCGGTCAGCTTGTGTAGCTGTCGTCTGTCAATCGTGCGCTGTTTTTCTGCAGCATCCGCAGTCACTCTGTGTTTGGCCTCTTTGAAGGGTATGTTTTTAGACACGGCCTCCTTCAAGATGCTCTTAGTTTCCTGGAACATAGGGCATCCTCTGTACCTTGTCCGTGGTTTCCGTGGCAGTTTGCACAGGTACGGTTTGCGTTAGTTTCTTTGTAGTTGCGGTCCTCCTTTGCCCTGGGGCAGTCGCCATATTGGTGACTACCCGCACAATACCGGCAAACTGCATCTCTCCTGCACGTTTTCTTTGTGTGCGAAAACTGCTGGCAGTTAGAGCACTGCATGACCGGCGGGATAAAAGCCTCTGTCTTTTTTGAAATAGTTTCGAGCGTCAGTTTCTCAGGTCTTGTCGGCCCTTCGGCGGTTACCACAATCAGGTTTGTGTCTTTGTTGTTCCATGTTTTTAGCCTTTCGACCTGAGTGAATTTGATGTCTGCGTTTTCGGTCTGAAGTTTGTTGTGAACCTCGCTTGCGGGCCATCTGGTGTCCACCCCTCTTACGACAAACTTCTTTGTAGTCTTGTTGGTCTCCATCACTACTTTTATCTGGTGAGGCAGCATGAATTCTTTCGGTCCTGCCTCCAGTTCTGTCATCAGTGCAGTTGATTTTTTCCGTGCTGTTGAGCGAAAGCACAACTCCCTTTTCGTGCCTCCGTACCTTAGCGATGCCTCTCTTGCCAGTTATTGCTTCTAGGATAGTGATTACTTTGTCATCTGGTAGGGCCCTGAGTGAGGCCTCACCTCCAGGCATCTGTGTGATCTTAACAATCCTCTCCTGTAGTACCACGTTAGAGACGGCATTTTGTTGCTTGAGACGTTGGCACGTTCCAACTTCTGTCTCCGATTGAGTGTGCGGTCTGCGGGGCGGATTCGTATTCTGGCTCGTCTGCATCTGGTCAAGTTTCACCGGTGTTGGCTGGTCACTGTATGATGTAGACTCGACAATGACATCTCGTTTTGTCGGTGGATGGATTTTGTTGGGTTTCAATGCCTTGTTACCCTCTGTCTTCGATGTTTTGTGGCCGTTGTTTGCAGATGTTGCCTTGTCACTGCACAATGTAGCTACCGCCTCGACACCTTGTTTGAGCGGTGGTGTTGCTAGGTCTGGTTTCGGTGCTTGCTTGTCATCTGTCTTCGAAGCTTTGGGTCGATAATCGGTCGTAGTATCAGAGGTTACGTTGTTCGTCTTCTGAGAAGGACTGGCCGCGACGCTAGGAGTATCCGTGCTCTCTGGATGCCTCTGTTTGCTCTTTGTAGGTTCTTGCTTGATGCTGCTGACAAGTGTTTGAGGGCTTGTATATACTTTCCTCTTTTTAGCTTGTTGCTTGGTACGAGTCATTTTTGTAAATTCTGACGGCTGTGTTCGCCCTGAAAAGGACGCTCGTTTTAGTATAGTGCTGTCTGAGATGAGGAAAAAGATGATGTCCCAAAAACGATATGAACGTTTTACCTGACCCGACCCGACCAACTAGACTATCACCGACACATCCCATGCCTGGTACCTAGTTAAAAATAAAACACCACTGATTCGGCCCTGACATTGTTAATCAGTTGTTTGAAAGGGGAGTGGCGAAATGTTGGAGGGTATATGATAATTTAAAAAGAATGCTTGTGGTATTTGTTGCTTGGTTACATAAATACGATGTTATCAGCTAGCTCCTGTTGTCCTGGCAATAAACTGTAAGATCTCTGGGTGGCTCACTCTGGTGTAGATTCCAGGAAAGTTAGCCTGGGCGCAGTTATATCCGTTGGAAACTATTCCATACACCACATATTGGCCTTGAACTCGACACATCAGAGGAGCACCGGAGTCGCCCTAGATGTTAGAAAAGGTAGAAAATAAATGAGTTGACGATGTGATGTTGATGCGATAAGAGAGATATCACAGTGAACTTGGATTTTACTTGTTCATTATTATCCTTCAGCTCCCATGGATTATAGGCCTTTAATAAATACTTGTCACGTGCTCTTCTCCTTTACCATTAGGTCAAGGTCTTTCCATGTCTCTTGTATCCGTTTGTGCTTCAAAGATGCCCGACATCTGTAGAATAGAGAAAGCAGATAGTGCCGTCATCAGTACCATTCCTGGAAAAGCACTACGAAGACGCAAATAGCCTCAAGCTGACGTCTGCCTTCTTTGAAATCATAGATGTCTGAGAGTGTACGAAGTAGCAGACGAAGAAAGAAGTATCCTTTTCATGTCTTGCTCTAGTTCTTGTCTCCGTGTGTTTGTGTGTTTGTGCTTGTGTGATGTTTTATATTTGGTTTCCTCTATTTCTGTGACTTGAAGAATTCAAGAATAAGGATTACCTTCTAATGCTATAAGTGGGTTTTCCCAATTTACATCTTATCCAACACCAGCGAATTCTCCTAACATCTTGTGCCACTGGTATTTGGCTGGATCTTCCCATCAGTTCCACATTGGTGATCTATCTGTCTATTTACAACGTCCATCATTTTCTACGCAAGCATTCGTTTATGAATGTCCTTGTTCATATTTTATTAAGTTTACTTTTTGCTTTTAAGATGCTGCGGGATGGGGTAGCCGGCATTATGCCCAATTCCCCTTAGTCGGCTTCTACGACTTGCATGGCAGGTTATAATGTTATTATTCTTTGCGCCACGCCCACTCGATTTTTTTCATCCCTGTAACACAGGGGCGATACGATTGTTCGCCTGTGTCACGGATTTGACTGTTAATTTTATTTTACCAACACGTCCCATTTGTCTTATCTGTTAATGTTCGGGTTTTCTCGATTTTTTTTTTTTTTGCACCTTCAGTTTTCTTTTCTTCCAGATTTTACCTACGCAGCCCATTTTTCCCCTCTCAGACCCCACCCGCGTTTTTATTTCGTTCTGGCCTCCATTATAATTTCAACATTTGGTCAGTAGTGGTTCAGCTTACGATAATATTACCTAAGCTGCACCTGGTGTTGTCTGCCTAGGGAGAAACGCGTGTGGCTCGTAACAGGTTTGATCACGAGCGAGAAATAGGTTCTTTCAAGCGAACCGCTAGCCTAATACAGACGGTAACGGGAACAAAGGGGTGACAAAACTCACGTTCGTTCGGAGATTTGGTTGTGGCTCCTGATCGCTCACAGTATAATATTATGTCATATGTAGGAAATTTTCTCGCGATTGTTGTCTCTGATGTAGTCTCTAGAATAACATTTGTCTTACTCATGATTACGTTATACGCCGAACATCTGTGGAAACATGCGATGCCAGGTGGGCGAGATTAGCGTCTCTGGTAGACTATAAATCTAGATAGGTTTACTCAGTCAAGCACACTCGTAAATTTTCCTGCCCTTAGATGACCTAATGAGACAAAGGCAGATGTTAGCACAACAGAACTAGATTGTGTTGCCTATTCTCGTCATCTCGGGGTAAGTAGATATCTTTTATAATATACTGTATATTCCTGTTAGCTTTTATATATACCTGATAGGAATGTGACTTGAATTATTTTAGGTGATTTTCTCCCCGGTAATTAATTCATTGATATTGTAGCACCGTGTACCGCCTTAGTTAACGGGTGCTTACGCAGTAGATGTCTCCCGGTGTTATTGTTTACAATGGGTTAATGGTAAACTTACGATAACAGATACTTACTTGACGTAGAAACATCATAGTTCGTTCAGTGCTTACCATGGGTTAACGAGTGAGCTAAAATAACTGTCATTACTGTAAGGAAATGTCAGAGGTGTAGGTTATTCACTTAAAACGGAATAGTGGCGCGAGGGAGATATAACACTCGAATTATAAGAGATAGTAACTTATTACTTTCTGATAGAAACTTCTAGTGGTTGTGTGGAATCATTATATGCCTACATGTGTAGTTAGACACCAGTTTGTAACTTTCACGGCAGTCCGTGAAAGCAGCCATATGTTTCAGTCACAACTGTATTATTATAGCTACTGTATAACATTGCATTTTCCATGTATTAAATTTTGGGAGGTTATTACTTTTTTCCCGTTTTGTGTATCGACCCCAAGGGGCGCATACCATTTTTTAATGTAAAGTCTAATGTTGTATTTTATGTAAATTCACTTAATGTTGTAAGATGAATCACATATCCACTCAGCTGGAACTCCAGGGTCAGGTTTCCCGTATGTTGAGTTGGAAGAGGACGTAGTAGATTTGCTGACAGGTGCATGTGTGTACAAAATATATTAGCCTATGCGGGCGCATGTTGATAATTGATATAGTGGAAGTAACAGGAGGGCGACTCACATGGATAAAAGACAGCCCGAGACTATCATAGCAATGACAACCATAATCATAAATCCCATAGGGGAGCATAACAGTTTATTATAACGTTATCGTAATTGTATTGTTTGCTTGATGTAAAAGTCGTTTCTTGTGGGTCTCAGTTTCAGGATACCCCAATGCTATCGCAGGATTCCAGTCAGGCGAACAACGTCACATTCTCTTCGATCTCGCGGTTTCTGAAAGCAATTAGCAGCACGAGTTGTCACCCTACCTGAAGTACAAGCTTTGTCAACGCCCATCCCTCTAATTGGAAATAAGCTCATGCAGTGTTTAAAGAGTCAAAGCAAAATCTGAAATTGAATTTGGCAGTAGTGGTTTCCTACTCGCCTCTTGATCACCAGTCAGAGCATTGTGGCTTCCAGCATATCTATCAGTGCAGCGTCTTCAGACGATTTAAAAACACCAGACTGTGTGCTTAAACGGAGCCCTCAGTCACAATTAAAGTCAAGCCAGCCAAACCGGATTTAACATCAAGTACGCAGGCTAGCACATTCACATCAACACATCCAGGAAAAACGGATAGACTTAATAAGTATTGCCAGCAGGTGGGCTTGAACATCAACCTACAGAAGATAGAGGTCATGACGCTCAATGTGAGCAACCCTGAGCCCATATCAGTAAAGAATCAGCAACTGGAACAGACAGATGCCTTCACATACCTAGGATGCATAGTAACACCAAACGGTAGCAAGCAAAGACATCAACAACAGAATGAACAAAGCAAGAACATACTTTTTAAATCTAAACAGCATCTGGAAGTCCTCTCTGTACAGCACAAGCACCAAATTAAGATTATATCAGAGCTGTGTACTTTCTGTGCCTCTCTATGGCGCGGAGAGCTGGAAAGTCACAGAGAAGGAAATGTCGAAATTGTCCTCTTTTCACACAACGTGCCTAAGAAAAATTCTCCGAATCTTTTGACCGAATACCATCACCAACCGAGATCTGCTTACTCGGAGCAAGCAAGTGTGACCCGTGCAGCTATTTGTGCGCAGGTCGCGGCATCAATGAAAAGAATGTGTGAGTGTCTGTCAGCTGACCGGGTCAGTTTCAGTTAATGGTTGACCGCAGGTAAATATTTTGAAGAGCGCTAACTCTTGTACGTTTCTTGGTTCAAGTCGTTACAGGTCTGACCGCCTGAGATGGAAATACTTGACCTTATTTTATTCTTCCTTAACCCAGAGTTCTTTCGTACCCTTTTTATGGTTAGTGAAATGCAATGTCTTGTATAGTGCTTTAGTCAAATAATCCAACTGTAATGTTTCAAGGAAAACGCAGCAATGTAGAAAAATAGAATATATTTTATTAACGTGATTGGAACAGCAAAATGTCATTGGCACAATAATGAAGCACGTATTTCTTTCTTACCCGAAGTAGTGAATATCCAAAACAAAATAAAAATTATATCCACAGGAATAATATATCTGACAGGGTAAAATACAAACTGTCTACTTTAACATACTAGGCTCACTTGAAAAACTTGTCAAGTTAAAAACAACTTGTCTTGATAATCTCAAAGACGAAGTTCTGTAAAAATTCTCTCGCCTAACGACTCCTAAAATCTGTACAAGTCCTGGATCCTGTCAATCGCCCAAGTCTCCTCTTTATATACTGCCCACTCTTTTTTCCCGCCAATTTTCACACGATGCTTTATTTTTCACTCGGCACCAAACATCAACATTTGCACACGTTTTTCTCAGCTTTTCGACCTTTTTTGCACACGACATTCTGTTATTTCGACTTTAGCAACGGAAAAAAACCTGACTTGCAACTTCTCTCAAATTTTTCCCAAAATTTTCCACTCAATAAACAGGCACTTATTACTTTGTTGTTCTGGGACAACTTTCCCGAAGCCGTGAACTTGTCGTGACACTGTATTTTGTGCACAAATGTCTTAACTGCTTTTAACGTTGTTATTCTCATTATATGTAGTTTTTAACACGTATTAATTGTAGTGTATGCCAAGCGGTCACACAAGAGGACATGCACACCATCAAAGCTGGCAGACGCTGGAGCTGAGTTGGCCATGTCCTCAGAAGAGACCCCGATGCCATCACAAGAACAGCTATGCTATGGACCCCTGAAAGAAAACGAACGATAGGCCGACCAAAAGCAACTTGGCGGAGGACTGTAGAGGCTGAGATGCAAATAATGAACCAGAGTTGGGGCACTGTACGAAAGATGGCCGCCGACCGAGCAAAGTGGAATCAATTTGTTTTGCTCTACAAGACGCCACCAGGCGTAATGGCCACTGACTGCTTTGACGGTCGGCGGCTAAGGATCCAAGAAGAAGAAGAGGCAGGCCTAAATTTCTCATGCGCTGGATAATAGCGCCGTGGACCGTTCGTCCTAAATTAACCTCGTCTTGTGTGTGTTTCTGGTCAGTCAAAACCCCGCACGTATTAGCGTCAGCCGAATATAGACAGAGTCATCTACAGCCTATCTCGTCATTACGGTGTAACCAACGGTGCATGGATAACGCCTACAGTGGATTTATTATGGTATTGCACCACCTATGGAGAATATCTACATATAAAGACACTAATTGGAGTTATTGATCGTGGTTCCCCAAAAGCGGAAGGATTGAGAACTTTGTTTATTGATTTCTCAGGTGTTCTACAGCAGGGTTTGTGTTGGTGGGTTGTGTGTCAGTGGGTGTTTAATTGGATAGTTGTTAACTGATGTGAATATTGATGCCTTTTCTTATGTTGTTGTGCTGATATACATTATTTTCATATATTTTCTTCTTTCAAGAACCTTTAATAAATTTCACTCATTTATTAACGCGCTGTTCACGACCCTTCATCCATACTTAGTATTGCAAGCTCTTACTTCTTCTTTCTTCTTCTCTGATCCTTAACCACCGACCGTCAAAGCAGTCAGTGGCCATTACGCCTGGTGGCGTCTTGTAGGGCAACAACAAATTGATTCCACTTTGCTCGGTCGGCGGCCATCCTTCGTACAGTGCCCCAACTCTGGTTCATTCTTTGCATCTCAGCCTCCACAGTCCTCCGCCATGTTGTTTTTGGTCGGCATCTCTTTCGTTTTCCTTCAGGGGTCCATAGCATAGCTGTTCTTGTGATGGCATCGGGATCAAGCTCTTACTATGGTCTCTATTTGACAAGAGAAAAGAGAGAGAGAGCGGGTGGTGCTTAGACTATATAAGTGTGTTGATTCTTTGAGAGAGAGATAATTTTAATGAATCCTCTTCCAGGTTGGTCTTCCCATCGAAGGTTGGCAGCAATGGATCTCAAACATTTACACAATATCTATGTGTAATTTATAAATTTGTCAGTTTACGCTCATTGTCGATTTTCACTACAATTGTCTAACTCGACAAATACTCTACAACTTTAACTCAACCACGACAGCCTGGACATTATTATGTCAAACATTCCGTCGTTAATCTTTATGATAATTTGAAAAGAGAAAAACGAGAAACTATAATCGTCAGCAATTTCCTTTTCGGTCCCTGTGGAGCCCCCCATTGCAACTGGTCTCCTTGCAGGAAGCCTACACCAAGAATTCACATACTCTTACAGTGGTAGTGTCTGTAGCCATGTTTATACATACCGCGGCTGCCAGCCCCACGCACAGCCTCATGATAGTCGCCTTTGCCTGGCGGATCAGTACTCCTATTCTTTCTTTGTCTCAACAGAGACCCCCCCCCACCCCCTCCCGGGAACTGCACGAGGTAATAGTAACTATGGTGGGGCTTAATGATGAGAATAATAGTAACTATGGTGGGGCTTAATGATGAGAATAATAGTAACTATGGTGGGGCTTAATGATGAGAATAATAGTAACTATGGTGGGGCTTAATGATGAGAATAATAGTAACTATGGTGGTGCTTAATGATGAGAATAATAAATAAGGATGCAGATAAAACTGACTCCCCGACAGTAGTGACGCTGGCAGTGCTAATGCTGCTGAAAAACGATGAAGATTACCTGACATGAATCTTTGCCACCGTAGTAATAATCTCCGGCACAAAATGTCCTGTCGTTCACTCTGTGATCTCCATAGCTGCCTTGACACGTTCTTTGGTCAACGACGGAAACTTCAACCTCTAACAGATTCGGCACGAACTCTTTTCCTCCATCTGGGCACCAGAAATAAGATAGGTTATCGGTGCTGCAGTGTTACAATATTAAACTTAGTTAATACGAATGTTCTAAGCCAACGGAAAGAAATTTTCTGTAGTTGCCAGTTATGCATGCACTGAAATTGACTTTTTCAACCTGTTACCATTCCTACAACAGTTAGTTCCAACCACACTAGAGTAGCCACGCTCCTGTAAACTTAATACTGCTTCATTCACGCATTCTCACGTGCGCTCTTTCCGGGCCTAGAGCCACCACTTCAGTAGTACCTCCTTGCAGAAAACCTGCACACAGCAAACACATGCTTTTACATCGGCTGTTCTGTTTCAATTTATCAGAAATGATGAGGTTGCAAACCTCATACACAACCTCATTCACAACCTCATGCAAACCTCGTGCACAACATCGTACACAACATCGTACACAACCTCATACACAACCTCATACACAACATCATACACAACCTCATACACAGCATCGTACACAACCTCATACATAACCTCATACACAACCTCATACACAACCTCATACACAACCTCATACACAACCGCATACACAACCTCATACACAACCTCATACACAACTTCATGCACAACCTCATAACTACCTCATACATAACATCATACACAACCTCATACACAACCTCATGCACAACATCATACACAACATCATACACAACATCGTACACAACCTCATGCACAACATCATACACAACATCATACACAACCTCATACACAACCTCATACACAACCTCATGCACAACATCATACACAACCTCATACACAACCTCATACACAACCTCATACACAACCTCATACACAACCTCATGCACAACATCATACACAACCTCATGCACAACCCCATACACAACCTCATGCACAACCTCATGCACAACATCTACACAACATCATACACAACCTCATACACAGTATCATGCACAACATCATACACAACATCATACACAACCTCATACACAACCCCATGCACAACATCGTACACAACCTCATGCACAACATCATACACAACCTCATACACAACCTCATGCACAACATCTTACACAACATCATACACAACTGTCACGTGAAAGATAATTTATTTTACCATCTTGTCCATAATTTGATTACTCCTTTAAATGTTCTGTTTTCCGAGACATTTTGTATTTTCGTTTCTTTCATATTCTACCTACATTTTTTCACCTTCTCAACCCCACCCGAGGTTGTTTACGCTAGCCAGCTGCGGTCAGCTAACGCTAGACGTAATGTTATCTAAACGCACCTGTTCGCCCAGAGAAACATTTCTCGGGTCCGCTTTAAGTGTTAGAACGAGCCTAAGACGGTTTCTGTGAAAGAAACGGTTCGTTAGCGGCGGGTACCCTCTGTGGTCCCAACAGGGGAATTTCTCTGGTCGCTTTAAAACGTTTGATGACGAGCGGCTGGTACCCTTTGAGGCCTGGGGAACTTTCGCACGATTTCTTTTGTCTTACTCTAGATTACGTCTTTCGCCGAACTTCTGTAGAAATACGCACGCCAGGTGTTCGGGGGGAGCGTCCCTTGTGATCTATAAGAGTAGACTGGTTTTAATAGACAAAGACATTCGTGAATTTCCTGGCCCGAGATAGACCATTATGGAAATAAGGCAAACATTAACACAGAACTAAATGTTTTTCGCCTATTTCTTGGCATTTTTCGGGGTGAGTTGACATATCTTATAATTATTATATTAGATTCATGTTAGCTTTTATATATCTGTTAGGAAAGTGAATTTATTTCGTAGGACTTCTCCTAGTAATTTATTCAGTGATAAGGTAACGCTGTCTACGGCCTATTAAGTGGTGCTTAAACTGTTACGGTTTATCATGGGTTAAATGTTAAACTTACAATAACAGATATTAGGCGTAGAATCAGTCCACGAATGCTTACCATTGGGTTAAGAGTCAGCAAAAATTAACTGTCATTTCTGTAAGATAATGTCAGGTGTGGATTGTTCACTTTAAAACTGAATAGTGAGATGCAGGTAATAACTCTGGATTATAGGAGATAGTCACTTATTCCTTTTGATAGATATTTCTAGTGGCAAGGGAGGATCATTTTATGCTTACTTGTGTGGCTAGGCACTAGTCTATAACTTTCACTGAAACATCATACACAACATCATACACAACCCCATGCACAACATCGTACACAACCTCATGCACAACATCATACACAACCGCATACACAACCTCATGCACAACATCTTACACAACATCATACACAACTGTCACGTGAAAGATAATTTATTTTACCATCTTGTCCATAATTTGATTACTCCTTTAAATGTTCTGTTTTCCGAGACATTTTGTATTTTCGTTTCTTTCATATTCTACCTACATTTTTTCACCTTCTCAACCGTACCCGAGGTTGTTTACGCTGGCCAGCTGCGGTCAGCTAACGCTAGACGTAATGTTATCTAAACGCACCTGTTCGCCCAGAGAAACATTTCTCGGGTCCGCTTTAAGTGTTAGAACGAGCCTAAGACGGTTTCTGTGAAAGAAACGGTTCGTTAGCGGCGGGTACCCTCTGTGGTCCCAACAGGGGAATTTCTCTGGTCGCTTTAAAACGTTTGATGACGAGCGGCTGGTACCCTTTGAGGCCTGGGGAACTTTCGCACGATTTCTTTTGTCTTACTCTAGATTACGTCTTTCGCCGAACTTCTGTAGAAATACGCACGCCAGGTGTTCGGGGGGAGCGTCCCTTGTGATCTATAAGAGTAGACTGGTTTTAATAGACAAAGACATTCGTGAATTTCCTGGCCCGAGATAGACCATTATGGAAATAAGGCAAACATTAACACAGAACTAAATGTTTTTCGCCTATTTCTTGGCATTTTTCGGGGTGAGTTGACATATCTTATAATTATTATATTAGATTCATGTTATCTTTTATATATCTGTTAGGAAAGTGAATTTATTTCGTAGGACTTCTCCTAGTAATTTATTCAGTGATAAGGTAGCGCTGTCTACGGCCTATTAAGTGGTGCTTAAACTGTTACGGTTTATCATGGGTTAAATGTTAAACTTACAATAACAGATATTAGGCGTAGAATCAGTCCACGAATGCTTACCATTGGGTTAAGAGTCAGCAAAAATTAACTGTCATTTCTGTAAGATAATGTCAGGTGTGGATTGTTCACTTTAAAACTGAATAGTGAGATGCAGGTAATAACTCTGGATTATAGGAGATAGTCACTTATTCCTTTTGATAGATATTTCTAGTGGCAAGGGAGGATCATTTTATGCTTACTTGTGTGGCTAGGCACTAGTCTATAACTTTCACTGAAAGCAGTCACCAGGCATAGATATAATTATATCGTATGATCTAGCCACAACTGTATTATTATAGCAAGAACATTGCATTTTCTTTGTACTCATTTTGTGGAAATGCTAATATATGTGGTGAAGTGGGATGTTATAGATATTTATAAGGGACTTAGTGTACTGACTGAGATCAGCTGTGAAGGTATATATATATCTAATAAGAGTAGTATATTATATATATAACCTTACTTGCTGCCACATATCTATATATCTCAGTCAGAATTATTCTGGAATAGTGTGGTGACTACGTTTTGTGTCTAGGGTATGTGTATGGTGAAGTGTAAGTCACAACAACAGACAGATAAACAATTTAATTTAATCCACTACTCTTGACAACACTGTGACACTCACATACATATAACACTCTACAAAGATATCTTAAAAGAGTCACTGATGAACTTTCAAATAACAATATGTATTCATTACTGGCATGAATGAATATGTGTCCTGATTCAACTACAAGGGAACCAGGAATCACAATCAATTTAAATTACAAGTTATGTACAGAATGTATTTAATATGAATATTGTAGTGACATATATTAGTACAAATGTTCTATGTGTGTCAGTTGTGTAGTAGTAAAATGAGGTAATACTGGTTTTGTTTTGTTCAAGCTCTGTTGGTATTGGTCATCATGACTTCAATAGTTTGTCTTTAGGGACTATTATTGGAGATGTTCACAGTTCCTGATTTTAAGACAAGTAAATTCCCCTCTTAATGGTATTTTTATAAAGTTATTTCAAGATGAGGGGACATAATGTTGAGCTCAGCTGGCCAACTCTGCTTATCTTGAGTGATGGCGGCAGGAGAGGACTCCTCTGCTCGAATTCTCTTCTGGGCTCTGGAGACACCTCACTGATAGCTAAAAGGACCAAGGAGTATGCTGTCCGACACTGGATTCAGCAAATCTCTGACCAGATGCTGCTCAGTACCATCAAGACCACTGTCCCTGAAATCAAGAAGGATGTACCTTCTACTTCATAACTAATTTATATTCTCTTTTACACTGATCACAATACAGCACAAACATTGCGTTCAGAGCGTTAGGCCAACAGTCAGCTTCATTTGAAATACTTTATTCCAGTATTACCCTTCTTAATGGTTACTACGCCTCTGCACTTCCAGCATTATTTCTTTCTAGTCCATCATCCAGGTGTCAGTGTACTATTTGGCCATTCCATGCCGTTTTACTTCTCTCCGACACCCTCTGTTCAGGCTGGAGCATTATAGGCTTTACCTCACGTTTGCCACTGAACTACACATATATATACAGGCATAAATCAACAATTCTCATTCAATTTTTCATTAAAAGATACTGAATGGTTCAAGCTTACCACAATTTCATGGAAATAAACACAGATACGTTGATTAGCAATGAATTCTGGCACAAACTGGCACAAATTCCGTTCTGCCTATGTTCCAGGCTTTTATTTTAGCAAAAATGTGAGCTGGCTTCAACGTACTGTCGCTTTATCAAGCTTATTTGAATTAGTGGTCTCGAACTAACGCTCCCAAGTGTGTATATCAGCGAGACTGGCCAATGAGCCACGTTTCGACAAGTGTTTGAAAAAATGTTATCTTTTCCCGTCTCCCCTAACAACCAAGATAGTATTTATAGCCCGACCAATCGTGGTTAGGCTTTCATTTGTTGCGCTCCAATCAATTTGAAGTTTACATTGTAGGCTATTTCTGTAACGTAAATTTTTTCAAACACGTTAAAAAAAAAAATCTTATGAGCAGAAATGATTTTATGCTGTCAGGCACCCCCAATATTTTATTTTGGGTATAATTTATTAATTCCTGGACTATTTGCGTAACGTTTTACATATTATTTGTCAGCAAACCCTAAGGAACCCAAAAATACTAATTTAAAGGAGCTACGTGGCTGCGTTCAAAATATGCAATTTCTTCTATCTCCTGTTTAGAAGATGTGCTGTCTGGGTACTGTTATGTGTTCAAACGTAAACCCATATAATGTTGTCTTTTCTAATAAGAGTCTGTTATGATTTATAAACCTAACTCTGGGAAAGGGTAGTGTATTTTATCACTGTCCGTCTGAAAAAAAATTAGTGCATGTAGACTTACACGCGTGATGGTAGTAATTGTGTATCGCGCGAAGCGGGTTTAGTGTTCGGCTTTCTGCCTCTCCCTTCTCTTTTTATCCCTTTAGTCCATCTGTTCGTTCGTTTTGGTAACGCAGTATAATTAATGTTAGGGTTAATTTAGGTCATTACGCAGTACGTCTCAATGCTTTTCCAAGAAATACAGCACACGTTTCATTGAAGAAGGCGGGTAATAATACAGTAAGCTTTACTATCAACGTGAAAGCGTTACAATTTGCAGACGAAGCAGAAAACAAGGGGGATTTCGAGTACATTCTTTGTGATAGCACTGTCATTTTACCATTGCTCTTTTCTTTATTATATGTATTTATTAGGCTTTATATTTAATTGATAATTTATATATGTGGATTAGAATATTCCATGACACCTCCCCTCTTAAAACAGACATTATATGTCAGTCCTTTATTCTATATACACATAGAGAAATTTATTATTATTTCTGGGGTTTACGGTGATTCTCATCACACGGATGGCGGCTTAAAAAATCCGCTCCCAGATTGGTTTTTCCAGATATATATTCAATGCTAAAATTATATGGAGCCAGAAGCAAAGACCATCGGAGTAACCTAGAGTTCTCATGCTTAGCCTGTGCTAAAAACGATAAAGGTTTGTGGTCAGTTTGCAACTTAAATGCCTTCCCATATAGATAAATATTGAATTTCTTTATTGCCCATATTACTGCAAGACATTCTTTTTCGCTAGTTGAGTAGTTGATTTCAGCTTTATTCAACTTTCTGCTAGCATATGCCACTGGGCTTAATTCCCCATCCAATGCATCTGATTTCTGTAGTAAAGTTGCACCTAGCCCAATATTACTTGCATCCGTCCTTACTATGAATTCTTGACTTAAGTCAGGTAATTTCAAAATGGGTTTACTTGTGAGCTTTTCCTTCAATTCTTGGTAAGTCATTTCACATTGTGGTGTCCATGTAATGCGATCTGGAAGTCCTTTACGTGTCAATTCCGTTAAAGGTGCACATATGGAATTAAAGTTTTTGATATACTTCTGGTAGAAACCACATAATGAGACAAAGGATCTCACGTCCTTCTTGGTTTGTGGTCTCGGGGCTTTCTGTAGTTTCTCTAAATTCTTTGGGTCAGGGGTCATGTTTCCCTGATAAACTGTGTGTCCCAAAAATTCCAATTCTTTACATCCAACGCAACATTTGGTTGGTCGGGCTGTTAAATTTGCCTCCCTAAGTCGATCAAACAGCATGTTCAGAGAGTCAATGTGTTCCTCAAATGTTTCTGTTGCTATAAGGATATCATCCATAAAATTTGTTATACAGGGATTATTCAGAGGATCCAATAATTTTCTCATCATTCTAGAGAAGACACTAGGCGCATTCTTCAATCCAAATGGCAATCTATTAAACTCATAGTGTCCTTCTGAGGTACTAAAAGCTAGGTATGGTCTAACCTCAGGCTTTACTGGAATCTGATAGTATCCTTTACTCAGATCCACTTTTGAGAAATATTTAGCTTTATTTAGTCTGGCAAACAGCTGATTTGTATCCGGCAATGGATCCACCTGTCCTTCTGTAATAGCATTCAGTCTCCTGTAATCTATACAGAGTCTATGTTCTCCAGAGGGCTTCCTTAAAAGTACAACACCGGAACTATACGAAGACTCACTGTGCGAAATAATTCCTTCCTTCAACAGATAGTCTATCTCTTCCTTCAAAGCTTTTTCCTTAGCAAACGGAATCGAATATGGTTTCATACAGACAGGTGTGGAGTCTATTAATTTCATATCATATTCCAATAGGTTTGTATGCCCTGGTCGGTCTGTTAACACCTCTGCATGATTATTTAGAACCTGTTGCACTCTCTCTTTCTGAGTTTTCGTTAAATGTGTACTGATTTTCACCTGTGCTGCTGTCTCACAGGGGTGTAATGGATATTCAAATGATGAAAGTGGTTCCTTTTTCATCTCCATGGCGATGGACAAGGTCAACAAGTGTGTCTCTTCCTGATGTTCTCTTTCCAAATATTTCTTCAGGAGATTCACATGATAGATTTTTTCTTTCCCCTTCTTATCTATCTTATAATTTGTTCTAGACACCTTCTCTAGAACTGTATATGGACCCTGCCATCCAATTTGTAACTTATTCTGACTCCCGGGCAAAAGAAGCAGTACCTTCTCTCCCACAGCCAAATTTCTGTCTTTCGCCTTCCTGTTATAATAGGCAGCATGTTTCTTCCTGGCTTGTTTCAAATTTTCATTGGCAAGTTTCCAGCCAGTTTTTAACCGAGTGGTCAGCTCATTCACATACTGGTATGAAGATGTAATGTTTTCCTCTGCCTTTTCATCAGTCCACGTTCTTAACAAAGCTACATATGGACCTTTAATTGTGTGGACCTATTTGTCCATGCACCGGTATGGTCTCTTCCACTCGAAGCTTTATAGTGATGATTTTTCCTCCCAGAATTTTCATGCACAAAACGACCGCTACCAATTTTTCTTTTGGGGCTTTCTCCCCTCTTAAAATTCTTGATGAGAGATTTCCTCTCTACATCTTCTTCCTCCAGTTTGTTTAAGTCCGATTGAGGGATTGTCGGCTTATCCTGGGGTAAGACATCTTTTTGCACTCTCCGCATAGTGGCCATTGTAAAACAGTTAAGTGAAGCTTGTCCGTGAAAAGGGGCTTCCCATTTCATTTGGTCCACTTTATCAAATCTATTTTTCTTTTTATTATCAGGCCTAATTTTGCCCCGTGGCGTGTCCAGGTCCTGATCCATGTTCCCACTTGTGGGTGTTCCCTCATGTGCTATGCTACACCTTTCTACAAAATTTTCAATGTCCCATCTTGCTTTGGGCCAATAATAATTGTGAGCCACCTTTTGAATGATGGTACCTATCTTCTCATGGTCCCCATCTGGTTTCACATGTAGGCTCCTTATTAATTCTGTCCTATATCTTTTTGGAAGAACCAGCTGTCCCTGACCTTTGGATCTAGCTCCAGTCTTCCTATACATCAACTTGTTTTTCATGTAAAAATCTCCCTTGCCTGGAGTTGTATGACAAGTTGACAATTTTCTGAAACAAGGCTTGAGTGTTTTATCCCCAGCCTGTGCCTTCCTCATCTCTTCTGGAGTGGTATCTAACATAATATCCTCCTCCTGTCTTGAGGTCGACCTGACCTGAAGGGTTGCCATATACACAGGTTTCCTTCTACAACGGTCAGTGTCATGATTGTCCATCTGACAATTCTTACACCACCTTTTTCCTTGGTTGAAAGATTTTCTTTCATCATATTTCCTTTCATCGAATTGTGGGAATTTATTTTTATTGTCATACCGTGGCCTATCAAATTGGTGCTTACCTTTATTTTGATCCTTAGGATCAAATTTATTAAAGTTCTGTGGTGCCCTAAAGTTGTCCACCTGTTTCTTTTTATTACCTGTTACCTCTGCTTGAGCTGCTTGATACCTTTCAGCAACATTTAGCAACTCACCCAGCCTCTCTGCACCTTGTTCCATGAGAAACTTTCTCAGGTCTGGAGCCATGGACTCTCTTAGTTGCTCTATAAGGACCATTTCCTTAAGATCTTGGGTTTTCCCCAGAGAAGTCCATTTCTCCAAGTATGTCTCTATTCGTGCAGAGAACTGGTGATAGGTTTCACCTGACAGTAGTTTAGCATTCCTAAATTTTTTTCTGTAAAACTCTGCATTCTTTTCATACCTTAACAAAAGAGCCTGCTTTAGCATGTCATAATTTTCCTGATCACCTCTGCTCATTTTTGCAAAAACTTCATAAGCTGCCCCACGAAGTCCCTGAGATAACTTTAAGCTCCACCTTTCTCTCTCCAACCCATACGTGGTAGCTAATAGTTCGTACCTATTTATATAGCTCTCAATATCATCGTCTTTCTCAACAAAATGATCTAAATGAAAATTCATAGCTGAGATTGAGGCTCCTTGAGTAACCGTAGCATCAGAGGCAAAAGGACTGGCACCATTTTCAGGAGCATGGCCTTGAAACTCAAACTCCCTTAGTCGTAACTCATGTTCCCTTTGTAATCTCTTCTCCTCCTTTTCTGCTTCCCTCTCTGCAACTAATCTCTTCTCTTCTCTTTCTGCAGCTAATTTCTTCTCTTCTCTTTCTGCAGCTTGTCTTCTTTCCTCGGCTTCCAATGCTTTAGCCTCTTTGTCAGCCTCAATCTGCAACCTCTTAGTCTCAGCCTCAGCTTGCAACCTCTTAGTCTCAGCCTCAGCTTCAAATTGTAACTTCTTAATTTCCCTTTCAGCCTCTAACCTTCTTTCGGCTTCTTTTTCTAATCTTCTTTCTTCGCGTTCAATAAATTTGTCACATTCCGTTGTGACATAGGCAACCATAACTTGCCCATCTAATCCTAACTCTTTTGCAGTCTGAACCGCAGCAGATCGAAATTTGGCCAGGTCCGCCATTGTCTATTATGTAAATTTATACAATGTCTAACCAACAATTCAATCTCTAATGGACAACACAGGCACCGTGAGCTCAACCTTATTTAACTCCACCCAAGGATACCTTTTAATTCTTATATTCCCTGAAGTGAATTACCCCCCAATATTTTTAATAGTGAAAGATTCAAAATCCCAAGAGCGAGACCCCAATATATGTGGTGAAGTGGGATGTTATAGATATTTATAAGGGACTTAGTGTACTGACTGAGATCAGCTGTGAAGGTATATATATATCTAATAAGAGTAGTATATTATATATATAACCTTACTTGCTGCCACATATCTATATATCTCAGTCAGAATTATTCTGGAATAGTGTGGTGACTACGTTTTGTGTCTAGGGTATGTGTATGGTGAAGTGTAAGTCACAACAACAGACAGATAAACAATTTAATTTAATCCACTACTCTTGACAACACTGTGACACTCACATACATATAACACTCTACAAAGATATCTTAAAAGAGTCACTGATAACTTTCAAATAACAATATGTATTCATTACTGGCATGAATGAATATGTGTCCTGATTCAACTACAAGGGAACCAGGAATCACAATCAATTTAAATTACAAGTTATGTACAGAATGTATTTAATATGAATATTGTAGTGACATATATTAGTACAAATGTTCTATGTGTGTCAGTTGTGTAGTAGTAAAATGAGGTAATACTGGTTTTGTTTTGTTCAAGCTCTGTTGGTATTGGTCATCATGACTTCAATAGTTTGTCTTTAGGGACTATTATTGGAGATGTTCACAGTTCCTGATTTTAAGACAAGTAAATTCCCCTCTTAATGGTATTTTTATAAAGTTATTTCAAGATGAGGGGACATAATGTTGAGCTCAGCTGGCCAACTCTGCTTATCTTGAGTGATGGCGGCAGGAGAGGACTCCTCTGCTCGAATTCTCTTCTGGGCTCTGGAGACACCTCACTGATAGCTAAAAGGACCAAGGAGTATGCTGTCCGACACTGGATTCAGCAAATCTCTGACCAGATGCTGCTCAGTACCATCAAGACCACTGTCCCTGAAATCAAGAAGGATGTACCTTCTACTTCATAACTAATTTATATTCTCTTTTACACTGATCACAATACAGCACAAACATTGCGTTCAGAGCGTTAGGCCAACAGTCAGCTTCATTTGAAATACTTTATTCCAGTATTACCCTTCTTAATGGTTACTACGCCTCTGCACTTCCAGCATTATTTCTTTCTAGTCCATCATCCAGGTGTCAGTGTACTATTTGGCCATTCCATGCCGTTTTACTTCTCTCCGACACCCTCTGTTCAGGCTGGAGCATTATAGGCTTTACCTCACGTTTGCCACTGAACTACACATATATATACAGGCATAAATCAACAATTCTCATTCAATTTTTCATTAAAAGATACTGAATGGTTCAAGCTTACCACAATTTCATGGAAATAAACACAGATACGTTGATTAGCAATGAATTCTGGCACAAACTGGCACAAATTCCGTTCTGCCTATGTTCCAGGCTTTTATTTTAGCAAAAATGTGAGCTGGCTTCAACGTACTGTCGCTTTATCAAGCTTATTTGAATTAGTGGTCTCGAACTAACGCTCCCAAGTGTGTATATCAGCGAGACTGGCCAATGAGCCACGTTTCGACAAGTGTTTGAAAAAATGTTATCTTTTCCCGTCTCCCCTAACAACCAAGATAGTATTTATAGCCCGACCAATCGTGGTTAGGCTTTCATTTGTTGCGCTCCAATCAATTTGAAGTTTACATTGTAGGCTATTTCTGTAACGTAAATTTTTTCAAACACGTTAAAAAAAAATCTTATGAGCAGAAATGATTTTATGCTGTCAGGCACCCCCAATATTTTATTTTGGGTATAATTTATTAATTCCTGGACTATTTGCGTAACGTTTTACATATTATTTGTCAGCAAACCCTAAGGAACCCAAAAATACTAATTTAAAGGAGCTACGTGGCTGCGTTCAAAATATGCAATTTCTTCTATCTCCTGTTTAGAAGATGTGCTGTCTGGGTACTGTTATGTGTTCAAACGTAAACCCATATAATGTTGTCTTTTCTAATAAGAGTCTGTTATGATTTATAAACCTAACTCTGGGAAAGGGTAGTGTATTTTATCACTGTCCGTCTGAAAAAAAATTAGTGCATGTAGACTTACACGCGTGATGGTAGTAATTGTGTATCGCGCGAAGCGGGTTTAGTGTTCGGCTTTCTGCCTCTCCCTTCTCTTTTTATCCCTTTAGTCCATCTGTTCGTTCGTTTTGGTAACGCAGTATAATTAATGTTAGGGTTAATTTAGGTCATTACGCAGTACGTCTCAATGCTTTTCCAAGAAATACAGCACACGTTTCATTGAAGAAGGCGGGTAATAATACAGTAAGCTTTACTATCAACGTGAAAGCGTTACAATTTGCAGACGAAGCAGAAAACAAGGGGGATTTCGAGTACATTCTTTGTGATAGCACTGTCATTTTACCATTGCTCTTTTCTTTATTATATGTATTTATTAGGCTTTATATTTAATTGATAATTTATATATGTGGATTAGAATATTCCATGACAATATATTTCCCAAAGGGGACATACGATTTATTTGGGTAATGTCAAATGCTGTAATCTGTTTATGTAAATTCATTTAATGTTGTAAGATGAATAAGCATATTCATTTAACTGTAACTACAGGTTAGGTTTCCTGTATGTTGAGATTGGGAGAAGAGGAGTAGATTTTGCTGTCAGAACAGTTACTGACAGGTACCTGGGTGTGCAAAAGATATTAAGTCTATGCGGGCGCGTGTTGATAATTGATATTTTTAAGGAACAGGAGACATGGTTAAAGACAGCCCTAAACTATCATAGCAATAACTACAATAAATCTAATCCCATAGTGGAGCGAAACTTTCTGTATAAAGTTAGTGTGATTTTAGCGTTGCTTGAAGTTAAAAGGTGTCTCTTTTGGGTCTCAGTTGCAGGGAGACCGACTCGCGAGAGCAGATTCCAGTCAGGCGAAGAACGAAATATTCTCTTCGATCTAGAGGGTTCTGAATACCGCTAGCGTCACGAATCGTCACACCCCGTTCCTGAATCAAAACCCCTTTTTGTCTACGCCAAGTTAAGCTCACGCAGTGCAACGGAGCCAACGCAAAATCTGGAATCGCCAAACGCAGTAGTAGTTCTCTACTCGCCTATTGGATTACCAGGCAGAGCATTGCGGCTTCCAGAATATCAAACCCGCTCAGCATGCCTATAGCAGAATTCCATCTCACCCGCCTTTTTCGTGCCTAAACGGGGCACTCAGCAAACCACAGCCAAACCAGTTTAAACAGGATTTACAGCCAAGCGGAGCCTTGCGCCGGATAAGCGCGCCTGGGTCTCTTTGTCCTCAAGTGACTTCTTCTGGTGTATTTCCTGGATACTTAAAACCTCGCACGTCAGCAGGAGATAAACAGCGTCCCCAGCCCAACTCGTGCCAGTAGGGGGGGTCACCAACGATAGCGCCTATACAGTGATGTTATTCAGGTTAATTCCATCACCGATGGAGGATATATACGAAAACACCACTTACTGGAGTTACTTCAGCTGGTCCCCGAAAACCGAAGGACTGTCACTCGATTATTTATCTCTTTGTGTTCTACAGGTTTTATGAATGGTGATCTGTGTGTGTGGTTGTTGGTGTATATGATTATTGATGAATGTTTGATTATTGATGTAATTTTATGTTGTTGTGATGATGTGCATTATTTTCATGCTTTTCTTCTTTAATAAATTTTACACATTTATTAATGCGCTGTTCACGACCTTTCCATCCATATTTGTATTTTTAGCTCTTTACTATAATCTCTATGTATGATAAGAGAAAAGAGAGAGAGCAGGAGGTGCTTAGACAGACATAAGTGAGTTGAGGCTTGGAGAGAGAGATCATTTTGGTAAATCTTCTTCCAGGTTGTCTCAAGTCCATCTCCTATTTACACCTTTCTGTGAGTGTAATCTATAACTCTGTCAGTCCACTATCCCTTGTCGATTTCACTACTGTTGTCCACCTCGACAAATACTCTACACTCTAACTCAACCACGACAACAACCTCATACACAACCTCATGTTAGCCACCTTTTACTGCATGCCTGAGGAAGCACTGATCCTATTCTTTCTGTGTCTCAAAAGAGTCTCCCGATAACCCCATGAGGAACTGCCAGTTACGCTTGCCTTGATATAACTCCATGAGGAACTGCCAGTTACGCTTGCCTTGATATAACTCCCTGAGGAACTGCCAGTTACGCTTGCCTTGATATAACTCCATGAGGAACTGCCAGTTACGCTTGCCTTGATATAACTCCATGAGGAACTGCCAGTTACGCTTGCCTTGATATAACTCCATGAGGAACTGCCAGTTATGCTTGCCTTGATGTAACTCCACGAGGAACTGCCAGTTACGCTTGCCTTGATATAACTCCATGAGGAACTGCCAGTTACGCTTGCCTTGATATAACTCCACGAGGAACTGCCAGTTACGCTTGCCTTGATATAACTCCACGAGGAACTGCCAGTTACGCTTGCCTTGATATAACTCCATGAGGAACTGCCAGTTATGCTTGCCTTGATGTAACTCCATGAGGAACTGCCAGTTACGCTTGCCTTGATATAACTCCATGAGGAACTGCCAGTTACGCTTGCCTTGATATAACCCCACGAGGAACGGCCAGTTACTCTTGCCTTGATATAACTCCACGAGGAACTGCCAGTTACGCTTGCCTTGATATAACTCCATGAGGAACTGCCAGTTACGCTTGCCTTGATATAACTCCACGAGGAACTGCCAGTTACGCTTGCCTTGATATAACTCCATGAGGAACTGCCAGTTATGCTTGCCTTGATGTAACTCCACGAGGAACTGCCAGTTACGCTTGCCTTGATATAACTCCATGAGGAACTGCCAGTTACGCTTGCCTTGATATAACTCCACGAGGAACTGCCAGTTACGCTTGCCTTGATATAACTCCACGAGGAACTGCCAGTTACGCTTGCCTTGATATAACTCCATGAGGAACTGCCAGTTATGCTTGTGTAAAGTTTGAGTCTCTCTGCTCTGTAAAGTTGCTTTCACACACACACTGGATGCTCTGTAAGGAAGAGTGGTGTGTTGTTGAGATCAGGCATGCTCCAGTCTACCCAGCTGTAAATGGGTAACTCACCCTAGTCCTGAGTTAGGGAAGGCAAAGGCTCCAGGGGAAGCAGGCCCTAAACTTGGTCACTTCAACCGACGCAGGATGGTGTATGTATGAAGTAGAAATGTAGAGTGTGATTGACGCGAATGGTGTACTGTTCGTGTGCTGACCAATATAACCACTCATACACTTGTGTTTACAAGGCACCAATGCAGACTGCTGGAATCTTAGTTTACTCAATTTATTCAGACGTACACACTGGGACATACGAGTACATCATGGTATGTTGACATATCAATTTGTAGGTATACATAGCAGATCTGAAGTCATGACACCTTCAGAAATAATGGGCAGTACATCAAAAGTTCAATGTCATGATACATTATGGCCACATTCCCCTATCTGACTAAACGCGTCAGTGAAGGCGAATCGATAAATAACTAAAGTTACTTGACGTCCATAGTTTGTAGTATATATTATGAAACCACGAAAAGGGGGTTTCTAGCAGGATTGAGATCTCTCTGTCACTGTCCGATAATAAGATAAATAATCTGTTCTCTTGGCAGTGATCAAAACATATGCTGACCGAAATCCAACATGGCTGCCTCCCTGAGTTGTCGTTCACTCATTCATAGGAAGGAGAATATAAGCCAGAGTTAATTTATAATGGGTATATAAAGGATTTCATAAATGTTTCCATACAGCTCTACGGTGATCAAGTTAATTCACGTAGCCATAACCGCTGCAGGAAAATCTGTCATCTTCGTCGATACAAAACACGACACTAGCATAGCGAAGCACAAAAAGTCAAGCTAGGCCTAACCGACGAGAGATCATCAAAATAGGAGCTGGGTTTACCTGGAGTCCGAATCATCTATATACTGACATGAGGAGAGTCTCTAACACAAACTATCGTAGAGACACCATCTCCTTCAGAAGAAACCACTTCGTAAGACATTTTTTTCTGACGAAAGGACCAGCTCTAGAAAAACGTACCCCGCCATTTGTAAGCAGTACATCGGAACTCATCACGACTTGTCAAGACAACTCATACTTCCGCTAGACCGGAATACAAGAATCTAGTCCCTCCTACCCATCCAAAATATACAATATAGGACTGATTCTACTTGTACTAATAATATGTAATACATATGAATTCAGGCCATAAACACAATAAGCAAATTAATATATTTTCTGGCCCTAAAAAATAAGTACAAACGCAAGCGCAATATCCTTGCGCTGGATCAATATCCAGAACGATTACTCCTATAATCAAAAGTGCGAATCAAACATGGATTATCTCGCTTTTACCATAGACAGCATTTTCATACACAAATGAATGAATGTCTATATTTTTCCCATATTAAATAGCCATATCGATTTTTGTAAAATGTGTGTCAAAATATGCACTCATCACTGGTAGGGTTAAACGCTGGTACCTTGACCTTGTATACAAAGGGTTTACCATTACCACCAGATGCCTGATTAACATTACTCATACATGTCAATTTTAATTTCTCTAATTCAAACTCATGTTCTCTTATTGCTTTTCTCTCTTCAGCTTCTCTATCTAATTTTTTTTGTTCTGCAGCAGCAGCAGCTTCTAATTTTTTCTGTTCTGCAGCAGCAGCAACTTCTAATTTTTTCTGTTCTGCAGCAGCAGCAACTTCTAGTTTTTTCTGTTCTGCAGCAGCTTCTAATTTCTTCTGTTCTGCAGCAACTTCTAATTTTTTCTGCTCTGCATCAGCTTCTAATTTCTTCTGTTCTGCCTCAAATCTCCTTTCCTCCACTTGCATCTGCAATTTCTTAAGTTCAGCAGCAGTATCAGCTTCTTTTTCTAATCTTTTTTCTTCAGCTAAGGCTTTCCTTTCTTCTGCAGCAGCTTTTTTTTCTTCTATTTGAAGTTTTCTCTCCTCAGCCGCAGCTTTTTTTTCCTCAGCAGCAGCTTTTTTTTCTTCTACCGCTAATGCTTTGTCATATTGAGCAACAGCCCATTGTTCTAAGTCTTTTCCAGTCTTATCAAGAGATTTTCCTTGTGTAATGAAATAATCTAATGTAGACATATTGTCTTCTTAAATCAGAAACCTGAAAAAGTAAATAAATTACCCTCTTTCAAGTTAATGGGAGACAAGTCTATACCATAGACTTAGTCTTAGTCCAAACTTGTATGGTTTATAATAACCAATGATAACTTGAGTACCTGTGGACAACAATAACTGTATCTCAAATACTGTGGGGGACAAGCCTTACAAAGGTCTTGTATACTTCAATGTAATCAAAGATCACTTGAGTACCTGTGGAAAAAATATTTCCCTATACCAATCACTTTGGGAGACAAGCCTTACAAAGGTCTTGTATACCTCAATGTAATCAAAGATCACTTGAGTACCTGTGGAAAAAATATTTCCCTTTACCAATCACTTTGGGAGACAAGCCTTACAAAGGTCTTGTATACCTCAATGTAATCAAAGATCACTTGAGTACCTGTGGAAAAAATATTTCCCTTTACCAATCACTTTGGGAGACAAGCCTTACAAAGGTCTTGTACATTTTGTTTTATAACAATAACAATCATAAAGTACTGATCTGTACTATACTATCAGTGTATACCACTATACGTCATATGTCAACTAAAGACATTACAAAGGACAAACAAGAAAAGACAATATGAACACATTTGCAGAGATCAAATTAAATTAACTAGGAGAAATGAAAAAAATGATCACAGAAACCGTGATGATAACTGCCATAAGATAACAAGACAAATAACGCCACAGTGTATAAACATAAGGGTGTAAAAAAAACTGAAATGAAAGGAAAGATGAGACCTACAATTATACAAACAAATCAAACAAAACTAAGGAACACAAAATTATTAACAAAAACAACGAAGAAAAGAACACCTCATCACAACTAACAGAAATAGCAGCAAATTGTTGCTAACAAATTTCCAATTAAGAAAATGTGTACCTATCGAATACTAGTACCAGACCAATGTAACTCGGCATACCTTGTATTAGTCACACAGAACATAAATTAATTTAATACATAACAAATAACATGTAAGCATAAATAGCATATAGCATACAATATAATTTATGTCATGAATGGAATGTGTTGCAGGTATGGTGTTGTAAAGCAGGCACAGTTTATTTTAATTCTAATAACTTGCCACTTTATTGAGTAATAGATTTAATTCTAAACTATTACACTGTCAATTTTTTCTCTTTTGAGCATATGAAGATCCAACGATGAACTATGCACTTTATGTTCCACAACACTGTGATTCTTCTGTACGTTGAGAAATGTCAACAATACTGCTCCAGATATTTTCTACACTTGATACCACTGTCCTGTGTAATACTGTCTGTACAGCGAAAAAAACTGTCAACAAGTGCTGACCTAGATACAGCATCCTATCGGTAATACAGGTCAAGCTGACATCGACTGTATAGCTGTCCTACTGGTGTTGATGTGTTCAAACAAATGTTCTTTCAGCTGTAAACTGTGATTCTCAACACAAAACTGCGTAAGCTGGACCCAGGAATCTGGCTCGCCACTGTAAAGTTTGAGTCTCTCTGCTCTGTAAAGTTGCTTTCACACACACACTGGATGCTCTGTAAGGAAGAGTGGTGTGTTGTTGAGATCAGGCATGCTCCAGTCTACCCAGCTGTAAATGGGTAACTCACCCTAGTCCTGAGTTAGGGAAGGCAAAGGCTCCAGGGGAAGCAGGCCCTAAACTTGGTCACTTCAACCGACGCAGGATGGTGTATGTATGAAGTAGAAATGTAGAGTGTGATTGACGCGAATGGTGTACTGTTCGTGTGCTGACCAATATAACCACTCATACACTTGTGTTTACAAGGCACCAATGCAGACTGCTGGAATCTTAGTTTACTCAATTTATTCAGACGTACACACTGGGACATACGAGTACATCATGGTATGTTGACATATCAATTTGTAGGTATACATAGCAGATCTGAAGTCATGACACCTTCAGAAATAATGGGCAGTACATCAAAAGTTCAATGTCATGATACATTATGGCCACATTCCCCTATCTGACTAAACGCGTCAGTGAAGGCGAATCGATAAATAACTAAAGTTACTTGACGTCCATAGTTTGTAGTATATATTATGAAACCACGAAAAGGGGGTTTCTAGCAGGATTGAGATCTCTCTGTCACTGTCCGATAATAAGATAAATAATCTGTTCTCTTGGCAGTGATCAAAACATATGCTGACCGAAATCCAACATGGCTGCCTCCCTGAGTTGTCGTTCACTCATTCATAGGAAGGAGAATATAAGCCAGAGTTAATTTATAATGGGTATATAAAGGATTTCATAAATGTTTCCATACAGCTCTACGGTGATCAAGTTAATTCACGTAGCCATAACCGCTGCAGGAAAATCTGTCATCTTCGTCGATACAAAACACGACACTAGCATAGCGAAGCACAAAAAGTCAAGCTAGGCCTAACCGACGAGAGATCATCAAAATAGGAGCTGGGTTTACCTGGAGTCCGAATCATCTATATACTGACATGAGGAGAGTCTCTAACACAAACTATCGTAGAGACACCATCTCCTTCAGAAGAAACCACTTCGTAAGACATTTTTTTCTGACGAAAGGACCAGCTCTAGAAAAACGTACCCCGCCATTTGTAAGCAGTACATCGGAACTCATCACGACTTGTCAAGACAACTCATACTTCCGCTAGACCGGAATACAAGAATCTAGTCCCTCCTACCCATCCAAAATATACAATATAGGACTGATTCTACTTGTACTAATAATATGTAATACATATGAATTCAGGCCATAAACACAATAAGCAAATTAATATATTTTCTGGCCCTAAAAAATAAGTACAAACGCAAGCGCAATATCCTTGCGCTGGATCAATATCCAGAACGATTACTCCTATAATCAAAAGTGCGAATCAAACATGGATTATCTCGCTTTTACCATAGACAGCATTTTCATACACAAATGAATGAATGTCTATATTTTTCCCATATTAAATAGCCATATCGATTTTTGTAAAATGTGTGTCAAAATATGCACTCATCACTGGTAGGGTTAAACGCTGGTACCTTGACCTTGTATACAAAGGGTTTACCATTACCACCAGATGCCTGATTAACATTACTCATACATGTCAATTTTAATTTCTCTAATTCAAACTCATGTTCTCTTATTGCTTTTCTCTCTTCAGCTTCTCTATCTAATTTTTTTTGTTCTGCAGCAGCAGCAGCTTCTAATTTTTTCTGTTCTGCAGCAGCAGCAACTTCTAATTTTTTCTGTTCTGCAGCAGCAGCAACTTCTAGTTTTTTCTGTTCTGCAGCAGCTTCTAATTTCTTCTGTTCTGCAGCAACTTCTAATTTTTTCTGCTCTGCATCAGCTTCTAATTTCTTCTGTTCTGCCTCAAATCTCCTTTCCTCCACTTGCATCTGCAATTTCTTAAGTTCAGCAGCAGTATCAGCTTCTTTTTTCTAATCTTTTTTCTTCAGCTAAGGCTTTCCTTTCTTCTGCAGCAGCTTTTTTTTCTTCTATTTGAAGTTTTCTCTCCTCAGCCGCAGCTTTTTTTTCCTCAGCAGCAGCTTTTTTTTCTTCTACCGCTAATGCTTTGTCATATTGAGCAACAGCCCATTGTTCTAAGTCTTTTCCAGTCTTATCAAGAGATTTTCCTTGTGTAATGAAATAATCTAATGTAGACATATTGTCTTCTTAAATCAGAAACCTGAAAAAGTAAATAAATTACCCTCTTTCAAGTTAATGGGAGACAAGTCTATACCATAGACTTAGTCTTAGTCCAAACTTGTATGGTTTATAATAACCAATGATAACTTGAGTACCTGTGGACAACAATAACTGTATCTCAAATACTGTGGGGGACAAGCCTTACAAAGGTCTTGTATACTTCAATGTAATCAAAGATCACTTGAGTACCTGTGGAAAAAATATTTCCCTATACCAATCACTTTGGGAGACAAGCCTTACAAAGGTCTTGTATACCTCAATGTAATCAAAGATCACTTGAGTACCTGTGGAAAAAATATTTCCCTTTACCAATCACTTTGGGAGACAAGCCTTACAAAGGTCTTGTATACCTCAATGTAATCAAAGATCACTTGAGTACCTGTGGAAAAAAAATATTTCCCTTTACCAATCACTTTGGGAGACAAGCCTTACAAAGGTCTTGTACATTTTGTTTTATAACAATAACAATCATAAAGTACTGATCTGTACTATACTATCAGTGTATACCACTATACGTCATATGTCAACTAAAGACATTACAAAGGACAAACAAGAAAAGACAATATGAACACATTTGCAGAGATCAAATTAAATTAACTAGGAGAAATGAAAAAAATGATCACAGAAACCGTGATGATAACTGCCATAAGATAACAAGACAAATAACGCCACAGTGTATAACATAAGGGTGTAAAAAACTGAAATGAAAGGAAAGATGAGACCTACAATTATACAAACAAATCAAACAAAACTAAGGAACACAAAATTATTAACAAAAACAACGAAGAAAAGAACACCTCATCACAACTAACAGAAATAGCAGCAAATTGTTGCTAACAAATTTCCAATTAAGAAAATGTGTACCTATCGAATACTAGTACCAGACCAATGTAACTCGGCATACCTTGTATTAGTCACAAAGAACATAAATTAATTTAATACATAACAAATAACATGTAAGCATAAATAGCATATAGCATACAATATAATTTATGTCATGAATGGAATGTGTTGCAGGTATGGTGTTGTAAAGCAGGCACAGTTTATTTTAATTCTAATAACTTGCCACTTTATTGAGTAATAGATTTAATTCTAAACTATTACACTGTCAATTTTTTCTCTTTTGAGCATATGAAGATCCAACGATGAACTATGCACTTTATGTTCCACAACACTGTGATTCTTCTGTACGTTGAGAAATGTCAACAATACTGCTCCAGATATTTTCTACACTTGATACCACTGTCCTGTGTAATACTGTCTGTACAGCGAAAAACTGTCAACAAGTGCTGACCTAGATACAGCATCCTATCGGTAATACAGGTCAAGCTGACATCGACTGTATAGCTGTCCTACTGGTGTTGATGTGTTCAAACAAATGTTCTTTCAGCTGTAAACTGTGATTCTCAACACAAAACTGCGTAAGCTGGATCCAGGAATCTGGCTCGCCACTGTAAAGTTTGAGTCTCTCTGCTCTGTAAAGTTGCTTTCACACACACACACTGGATGCTCTGTAAGGAAGAGTGGTGTGTTGTTGAGATCAGGCATGCTCCAGTCTACCCAGCTGTAAATGGGTAACTCACCCTAGTCCTGAGTTAGGGAAGGCAAAGGCTCCAGGGGAAGCAGGCCCTAAACTTGGTCACTTCAACCGACGCAGGATGGTGTATGTATGAAGTAGAAATGTAGAGTGTGATTGACGCGAATGGTGTACTGTTCGTGTGCTGACCAATATAACCACTCATACACTTGTGTCTACAAGGCACCAATGCAGACTGCTGGAATCTTAGTTTACTCAATTTATTCAGACGTACACACTGGGACATACGAGTACATCATGGTATGTTGACATATCAATTTGTAGGTATACATAGCAGATCTGAAGTCATGACACCTTCAGAAATAATGGGCAGTACATCAAAAGTTCAATGTCATGATACATTATGGCCACATTCCCCTATCTGACTAAACGCGTCAGTGAAGGCGAATCGATAAATAACTAAAGTTACTTGACGTCCATAGTTTGTAGTATATATTATGAAACCACGAAAAGGGGGTTTCTAGCAGGATTGAGATCTCTCTGTCACTGTCCGATAATAAGATAAATAATCTGTTCTCTTGGCAGTGATCAAAACATATGCTGACCGAAATCCAACATGGCTGCCTCCCTGAGTTGTCGTTCACTCATTCATAGGAAGGAGAATATAAGCCAGAGTTAATTTATAATGGGTATATAAAGGATTTCATAAATGTTTCCATACAGCTCTACGGTGATCAAGTTAATTCACGTAGCCATAACCGCTGCAGGAAAATCTGTCATCTTCGTCGATACAAAACACGACACTAGCATAGCGAAGCACAAAAAGTCAAGCTAGGCCTAACCGACGAGAGATCATCAAAATAGGAGCTGGGTTTACCTGGAGTCCGAATCATCTATATACTGACATGAGGAGAGTCTCTAACACAAACTATCGTAGAGACACCATCTCCTTCAGAAGAAACCACTTCGTAAGACATTTTTTTTCTGACGAAAGGACCAGCTCTAGAAAAACGTACCCCGCCATTTGTAAGCAGTACATCGGAACTCATCACGACTTGTCAAGACAACTCATACTTCCGCTAGACCGGAATACAAGAATCTAGTCCCTCCTACCCATCCAAAATATACAATATAGGACTGATTCTACTTGTACTAATAATATGTAATACATATGAATTCAGGCCATAAACACAATAAGCAAATTAATATATTTTCTGGCCCTAAAAAAAAAGTACAAACGCAAGCGCAATATCCTTGCGCTGGATCAATATCCAGAACGATTACTCCTATAATCAAAAGTGCGAATCAAACATGGATTATCTCGCTTTTACCATAGACAGCATTTTCATACACAAATGAATGAATGTCTATATTTTTCCCATATTAAATAGCCATATCGATTTTTGTAAAATGTGCGTCAAAATATGCACGCAACAGCTTGCCTTGATGTAACTCCATGAGGAACTGCCAGTTACGCTTGCCTTGATATAACTCCATGAGGAACTGCCAGTTACGCTTGCCTTGATATAACCCCACGAGGAACGGCCAGTTACTCTTGCCTTGATATAACTCCACGAGGAACTGCCAGTTACGCTTGCCTTGATATAACTCCATGAGGAACTGCCAGTTACGCTTGCCTTGATATAACTCCACGAGGAACTGCCAGTTACGCTTGCCTTGATATAACTCCACGAGGAACTGCCAGTTACGCTTGCCTTGATATAACTCCATGAGGAACTGCCAGTTATGCTTGCCTTGATGTAACTCCATGAGGAACTGCCAGTTACGCTTGCCTTGATATAACTCCATGAGGAACTGCCAGTTACGCTTGCCTTGATATAACCCCACGAGGAACGGCCAGTTACTCTTGCCTTGATATAACTCCACGAGGAACTGCCAGTTACGCTTGCCTTGATATAACTCCATGAGGAACTGCCAGTTATGCTTGCCTTGATGTAACTCCATGAGGAACTGCCAGTTACGCTTGCCTTGATATAACTCCATGAGGAACTGCCAGTTACGCTTGCCTTGATATAACTCCATGAGGAACTGCCAGTTATGCTTGCCTTGATGTAACTCTATGAGGAACTGCCAGTTACGCTTGCCTTGATATAACTCCATGAGGAACTGCCAGTTACGCTTGCCTTGATATCAGTAATATTGTATATTCAGCTGTTTACCACTGCTTCAACTGTTTCGGTTGCACTAGAGTATACATGCTCTTTTAAACTTAAAGCTACTACTAATGCTCCAAACGTTAATTGTACTTACACTAGTGTAGCTATGGTCTTTTAAATTCAGTTATACTAGCGCTACAATAGTTATTTGTACTTGCACTAGTGTAGCTATGATCTTTTAAATTCAATTCTACTAGTGCTACAATAGTTAGTTGTGCTTGCACTAGTGTAGCTATAATCTTTTAAAGTCAGTTATATTACTGCTGCAATAGTTAATTGTACTTACACTAGTGTAGCTATGATCTATTAAATTCAGTTCTACTAGTGCTACAATAGTTAGTGGTACTTGCACTAGTGTAGCTATGATCTTTTAAATTCAGTTATATTACTGCTACAATAGTTAGTAGTACTTGCACTAGTGTAGCTATGATCTTTTAAATTCAATTCTACTAGTGCTACAATAGTTAGTAGTACTTGCACTAGTGTAGCTATGATCTTTTAAATTCAATTCTACTAGTGCTACAATAGTTAGTTGTACTTGCACTAGTGTAGCTATAATCTTTTAAAGTCAGTTATATTACTGCTGCAATAGTTAATTGTACTTACACTAGTGTAGCTATGATCTATTAAATTCAGTTCTACTAGTGCTACAATAGTTAGTGGTACTTGCACTAGTGTAGCTATGATCTCTTGTCACTTGTGTAGATATAAATGCTTAAATCAGATACAGGTCACTCCATTGATATTACTATTAAAGTCAGTTTATACCTGCACTAAAGGGGTCAGATACAGGTCACTCCATCTATCCGGGGTGAAATAATACCATCCAGTAAGGAGGATTATAACGCGATAGTTTGATAGAATGGTAGACATTAATAATTAAAAGTACTGGCAAATCGGTATGACAGGAGCACAAAACGTTTAATGGATCTGACTGATGTTCAAAACTTTTTAGTGAGCTGAGAATTTAGGAAAAAAAAAGGAACAACATCACTCACGAACTGTTGTTCCCCAACCAGCCACCACACACACGTCTGCATTCTTGGGATCTGATCCGATCTGAGGGAGACAAATAGGCGCCAAACACTCTGAGAAGGGAAGGTCCTCGGCAACTGTTAGGATGGCGGCGTCATTAACTGAAAAGCAGGCAAAACAGACACTTTTATTAAGACAGACAACAGCAATATTAGTAGATTTTTAAGGTCATACAAACAAGCACTGTGTGCTATCGGGTAGCGAAAGGGGAGCAATGAATAGTAACACTGTTCCCTACCATGTATGTTGGTGAAAGCGACTAAGGAAAGCTGGACACAAATTTGGACACAATGGAAGGCCAGCCGGAGCGATTGAAAACAAAGGACTTGCGAGACGCACACGCCAGATTGTGTACGTTTTGGTGGCGGTAGCCACTTAGATGTTGTGTACGTGGCGAGACAATCAAGGAAGACATTATAGGAAACTGCCCTCTGGCCATACTACAAGGAAAGAAAAGACTTTCAGATAGGCGACACAAGTGGACATAACTCGAAGCCGCCAACGAGAGACATACCCTCGTCACAAGGAGTACACCGTTTTTATATTGGGCGACAATCCCAAACGACGGTTTGCTTCTCCACCGAACACCCAGCAAGGAACTGAAGAGTTAGTTACGACAACCCACACACTTTTAGCGATTGATGGGCACTGAGATCGCACGTGAGCATGCAGACGTTGCATGGCAAGATGGACGTCGAATTAGTGGAAGAAGAGGCAGAGTCATAGGACACAGTCCCAGAAATGTCACACATTGGCAATCCAGAAATATAATGACATGTTCGCCAGAAGTCAGTACGTTTTTACAACACTTGCGTAGAATAGTTGAAGAGTTTCCCAGAGCTTAGACTGTTCCATTATTGGAGGGTTTTTTTTTTCATTCCAGTGGAATTTAATTTCAAATGTCTTCCTATGGAATTTGCGAAGGAAAAAGAGGTTGGTGAATTTATAAAAATTATTAATAATTTTTTCTTTTCCATTATTAGTGATTTCTTTTTGCACTCTGCACCATAGCTAAACGTGATAAAGACTGCAGTACTTCTTTTCGTTAATGATTAATCAAAAGATTTTTTCCTTCAGGACTTTTGATATAAAGAAGTAATTCATAATTGTATACTTCACCTTCATCTAGATTATTAAATCATCGTTGCAGACTGTCATGGGCCCACGCTTTCATGCTCACTACGTTTAACACCATCCTCTACACAACATATCATATATCAAAAAAGGAGACCTAAAACCAGAGTGATTAGTATGACTAAGCAATAGTGAGGTATAAGATAAAATGAAAGTATACTTTTGATATTAGATGTCAAACTTGCGAAGGTACTTTGAGTCTTTAGTCCTGCTGAAGTCTAAGTCTACTCAGTACGTGTTTGGCGTATAATCGGAAAGAAGCTAGTGAAGAGTATATCCGGATAGCAGAATTCACAAGATAGGACATTACACATTCCCAAAGTTACAAGGAAGATCTCCACGCCCGCGTTTGTACAAGTCGGCGCCGCAGCATTTCATTCACTTATTTATCAAGTGCTCACAAGTTGATTCGCACATTGATTTATCAAGTTCATCTCACTCAAAATCTTATCGTCAAAGTCAAGTTAAAGCCCGCATAAGTTGATTCTCCAATATATCAAGTTCACATCACTGAAAAGCGAAAAGCGTATTTTCTGAATTATGATCACATACTCACAATTTGATGAGTCTGTCTATATCAAGATCACATAACCACACGTGATTCATCAAGATATCACGATCTAGTGTTAACAAGTCATTATATATATATATACACACACACACACACACACATATATATATATATATATATATATATATATATATATATATATATATATATATATATATATATACATATATATATATATATATATATATATATATATATATATATATATATATATATAATATATATACGAGGGGCGTTCAGAAAGTAATGCACCACATCGTTTTTCTCAGCTAATAATGAAGATAGAAGCATGAAATTTTGCACACTTCAAATATGGCATGTGCCAAATGTGTGCACAAAATTGCACTGCAACCGGCCAAATAATACGGCTGCCCTAAACCGTTGAAATGGAGCGTGTTAGCAACTTGCGTTATAAACAGCGAATTGTGATAGAATTTCTCGTTGCAGAGAAGGAAACTGTTGTGAACATTCATAAGCGTCTATGTGATGTGTATGGAAGTTTTGCAGTCGACAGGAGTACAATCAGTCGCTGGGTTCAGAGAATCAAAGAATCAGGAAGTGGAGATACGGAGCTGCTTGATCGGCCGCGCTGTGGACGTCCTGCCACAGCCACCAACGCAGAAATGTTGAAATGCGCTGAGGGCATTATTCTTACTGATAGGCGAATCACTACTCAGCAATTGGCCTTACAGCTGTCAGTCAGCGTTAGTAGTGCAAATGCAGTTATAAAAACTCTCGGATTTTCTAAGGTTTGCGCAAGATGGGTTCCTCGAAGTCTCACAAATGACCACCGATTGCAAAGGAAAGCAATTTCTTCTGAATTGTTGGAGCGTTTCAATGCTGATGGAAAGAACTTTTTGGCTAAGATCGTTACAGGTGATTACAGGTGACGAAACCTGGGCACATCATTTTGAACCTGAGACAAAAAGACAGTCATTGAAGTGGCATCATCCGCAATCACCAAGAAGAAAGAAATTCAAGACAATTCCTTCAGCTGGAAAGGTCATGATCACTGTCTTTTTGGGACATTGAAGGTGTGATTCTTGTGGACGTTTTGTCAAGAGGAGAGACTATCAATTCGCAAGCTTGCATTAAGACATTAAAAAAACTCAATCAACGTTTTCGCAGAGTTCGGCCGCACAAGAATCCAACAGACCTGCTTCTCCTTCACGACAATGCGCGCCCTCACACAAGTCTGGCAACACGGGAAGCAATCACCAAATTGGGTTGGACTGTACTACCCCATCCACCCTATAGTCCCGATTTGGCACCCTCTGATTTTCATCTATTTGGTCCTCTTAAAGATGCACTCCGTGGGACAAGGTTTGAAGATGATGAAGGAGTGATTCATGCAGCGAAGAAATGGCTACATGATTAAGACAAAATCTGGTACGGGCTAGGAATACATGCACTTGTTTCGCGCTGGCATAAAGCCGTACAAGTTGATGGGGATTACGTTGAATAATACCGATGTTTACATGACATATCCATGTATATTGTGTATAAATTTCATGCTTTTTGAATAAGCAGCTCCTGAGAAAAACGATGTGGTGCATTACTTTCTGAACGCCCCTCGTATATACACTTTACTTTACTTAGTCGTTCCCCTTCTACCGTGACGTGTAGAGGTTATATATATATATTCCATCACGTTCAATCACACAAAAGCGTATAATCTGCAAGTTCAGCTACTCAATGCATCATTGCATGAAGTGAATTCATCTACTCTAATCATGTATTGCATGACGCACGTTCATTCAAGTAAGCTTTATTGCACTAAATATACCTGTTAGCGGAAGATCATTTCGTGAAGAGCACCAGTCTAGTCAATGCCTTTTCAAAATCAGATAGTAGACATTTTCCTGAGACAACTGTCAACGGTTTGTCAACGCTAGAGAGATTTTTAAGCGTTGAGGGATATTACATCTTATTAAACACCTTCTACACGTGCAAAGAGTTTCATCAATAAGTACTCGGCTTAGAGATAACCAACACGGCGCAACATACACCTACATTAGGAGTCACTGCAGATCATCTGTGACGTATAATGGAAATGTGGCTACTGTATCCGACAGCCTTTCTTGACCTCGGCTTAGTTCTATAATTCGCTAGCAAAGTCAAACATTTGACAGACTGCATTACTCACTTTTAATCCACGCCTCTTTTTACTTGATCATAACAAACGAGCTTGTTTACCAACTTTTGCAACCTGTCATTCATAGCAGGGGGCAAACCACGTTCGTTTACGCAAGTTTCTCACGCGAGCTGATCTGTCAATATTACAATACGTGCAGATCGCACGTGGAAAACACGTGGAAGAGTAACGGTCTTTGAAGATTCTCTATAAGGGGAGCTAATCCTTTGATGTTCGTACATACAGGGAACTCTTTGATCTCGAGAAACAGGGAAAATCTTGGAAGGAAGCCGCTACACGGGTTAAGCTTCTGTTGTCGGTTAGCAGCGGCCGACAGAAGCGACCGTTAACCTTTTATAGGGGAAACGTAGTTTCAGATTTCTCTGCTATGAAAACAGAGTGTGAAAATTCACATCTTCTAGAGATCTTAACAACATGATCGTATATAAACTGCGTCTTTCCCAAATTAGTTATCAGTGTAGCTCAGAATTTTTCGGAGAGTCTAAACGTGTTACCTAGAACCATTGGAAATAGATGTGTTAATAGTTCGTGGTGTTTTTCTTTCTGGTAATATCAATTTGTGCTTAAGCGATTTAATGTGTCAAGTTTACCACTATAATTCACTGTAACTTTCTAGCGTTAAAAATAGCGAATTAATTAACGGGTAGCTATTTTTATTCCAGAGGTTTCAGTTGTAATGGTAATTTTATCACCCGCTTTCACACAGAAAGAGACGGTTTAGTTGACTAATTAAGACACTAGCGCGACTGATAATTGACGGAATACAATTCACTTTTATTTCATTGTGTGTAATTTAGAAAGTGACTGTGTTTGACTATCATGCGACTAAACAAACAGACGCCGACAATCTAATAGTTATTAATGACAGGCGATATTTGTTGAGTGCGCGTAGAGATAATTAAATCATAATTGACATTATGCGTTGACCGGAGAAGAAGGGGGAAAAGGCTGCATGCCTCAACCAAACTTGCACCCGCTAAGCGACGCGCGATAGGATAGGCTAGACACAACGTGCACTTTTAACTTTAATCAGGACTGACGGAGAGGATGAGAGATCATCTCGTCCCCTTCCGTATATATATATATATATATATATATATATATATATATATATATATATATATATATATATATATATATATATATATATATATATATATATATATATATATATATATATATATATATATTATATATATATATATATATATATATATTAGTAGCCTTATTTTTCATAATGTTGTTCTATCCTTAGGCATGACTTGATCAAACGGCGACCAGCGTTTTTTTTTTATGTGGCTATATCTTGGGCCTTGTCTCCATTTTACTGATTGGATTAAAGTTGTCTTATCTTGGCTTACGCGTCTGCAAGTTCAGTTGTGAACAGGACAGGCCACAAAGACTAACGAACATTTTAATAGTAAATTTAAACTGGACTTACAGATAGCCAGATATGTGTGACACATTCTCCCGACTTTGATAGTCGTCTCCAAGTCAGTAAATTTAAACTGGACTTACAGATAGCCAGATATATATTTCATTTACCTTCATTTTTATCAGCGTCCAACAGATTGTTTTCCCATAGCTGTGTGTTTGTGTGTGTGGTCAGTGTAACTTATATTTCTCAATATCTGGAGGTGCAAGATTGTCTTATACTAACTTATAGTCGTATAGATTGGCTGGACTAGAGAAACCACTCAGTCCAGAGACAGATCTTCTCCTTAATCTATCCACTCGTGAAACTCTTATTTCTTACATTTTACCTCTCACGTATTATCACCATCTCCTACACTCAGGCGGGACCTTACATAACTTTAAACCTATCTACGCACGACCCATCGTACAGTGGAGGAAATTTGAAAGTCTTGTAGACAGTGTAGATTGGACATCGGTGTCGTAGCACTTAATTTATCCCATTATTATTTCAATATTTACCTAGGTTCATTCTCATATTTAATTAACTATATGTTTTACATTTCATCTGTGTGTGTGAATGGTCGTTCACCATCGTCCATTTGACTTGCTAGTAACTCTATTCATTCATTCGTAACACTCCACTCCCAAAGGAGCAAAGGCCTTCAACAAACACATGCCTAGTCCTCCTGTCACGTGCCATCATCTCAAGTTCTTTCCACGTTCTCCTTATAATTTTCATCTCTGTTTCCAGCTCTCTTCTTCATGTGCTTCTTGGTCTACCTCTGCCTCTCTTGCCCTGGGGGTTCTAGAACAAGGACTGCCAGGTAATTCTATCAACAGGTTTCCTCTGTGTGTGTCCTATCCATCGCCATCGTCTTCTTCTCATCTCTTGTTCCACTGGCACTTGTCTAGTTCTTGTCACCAGTTCCACGTTGGTAACCTTGTCATACCATTTTAATCCCTCTATTCTACGCAAGCATCGATTTATGAAAGTCTGATGCTTTTTGGTTGTTGTCTTTGTTGTTCTCCATGTCTCAGAGCCATACAATAGGACTGACTTCACATTTGAGTTGAAGATTCTTATTTTCGTGTTGGATCCGATTTCTCTTGATCTACATATATTTCCCAATGCAATGAAAGCTCCTCTTTGCTTTTTGTATTTTTATTTTGATATCACTGTCTGTCCCTCCAACTTTGTCTATATTGCTGCCAAGATATGAGTACGATTCTACATCTTGTATTGGTGCTTCTTCAAGTTCAACCCTGTTTTCATTATCTGCATTTATTCTCATTATCTTTGTCTTTTCCCTGTGTATTTTCAGACCCAATTGCTATGACCTCTCATCGAGTGTTTTCAATTTGTCCCGCATCTGATTACGGTTATGGGACAGAAGAGCCAAGTCATCAGCAAAATCCAGATCATCCAACTGCTTAGTCAGAGTCCACTGGATTCCATTTCTGTTGTGTGTTGTCGATGTTCTCATAACCCAGTCTATTGCTAGTAAGAAAAGAAATGGAGGCAAGAGGCATCCCTGTCGCACTCCTGTTCTTATCCCAAATGGTTCTGTAAGCTGTCCTTCATGAAGAACTCTGCATGTCATATCTTCATATGTTTTCTTTATTAAATTAATGATCTTCAGTGGAACTCCATAATGCCTCATCAATTTCCAAAGTGATTCTTTGTCTACACTGTCAAATGCCTTTTCATAGTCCACAAATCCGATGTATAGGTGTGAATTCCATTCCAGACTTTGTTCAACTATTATTCTCAAAGTGGCTATCTGGTCTGTACATGATCTGTTTTATCGAAAACTTGCTTGTTCATCTCTCAGTTTCTTGTCTATAGACTCTTTTAATCTCTCAAGGAAAATCCTGTTTAATACTTTTCCTGGCACTGATAGTAACGTTATTCCTCTATAATTTGTGCACTCTTGTAAATATCCCTTCTTAGGCAACTGAACCAGATATCCTTCCTTCCATTCTGCTGGTATCTCTTCCTTTTCTCAGACTTTACAAAGTAATTTATATAACATCTCTGTAGCCGTGTTGATATCTGCTTTGATGGCCTCTGCTGGAAAGCCATCAGGTCCAGACGCTTTTCCATCTCTTGGAAGCTTTATGGCTTTCATTATTTCTTCCTTCGTTGGTCTTTCACCGTTAATTTGTAGCTCTCCTTCTGCTGGCTGGATGTCGCGGGGGAAGGGGGAGGGGGGGGGGGGGGGTTCCAATAGCTGGTCTATTGAGAAGGTCCTCAAAATATTCTGTCCACCTCTTCATTTGCTCTTGTATATTGCTGAGCAGTTTTCCATTCTTGCCTTTTATGAGGCAACTTGTTTGCTTGTATTTCCCTGTCAGCGTCTTTGTGCTGTTATACAGTTCTCTCATATTTCCTTTGGCTGCAGCATCTTCTGCCTCTCTTGCCAACTCCTCAATATACTTCCTCATGTCTCTTTTGATACTTCTTCTTACTTCTTTGTTTGCTTCTGTGTACACTTCTCGAGCCTTGGCTTTGGAACTTATGGTTTAGCTTGTGTTTAAATCTGCTTTCTTCTTTTTTCTGTCTTTTATCTTATTGATGGTTTCTATTGTTATCCATGCTTTTTGTTGTCGTTCCCTTTTCCCCAGTATTTCTTCACATGTCTCATTCCATACAGTTTTGATTTGCTGTCAATAGTCTTCTGTATTCTCTACATCTTCCAGCTGTTAGAGCACTAGGAATTTGTTGGATATTGTGACCGCAAATTTGTCTCTTGTTTCTTGATTTCTTAGATGTCCTACATTAAATTGTTGTCTATAATTTTGCATTGCTGCATATCTCTTGAGTTTCATTTTTACTTTGACTATCAGAAGATGGTGATCTGATGCCACATCTGTTCCTCTATATACCTTTACATCCTGCAATGATGATCTAAACTTCTTCTTTATGCATATATGGTCAATCTGATTTTCTGTTCTATGGTCTGGTGGTATCCATGTTGCCATGTTTATTCTCTTGTGTGGAAACATGCTTCCTCCTATAGGCAGTTGATTTGAAGCACAGAAGTTTGAAAATAGTTCCCCATTTTCATTCATTATTCCTAGCCCATGTTTTCCCATGACTTCTTCAAAGCCGGTGTTGACTGTACCTATCTTTGCATTCATGTCACCAATCAAAATTGTGATGTCTCTTCTTTTTACTTTTTCCATAATTTCCTGTAGTCTAGTATAAAATGCTTCTTTTACAGACTCTTGTCATTAGTTGATGCATAACATTAGATGACATGTACATTTATTTTATTTTTAGCTGTTTTAAAAGTAGCTGTTATTATTCTGGGTCCAACGGCTTCCCATTCAATGAGTGCTTTCTTTAGATAACATAAGAGCTACCCCTTCACTGTGATGTGAACTTTCGTCTTCATGTCCTGAGGACAGCACCAATCCACCTGTGATGAGTTTCTTCTCGTCTACCCCTTTCCACTTTGTTTCACACAGTCCCAGAACCTCGATTTTATATTCCATCATTTCTGCTGCTACTTGTACCACTTTCCCTTGTTCGTTTAATGTCCGAACATTCCAGGTGCTAAATCTGGAACTTCTCCTAGAAGAAAGAAGGTTAGTCAGTAACACAGACTCCTTTCGTCTTTCTCTGTGTTGCATCATACGCCTCCCTGCGAGAGGACCTTCCCCTGTCTTGGATGGCTGTGTTTTATTTTCCTTAATTGACTTATTTTTTACAGGATGGGGTAGCCAGCCCCATGCCCAACCCTCTTTATTCGCATTCTAGGACGTGCAAGGCAGGGAACAGTGTTACTATTCTTTGCTCCCCTTTCGGGCCGAGGTAACACATATATAGTAACTCTATATGTCAATATATTTAACTAATCAACTGTTTGTTTGGCCACGTTGATCATTACCTAGTTATTTAGTAATTTGAAGTATCACTCGTGCTGTCCGTGGTAATATTTACATATGAATAAAATCCTTCATTTAGGAGGTTGTGTGATTTTTTTTCACGGAAAGAAGGTAAGGTCGTAGGGAAATAGAAAACGGACTGTGATTTATTAGAAAACACTATCAAGCGGAGAGCATCCATCTTCTCTTCTTCTTGTCCTTATCTCGAATAGATCTCTTTCTTTCTTAACGAGCCAATTTCTAGAGACCTTCTTGACAGCCATCAATAGGCTCTCTTCATCATACTGCAGCAGTGCGACCATTGGTGCCCCTCACAGAATGCGATATACGACACGAGTTAGCTTCCAGTACAGGTAGTACAGGTAGTACAGGTAGTATAACTGATGAACATTTTTTCAGAACTAGTGATTCCTAATTATATCATTCTCCCACCTGATCTCCTGTGTAGTGAAATCGGTTGCCTAGCATTCTCGGATACGGGCAAAAAAGAAGGTCCCGTGTACAAGTTGAGCACGTTAAATATCCCTCAACAGTTAGAAATCGTAAAGAGTAGGACATACGGCCGCTGCCCTGGTAACATTTTAAAAAGTTAGTCTACCTACCCACCACAAAGATATTTATAGAATACGTGCTTCCTGTATATACACACTGGGATTCTCGTCGGTGATACGGAGTTCGTAAACTGTGCTGAGATCCTCCTTTTGTGATATAAGGCAAGATTTTCCTGACCCGTTTCTCTTTTCTTTGTGGACCGTCGGTGTATAGCTAAGACGGGGAACAATGTCACCTTGACTTATTTGCTTAAGTCGCCAGCAATAGACATAGTAAGTCGTGCAACACGATATTAGATTTCATAATTACTTCCGCTCATCTGGTGAACGAGTCTGATAATGGTAAAACAGATGGTCACTCAAGAGATAACGTGGGGAGCAATATACAAAAATACAGCCCAACCTTAAGGTTTTCTGGATTATAACTATCATGGAAAATTAGGGCAAGACATGTCACGTAATTGTTTCGGGAGGTCTCTTAACAATCTTAAGCAAGATATCTTGTTATGATAAACAAGGACGGAAAAAGACAGTGCAACGTTGAAGAAGATTTATCCGATTTAACAATTAGGGCAGGTCGTTGGACATATGTTTCGGGGAAATGTAAACTTAAGTCGCATTACCTTATATGGCCATGCCTTAACATGCACGGTGAAGGGTAGGGGGGAGAGTTCCCTAAAATCAAAGCCTTACTTGTGGTTGGTTTAAAATTAGAATATGACCTAAACTTAACTGTGATTATGTTTCACCCAAGAGAACCTCACAAGGTTACATTCTTGCTGTGCCAATTTTAACTTTCATACCTTTTGAAGATTTCCCGACTGCATTTCTTACCTTCGTTAGGAGATCGCGAACAGCAAGAATATGAGTAGTAATAAGGATTCCATTATAGGATAGGCCAAATGGAATAGGAGTATCTTTTTACATTATACTTTATACATTTTACGCAATACTTAGAGCCCAAGGAACATTCCTCAAGTGTAAATATTTAAGAGTATTAACTCATTGACGGACGACTGCATCCTAAACAGTTGCAGGACATACTACGGTTTTTATTGTGCATCAACGTCTGGATATATATTGCATCAGGAGGCAAAAAACTTAAGGCAGATTCGATTATATAATTGTCTCAGTTTCTGGTACTGGGTCACCGCAATTTATCTATAACAGATGAGGTCTAGAGGACACTCGAACAGGCAATCTGAATCAATTACTACTCCGACAACGCCATGAACGTGCTGCTACCAAGCCACTTGACTCCTGAAGAGAATGAACAGTCGAAACGTCACTGGGAACTAGCAGTGGCTGGACAACAAATCAGCTGTCACCACCAAGCTAGCTGAAAAGAAAATGTTGGCACAGAATACGAACTTTATTTTTTTTTAAATCAAGCATAACATAATCTCTTGTAAAGATACACAACAAATTAACTTTTTCCCCTCTAACAAATCAATTTTTGATTTTAAAGCTGTTGATCAAATATTTCGTAATTTAATTTCTTTTTATCTATGTAAATATAAATCTACAGTTGGAGTGTATCAATGGATTGAGTAAATTGATGTCTGCACCCGTATGATTAATTTTTTAAAAATACAATAAACAGAGCTAAACATAGAATTAATATTTTGTTGAATTACCCTCAGCCCGGTGCTCATTAAATATGAGTCAAAACTGTGACGAAACGTCTGTAGATTTTACTTTTACTTTTGGCCCCTCTCTCACTCTTTCACCCACTCCTGCAGTATCACTTCTTTTCCTCATTTTTCTCTCATTCATAATCCTATTATTTGGCATATTTTACGCCCTACATTCTTTCTGTGATCACTCCCAGACTGATTACATTCCGCCAGGTGGCTCGTGATAATATCCCGTCATTACACCGGTCATCGAGCGATATTCTTATTATGAAAAGCCGACTCGTCATCTTTTGATACAGACGGCAAACGTGAAGAGAGATTGCGACTTTGACGTAACACATTTCCGGGGCCAGCGACAATCAGGCAATTAACACCTTGGTTTGGGGTCTGTATGTCTGGAGAAACCATATTGTTTGTCTGAGCGGCCGGCGAGCCTTTTGCTTGACTGTCTTGAGAAGGCACGATCACAGACGATAATGAGATAATCGTTTCACGAGCCCATCCCTGTGACAAGATTGTCCCAGATAATCTGGCTAGCGAATCAATATTGGCAGGAAGGCATCAGGGCAGGAAAGTAGTGCACGTATTTGTTGGTAAGAGGCTAGCGGAAATGTTACGGCATCTTAGATAGACGTCACGCGTGGAATTTTATATTTTATAGTAAAACACGCGAGGGGATATTTCAAATAAAACACCACGACCCACATAATCAATCGACATCCGATTGGATTGATTCGAGGGACGGAATAAACAATGGATTTCATTGGAAAATTTGGCGGAAACACAAGATTGATTTGAACTCGAGATTGAGAGATATAATCTAGTGAAAATCAAAGTCAGACTACACACTGCATCGTATCGTCAAACGATCAACTCCCAAAAGCCAGGAGACATTGGACTTCGAAATTCCACAAATTGTATAAGTGACAGACCAACGTATTTGGGCAACTTAGAAACTACAAGTAAACCAGCATTTTAAAATAAAGATTCTGGACACTTAAAGGAATTGGATCACCCTTCAAAGAGGAATTATTACAGTTTCCCAGACAAAGTGTATCGCAGAACACCCGTCGAAGAGGAATTACTAGTTTCTCAGGCCAAGTGTATCGCAGAACACCCGTCATAAGAAGGAATTACTATACTTTCCTAGACCAAGTGGTTAGAAGCATATAACCTAAATTGCCGTGGTCCATCCGAAAACTGTGCGAGGAGATTGTGTGTGTTCCCAAAAAATTTGGAGCAAGTGTAACATTTATTTTACAAATCTGAATTCAACATGTTTCTTGCTAAATGGTTATATAAGTGGCTGGCAGCCTCAACACATGAAAATAGTATATTCATGAACAGCTACAGCAAGCGCTGGTGATTGTTTCTGGCTAGTCGTGCGGGAAACCCGACAGCAGATGCGACCCCAAACTCCGACTGGAGCAGCAATGAGTGATGTGCCTAAAGTGTATAGTATCATTTTATGAGATATATGTACCTTTTAATTGTAATTCAGGCTCGCCATTACTCACGCTGTCCAGACACATGTTCCCAGTTTTACAGCCAGATGAATATTGGTGAATTTTAATCATCTTCCCTGAGCTACATTGTTTATTCAAGGATTTAATTCTTCTGAGAGATTAACATTGGTTTGTGGACAGCGAGACAGTGCCTGTTAGGTTCGGCCAACAAATGTACTTAGCAGAGGCATTTTTTTTCTATTTTGTCTTAAGTTCGCGGTTACAAGCTAGCAGACGGTTTAAAGTACTAACGTTACTACGCTGCTAGCATCAACATTGACCGCCTGCAGTGGACGAGTTATGTGGAGAAGTGCACTCATCACCAAAAAGAAGTGACGGAAACCACGGTTGGAGGTCTCACAGAGTTAAGTTCTTGTTAAAAAAAGCATCAGCAAAACGGACTTTTATCCCCCCCCCCCCCCCCCCCCAATTAAGTCTCTATGAAGACTTTTATCTTAATGTCACAAATATTTCCATATTTATTTTAACCTGTTAAAAACTAATTCACTATTAAATTTGTTACATGTTATTTTGAAACTAAACAATAATGTTTATTTAGTTATTAGAAGTATGAAAGCAAACGTATGAGCGAGATTCTTTTATATATATATATATATATATATATATATATATATATATATATATATATATATATATATATATATATATATATATATATATATATATATATATATATATATATATATATACGGGAGCCGCGCTGGTGTAATGGCTTCGGCATTGTACTGGCGACCAGGTGTTCATGGTTCAAACCCGGGCGTCGGCGTTTGAAGAAATGTTTACGGCCGGAAATTTGACTGAATAGCCTGAACGGCTCCTGTGATAAACCCTCTGTGGATGGGAAGGAGCGAAGCTCCTGCCCGGGTTGGAAGGAAAGTCCTCAGGTTCCCCAGCCCCGCAATGACATGTCATTGGGCCGAAGGGCTGAAAGCCCAAGTGCCGCTGGTTAAAAAAAAAAAATATATATATATATATATATATATATATATATATATATATATATATATATATATATATTATATATATATATATATATATATATATACATATATACATATATACATATATTACATATACATATTATATATTATATATATATACATATATATATATATATATATATATATATATATATATATATATATATATATATATATATGTATATATGTATATATGTATATATATATATATATATATATTATAAATTTACATTTATAGAGCAAATATCTATACAGGGAATTTCGCTGGATTTACACTAGCTAGGGGCTTGTACGGGCTAAAACCATTTCTTAAATCCTTCACAAAAAGCGACGGACAGATATAAGTTAACAAATGTTCAGCGCAATGCAACATTGTTCATGACTTCTGAAAATATCTTGTGAACCCTCCCTTGAGATGGAAGCTCATTACCCTTCTATCTACATCTCTGACAAGAGTAATCTTGCGCGAAGGTAGACACCGGTGACGACATATTTTAGATACTCTTGAGTTTTGGCCATTGTTGGGCAACTACTGCAAAGAAGGGAGGCAGTCCGTGACAAAAATCTATTTCTCACAGAACGGGAATACAAAGTTTATTATAAAAAAAAAACTTAGATGACTCAGTTGTTACACGTACCATTCTACAAATCCTTGTAAGATTCCATGAAAAAGAAGCACCAACCTTCCATTTATATCTCTGCCAAGAGTAATCTTGAGCGAAGGTTGCTACCATTGTTTAAAAAAACAAAACTTATTGCTTTTACTCGAATTTTGGCTTTTAGTGGACCATTACTGCAGAGCAGGGGAGACAACCCGCGACAGGGGCAGAGGTAGCAACAGCTTCATCGGGAGTTGAAACGGAAAGTGATGACGATAAATATTGCTTTTATTATTTTTAATATTGGTATTGTCCTAATTTTATTTATTGTTATTGACAACTTGTCACCTTACCTTTTCATACTCCTCATGGACGATGTCATTAGGGAATGTAAGGAGAGAACAAGAACAGTTGACATTCAAAAATCCGGCAACCTCCGGACCTGAGGAGTGCCGGATTTTTGAAAATGCCGGATTATTTATGGTTATATATGCTGTATATATTTAACAGAAAATGAGTACCTGTACAGTATTTTAAAGAAAGAAAATTAAAAACTAAATGAAAAGCAAATGAAATTTTGATGTTCATCAACTAAATAAAACAGTTCTACAGAATTTTAGTTCAACTGAATAAAATAGTTCTACAGAGTTTTAAAAGAAAACAGTGGCGCGCCAATGCGGTAAATTTAAAAATGCGCTCCGAAATCCATGCCGGAAATCTGAAGGAACCGGATTATCGATGGCCGGATTTTTTAATGGCAACTGTATTCAGTGGGGTACTGGAAGATGAGACAGGTCTGTATTTCGGAGCTGGCATTTGCTGATGATGTTGCCCTGATTGCTAAATCAGAGGCACATCTCCAATTCAACCTGCAAGTCTGGAAGGAAGAGCTGGAGAAGAGAGGGATGGTCATAAGCAGCTCTAAAACAAAATCCATGGTGATATCACGAGAAGAAAGAAGACATCAGGTTAAGCTAGGAGAACAGGTCCTGGAGCAGATCGATCACTTTAAATACCTCGGAGCTATTATTGACCGAAAGGGAGGCATCAAAGAAGAGTTGGCCACTCGAAAAGCAGCCGCTGGTAGACTTTTTCAGGCCATAAATCGAGGATTCCTCAGCAAGAGAGAGGTTGGTAAGAAAACGAAGATGGCTGTATACCGCTCTACCTATGTCCCAGTCTTGACATATGGATGCGAGTCATGGACAATGACTACAACCCACAAAAACCAGATCCAAACCTCAGAAATGAGGTATCTGAGGAAGGTGGTTGAAGTAACAAGAAGAGACATGGTACGCAACCAGACGATACGTCAAGGCCTTAAATCCCACCCCCTGCAGACCCAAATAGAACAGTCCCAACTAAGATGGTTTGGCCATGTCTGCAGAATGGGAGAAGATCGGCTACCACGACAAGCATGGGAAACAAAGAGCCAAGGATCCAGACCCCCAGGACGACCCAGAGTCCGCTGGGAGGACAACATTAGACAATCTTTGAAGGACCAAGGACTAGAATGGAACCAGGCCAGGAGGAAGACAGCCGACAGGATAGTCTGGCGCTCTCTCTTCCAAACCTCTACACCTCACGGTAGAAGGGGAACGACTAAGTAAGTAAGTTAGTGACAACTTACTCATAACAGTATTTGTCATAAATGTTTATAAAAAACCAGGTAAACCCTCATGTTGCTTTCTAGGACATGCATGAGGGAGCAATGACCCTATTTGATCTTCGTCTACTCAGCGGCGCCGGGAACTCTAATGCGCCATTGTGTTTCCGTACATTATTGTTTTTATTATTATTATTATTATTGTTTTTATTAGAGTATGGTCGTAATACTAGGTTTGCGTCTGTTCATGATTAAGTTTCTGTTGTTTTATTATTGTTTCTGTTATTGTGGTGTTATGTTGTTATGTGTTATTTCGACAATTTTTGTTACTCCTTCAACTCTTACTTTTGTTGAACGGGTCATGTTGAGGATGCGTAGTGATCTTAACAACCGGATACACCTTGGCTAGAGACAGCGAAGACGAGCCTACTCTCACATGTACCACCTGGGGTCGGACTTTTGCATCTGTGCGCCTGTGGAAAAATTAGTGCACATGTAAAATCTTCAATCGTAGCCTTGAAATAGATGTCTACAGAGAAAAGACAATGTTGGGAAGCCACGGAGAAGAGACACAGAGAGTGATCAAACAAAAGACCAGAATTAAACTAGACTGAAAGGTACACAATTTAGACAAACTTGTCAGTGTCTGTGTGCTGAAAAGACTTATAATAAAAATACACATGATTTCTTCTTCTTCATCTTCTTCTTCTTCTTGGGTCTTTAGCCATTGGCTGTCAAAACGTCAGTGGCCGTCATGACTGGTGGCGTTCTGTAGTGCAGCAACAAGCTGTCTCCACTTTCCTCAGTTGGCGGCTATCCTTAGTGTGGTGCCACATGTGCTAAACATATGACTATGCTATTCTTGATTTCCAGCCGTGAGTAGCGATACTGACAACTGACCAAATATAATCTGTGATTTCCAGCCGTGATTAGCGATACTGACAACTGACCAAATATAATCTGTGATTTCCAGCCGTGAGTAGCGATACTGACAACTGACCAAATATAATCTGTGATTTCTAGCTGTGAGAGTAAAATATTAATATGAGGCGTGATAAGAAGCTGCAGGGACGACTGTACACATATGAGGGATGAATCCCATCAGTGAGTAGCAACTATACAAATATGAGGCATCATTCAGCTGTCATTGGCGACTGTACAAATATGAGGCATCATTTCCAGCTGTCATTACCGATGTACAAATACGAGGCATCAATCCCAGCTGTCATTGGCGACTGTACAAATATGAGGCATCATTTCCAGCTATCATTGGCGACTGTACAAATATGAGGCATCATTTCCAGCTGTCATTGGCGACTGTACAAATATGAGGCATCATTTCCATCTGTCATTACGACTGTACAAATATACAAATATGAGGCATCATTTCCAGCTGTCATTGGCGACTGTACAAATATGAGGCATCATTTCCAGCTGTCATTGGCGACTGTACAAATATGAGGCATCATTTCCAGCTGTCATTGGCGACTGTACAAATATGAGGCATCATTTCCAGCTGTCATTGGCGACTCTATAAATATGAGGCATCATTTCCAGCTGTCATTGGCGACTGTACAAATATGAGGCATCATTTCCAGCTGTCATTGGCGACTGTACAAATATGAGGCATCATTTCCAGCTATCATTGGCGACTGTACAAATATGAGGCATCATTTCCAGCTGTCATTGGCGACTGTACAAATATGAGGCATCATTTCCAGCTGTCATTGGCGACTGTACAAATATGAGGCATCATTTCCAGCTGTCATTGGCGACTGTACAAATATGAGGCATCATTTCCAGCTGTCATTGGCGACTGTACAAATATGAGGCATCATTTCCAGCTGTCATTGGCGACTGTACAAATATGAGGCATCATTTCCAGCTGTCATTGGCGACTGTACAAATATGAGGCATCATTTCCAGCTGTCATTATGACTGTACAAATATGAATAATCACAACAAATAAGGTCGTTTTGTCTGCTTTAGCGAAAATCACAACAGAACTTATCGTTTTGAAAGTGTTGATATTTTTAAAAAAAAATTAAAAAACGAATGGCTTCGATAGATGCACAAGAGTTGTAATGGATTATCAATCAATCAGTCAATCAATTAGTCAATCAATCAGTCAACCAATCAGTCAATCAATCAATCAGTCAACCAATCAACCAACCAATCAATCAACCAATCAATCAACGAATCGGTCAACCAATCAGTCAATCAATCAATATCCTTTAGCTCCCCAATGAGCACAGGCCTTCAACAAATACGCGCCAAGTCTTCCTGTCACGTGTCACCAGCTGAAGTTCTTTCCACGTCTTCCTAATCATTTTCACTTCCATCTCCAGTTTTCTAGTGCGTGTATAAATTCTGCCTCTCTTTCCATGTGGGTTCCAGAACATCATCATCATCAGCTGCCATCTCCACAACGAAGGTTGGCTGTAAAGGATCTCCAATGTCTTCTGTCTCTTGTCTTGGTGGTGCACTCTGATAGACTCTTTCTTGTCCATCTCTTGATGTTATCTTCCCACTTATAGCGCTGTCTTCCCCTTGCACTTTTGCCTTCAACTCTCCCTTCTATTATGGTCTTCTGCAAGGTGTTATGCCTTTTTATGTGGCCAAAGTATTTTAGCTGCCGAACTTTGATCTCCCTCATTAGTTCTCTTTTCATACCTAGATTTTCTAGAACTTCCTTATTTGTTTTCATCTCTTTCCATGAGATACGCCCCATTCTTCTATATATCCACATTTCAAGGGCCTCAATTCTTTCTTACAATTGTTTATTCATCGTCCATGTTTCTACACCATACAGTAATGCAAATATATATATAACGCTTTATGATTCTCAGTTTTAATCTGTGAGATAACTGTGTAGATGTCAGTATATGTTTCATGTTGCTGAATGTAGCTTTGGCCATTACTATTCTCTTCTTGATTTATGTTTCACATCTTCTGTTATTATATGACCAAGATATAAGTAGCTCTTGACTTGTTCCAGGATTTTCCCATTTATGCTTATCTTTAATATGGGCTTATCGTCTGTTTTGTGACTGTCATTCCATTTCAATCCTTCTATTCTACGCAAGCACCCGTCACAAATTACCTTACCTGTCCTTGACACAGTGAGCTGCTGTGAGAACATGGCGTCTGTCTAAGATGGCTCCAGCACAGACGTTATCAAGAATTGAGATAAACGCCAACCATGGATATTCGCATTCAGCAGCTGTCATACCTCCAACAACGCGATGACGGTGGTTGTGTACGCCAACCCTCTGAATCCCACATTCTAGAATTAGACAATGATAAGGGCTGAGATAAGGCAGCGATAAACGGTGGGGTCAACAAACACATATATTGAATGTCCTACCTGGACAAAGGACAAAACTATGTCCCACGTAACAAACATATGGTCTTCGTTAGGGACAAGTGGGTAAAAAACAGTGAAGACAAGTAGGTGAGAACTAGTCTAAACAAATACAAAATATAAAAAAATGATACGTGCCGTAAAAGCAAATCGCAGTTGCTGTTTTGGTAAATCGAAGAGACTTTTTTTTTTACATGCGTTTTGCATCATTTTTGGTGAGGCGCGTTCAGGTCAACTTAGATACAAGCTTTATCAGTTAGATTAGTGGGCGTGTCCACATATAAAAGACGCATTTAAATCTGCCCCGTGTAGTGCCTGAGGGGGTCTCTGAAGGGACACAGAAAGAACAGGATTACTGCCCCCTCAGGCAATGGGTATGAGGTTCTGCATTGGGCAGGCAACCTCCTGATGTAAAACAAACTGCCAACAGGGACAACAGCTGCGAGAACGTGTCAGAGCTTGTTGTTGTTGTTGTTGATTTCGTCTACTATAATGCTGTAATACCCTGTTCAACCTGAAAGTTGGTTATAATTTGGGTATATTGTGTGTTTATTTTCTTCGGTGCTAGCCTGTTGTTAGTCCTGAAAAGGACTGGTCCTAAAAAGGACCACTAGCTGCCTGTCCGGATACCTCTTTGCTCTTGTCCATTCGGGGTGTCGTGGTGTGTTCATGGTGTACATTTGCTGTTTTCCTATCTGGCTTGTTAGGTTTTGTGAGTTTTTGCCCTCCTCGTTTCTGCTTCTTGTGTCTTCCTTTTCTCCTGTATCTGGGAAAGCGCTTTTTCTATCATTGTTGGGAGTAGCTCTTCCCACGTTTCCTCGATGACTTCTTCGTTTGATTGGTCGTTCGTTTTAGTGTTTTTTGTGTTTGATGTAATTTCTTCAATGGTCATTCTTTCTGCCTCTATTCTTTTCAGTAGTTGTTCGTTTCCATCTTTCAGTTCTATCAGTTTCCTGACATCTTCTTCTACCTGTTGATGAATTCTTTTCATGTCTTGGTGTATTATTTTCATGTCGTTTATGAATTGTTGTTGTTTCGCGCTTTCCGAGCTGTCATGTATTTCTTCACATCTGTCAGTTGAGGTTCTGTTTTTGTGTGGCTGGCGGTTTTCTCTCTCCTTTCGCAGTTGTTGTTTCAAATCTCTCATTTCAGTCGTGAGCCGTCTGACTTGTTCCGTTAGGCTGTCTTGGCGCCTATCACCTAGAGTACTTGCCTTCAGTGTGTTTTTTGCCTCTTGGTACGATACTCCCTTTCCAATGGCAACTCTAATTATTTGCCTTGTTTGTTGGTATTCGGGACACCCTCGGTATCGTGCTCCGTGCTTTCCGAGGCAGTTGGTACATTTTCTATTGTTATTTGGTGCTTTGTAGTCTTGGTCTTTTTTGGCCTTTGGGCAGTCTTTGTATTCGTGGCTGCCCGCACAGTATCTACAGACCGTCTCTTTTCTGCACGTGTTCCTTGTGTGAGAAAATCCCTGGCACTTTAAACACTGTATCACTGGCGGGATGTAGGCATGTGTTCTTCGAGGTCTATTCTGGATAGTGATGTTTTCTGGGACTGTTTTCCCCTGTAGAGTCACTATTATCAGTCTGGTGTCTTCTTTGTTCCAGGATTTAAGCCTTTCTGCGTGTGTGAATCTGTACCGAGGGTTTTCAGCCTGGATGTAGCTGAGGGCCTCTGTGTCTGACAAGCTTGTGTCTATCCCTTTGATGACTACTCTCTTGGTTTCAGTGTGGATTTCTGCTTGGATTTTGATCCGGTGTGGTAGCTGAAATTCTTTAGGCCCGGATGCCAGAGCAGTCATCAGCGATTTAGTTTTTTCTGTATCATTCAGGGCAAGTGTCACTCCCTGTTGGTGCCTTCTGATACTTATTATGCCTCTTTTGCCTACTACTTTCTCCAGGACATTGATTACTTTGTCGTCCGGGAGTGCTCTGAGTGTGGCTTCTCCTTCGGACAACTGCGTAATTTTTATTTTGCGCTCTTGATCCTGTTCTTTGTGAATACTTTTTCTTAGTTCGCCTGGGCGGCATCTCCCATCTGCTACCACTGGTTGAGTATTTGTCTTTGGGCTCGGTGCCCTGTCCTCTTCTGTCTGCTCGTGATTTTGCTTCTCTTGTTCACCTCGGGGAACTTGGCTGTTCTCTGTTGGATTCCGGCGTATCTCGATGTCTGACACTGGAGCAGCCTCAAATAGTGCTTCTTTCATCTCGGCATCGTGTGGTGGTGTCAACGGTGTTTGGTGCAGCTTCTCTGTGGTAGACAGGGCTTCAGTTGACGATTTGGGTACTTGTGGTGGTGGTCCCTGGGTTTTAGGCTCCTGTCTTCTTTTTCTTCTTTCCAACATCTGTTTTATCGGTTCTAACGCTTTCATCTGGTCTTCTTCTTCTGACATCTGTTCTATCTGCTCTAATGCGCTCACCATGTAGTCATATTCTGGGTCTTCATCGTCAAGTTCAGAACTGCTTGCATCTGCTTTCTGCTCTTCCTCGCAAGGAGTCTGGTCATTCGGGCTCTCAACCGGGTCGATACACGTCGCAGCTAGCTCCGTCATCGTATCAAGAGTTGGAGAAATTTCGGTCCCCGCACGAGTACTTGGGGCAGTTTTGCTCTCTGGCTGTCTTTCTTTGTTGATTGTGTTATTCCCCTGGCTGTTCTGCGCTGGTGGGCTGGTATAAATCTTCCTCTTTTTAGCGTGAGGTTTCTTTCGGCCCATTTTGACTATTGCGATCGCTGTGTACGTCCTGAAAAGGACGCTGGTTATAGTGCGGTTGTCGTGTGAACGCTGTAAAGTGTCAGAGCTTGGTGCAGGCTTCTTGTAAATCTACCAGTTGTAGTGGTGACTTCATGCTCAATAGGAAGCGCAAAGGGAAATGATGATAGTTTTGAGCTAGTATTAATGCCAGGAAGAAATGTTGTGTGGACATGATGGAATTTAACAAGAAAAATAGTTGGTTAAAACTATCTCAGGCAAAAAATAGTGTTTACCCTGAAGATCTTGTGAAGAGTGAGGCACGACTGCTAAACCGTTTCGTTATAGAAAGATCCTATTTCAGAAAGGACTAAACTAATTTATGCAATCTTACAAATACATCTGCAGAGGCGTATCTACTATGAAGGAATTTAAACTTGAACTTCAGGGCCTACAAATCCAATTTTCTCTATTTAACGTTTCTTTCCCATCCCGCAACACCTATTTTCTTTAAAAAAAAAAATAAATAAATAAAATGAGACCCCCCCAAGAGTTGACGGAACTTCGAAACCTCCAAAGTGTAGATCCGGCGCTGTACATCTGTAGAGAAATTTCATTTTACTGTCAACTCTTTATGCTTTTGTTTAACTCTTGTGCCGTGCACCTTTTAGCTTTTATTCAAGCACTTAAATGGGTACGAACATTTGTCCACAACACATATTTTACCATAAGCAACAAATATAGATATTTAATGAGAAAATATCTCACAATATGTACATGTGTCACGGGTTGCCTTCTATTGCTCTGCAGTGGTGGTCCATTAGAGTATCTAATGTGGGTCTTCAAAGGTGTCTACCTTAGCACAAGATTACTCTTGGCAGAGTTGTAGATATAAGGATAATTATGCTTCTACCTCGAGACAGTATTCACTAGATATTTCAGAAATGAAGAACAATGCTGAATGAAAATTAGCACGTTAACTTTGTATCTGACCCGCCGCCTTTTTTGAAGATGGATATAAATGATTTGCTCGTTCAAGCCCCCAGGTGATTTAATTCAGCGAAATTCCTTTTATTAGCCCGATATAGATATGTATATATATATTAATTAATATATATTAGAGGTTCTGGATCATACATATGCCTTTCTCTCTGTAATGATTAATTCAGCTATGAATATGTCAAAATCAACATATACAAATTTAATGCTTAATTACTTTGAAACAAATGTAAATAAATATGAAATGGTAATTATGAGAAATTATGGTTCATCATTAGATCTCGGTTTGTAAAATGAAAATATAATCTTTTGGAGTGGCCTGCTATAACTTAGCTTCCAAATTGATGAAATGTTGGTGCTGCTGGTTCCGTCACTTCGTCTCTGTGGCAAGGGCACGTCTCCAAAGGATTCTACAGGTAACCGCTTCCGGTCAAGGCAGGGATCTTCACCACCCGTGGGATGTAGGTTTAATTAACGTGTCGATCTCAAGCTCCGAACCACAGACTAGTACAGCTGGTAACGTGGGTAGAACCTCAAATGGACTTTCCAGTACGCGCCACCAACCTAGTAACTAGGCAAATCTTAGACTTCTTGCTCAGGTAAATAGCCGTGGCAACACAGGTACCTCGAACACACGTCTGGGATATTATTTCTTATTATAGAATTCCTCTGTTACTTGTGAGTAGTTTCTTTAGAGTCCGGTTCCGTATTAATATTGGGAGTTTTCTTTTCCAGTGGATAAAATATGCTCTAATACGTTTTTCCGTTCCTAAAAACTTTGATTTATTGAAACTGTTGAGGCTGAGGGGACAGTCGAGAACAAGGGCACTGAAGAGGCTTAGTGAAACTGCCGAAAAGGCATCATGATTGCTGTGGAACAACCGCAATGGGCTATGGAAATCGCGACAGTAAACTCTGCGGTACAGAAAACACCAGGAATTTTTCTAAGCCCACAATACGTTGAGTTTTTCGGTGTACTGATGAAAGGGCTGTGACTGACGGACAACACGCGGCGTATATTATAAGAGGTGTTGGGCACAGAATTTCAGTTGCTAGCGCCTAGTGGCTAGCCTCGTCGGCTTCACGCGGGTGTGTCAGTGTCTGTCCCTACTCGTGCGACGGAACGAACGGAATAATGTGTCTTCTCTTTGTTACTTTCACAATTGCCTCCACGGCTGGCGGAGTTGTGGATTTTAAAGTTGCTACCAAAGTGAAATGGGTTCCATTTCGAAACACGACAACAGGAGGCTGAGACACTTTGGAGTCATGACCCAAGTGCACCCGCCCCCCCCCCCCTAGAGTGTAAAGGAGTATACAGGTCCGAAACACTTGTTCGAGGGGGGACTGCTTCTGATGATCAGATTGCCTCCTGTTGTATCGCTCTGTTAAGAGTTTCCTATCATGACGATTTCAGGAAAGCAATGCCGTATGTTCGACGTTATATTGTAGCTCTTGGCCCACGCTTCCTACATTGCTTTCTGACAAATCTTCCAATCACGTGGTTGTTTATTGGCGCCTCAAATGTCAGCCAATACATTCAAAGTGCATATTATGAAAACTTTTCTTCATGTACGAGTACAAGTACTCCACTACACTCGTAGTATTCTGTATGACTCGTGCGTTTGAAAATTTCAAACAATCATCCTCCGTATATGAAGTTGCTACATCCGACAAATGTTGTAAATGTTTACGTTATAACTTCTTACATTTTTCCTGTCGAATAGAAAGTAATTAAGCAATTTTAGCAAACACTTCGGGCTCGCATTTACCTGGAGTCAATGTGGTATTATCACGTTTTAGGGACTCAATGAGTCTCTCAGGGACGGGCGATACGCTTGTCTGGCCCTGTCATGCATCTAAGCGTGAAACGTGAACAATGACAGTAGAGAAAAAGAGAATGCTAACAACAGAACAATGCACCAAATTCAGTACGCACAACAAATGTAGTTCAATACAGCCGGAGAGGAGAAGAGTGCGCACAAATTATGATCACATCATGACAATGTCATTAATAAGCTGACATATATATTGAAATGTTATTGTTTGTGAAGTAACGCTATGTCAGCAATTCAAAAGAGTTGTGATACAGTGTGTCACATCTCTGCACCAACCCCGGAAATGAAGAGGCTGACAGATTGGCAAAGGAAGGTGGAAAGCTACCTCAAATTGGCACAAGCGTAACTTATGAAGGGGCCCAGAACTTAATCAAGCGCAGATATAGGAGCAAGTGGGAAGCAGCGCATCCAGGCCACCAAAAATTGTAATGCATACTACCAGCTCAGCAGAAGTGAACAAGTGATAATATTCAGACTTCGCACATGCCACAACAGATTGGTATACCATCTATTCATCAAGTTAAATATAGGAACTACTGATGAGTGTAACTGTGGCAGTGATAAAATGACTGCTGAGCATCTGATACAAAGGTGCACACATATGAGGGACAGAGAAAGCGTATATGACCATCACCTGTACCAATCTTGGAAAAACCGTTGGGAGATATCAACAGTCTCAAGCTGACCACTGCACTCTTTGGCCATATTCAAGTTGACGTCTGAGGGTGAACGAAGAAGAATAAGAAGTAGGGTTATTAAATGACAGAAAACATTATACAGATGACTACAGCATGAGGTAGTCTGATCATCAGAAGCTGTCCCCTCTCAGACAAATGTTTCGGACACTTAATCTCCTTTACACTCCAAAATGGGCTTGCTCGCTTGTGTCATGACTCCAAAGTGTCAGCCTCCTGGTTTCTTTTCTCGCCTGCGCTGAGAACTGAACCAACTCCACCTTGGTGGCGACTTTGAACTTCACTCCTGGTTTATACATGCCGTCAGCTGGAGACAAATGTCAAAGTAAACATTTTTTTTCATATTTATAACTTACTGTCCTACATTTCATAGCCCGTTGCGGTTGCTCCACAGCCAGCAAGATACCTTTTCCGCAGTATCGCAGAGCCTCTTAAGCGTCCTTGTTTTTGACTGTCCTTCCAGGCCCAATTTTTTTCAGAGATCATACGCCAAGGCAACCATTAGACATCTTGCATCTACCTCTACAGTTATAACCTTTGCTGCGAACCCATCAGGTCTCCTCAAGTCGGTAACTAGATCATCATATTTGGCCAATTTGAATGAGTGTTAGTATTCCATGAATAAATGTTAGTATTCCATGAATGAGTGTTAGTATTCAATGCAACAATTGAAATAAAAAGATAGTCCCATAGCAAATACTACCGTAGGGGGTGAAGTGTTAGAGACTTCACCATACTAGGTGCAGCTGTTTGATAGGAAGGCGTGACCAGTTACCTTCATCGCTGCTTTTTGCTTTCCCTAACCCGAGAGCAGAGTCAGTGCCCATTTACAGCTGGGTAGACTGGAGCGGGCTGCCACTAGATCTCCATCCCAGAACCCTGTAACTTCACCGCGAGAGGAAATCGCTTCATTGGCGCTAACATTTACTTGTTGTGAATTAGACTACCACTACGTTTTATTGTTCTTTTTTTGTTCCAGCAATTCAATCCTGCACGCTGGTAACGTGTTGTGTCAGCTGTAGAGGCAGAAATAACATTAAATGTCTTTTAGTAACAAAAACAAGTGGACGATCACAAGAAATCCAGCTTACCAAAAGTTGACTTCACCGTTGAAGTTAAAGTTGGGTTCAGAGATGAAGTTAAAGTTGGGTTCACAGTTGGAGTCACAGTTGAGTTTACAGTAGAAGTCATTCTGTTCGCTGCTGACGATATTTCGGCGTTGCTGGTAGTAAATTCTGTTGTAGATATTCTTGTGATCTTGGTAGTTGTGAGTGAAAATAAAGTTGCCATCGTGGCCGCTGGTGCTGCTGTGGTAGATGTTGCGGATGGGCTTGTATTAGTCGTCGGTGAAGAGGTAGATCTAAATACTGCAGCTAACGTACTGGTTGACGAGGTGGTTGTCGCAGTTGTTGTCGTGGTGGTGGCAGCTGTAGGTACAATAACAGAAGTAATTTGTGGATAGAAATGGAAAATTAGAAAGTTATATTTGTTGTCAAACTCATCTTCCACATTGCTTGTATGGTGACGTCACTGTTATAGACTGCGTTAACTTAGCACTAAGCCTTCTCCATAAAGATGGCTGGCCCATTCATGCGACGTCACAATACAACCAATATAGAAGATAACGCTCAACAATGGAAATCCTTTATCAGGGGTTCCAAAACTGATCGGTCCCCGTAATAATAATAATAATAATAATAATAATAATAATAATAATAATAATAATAATAATAATAATAATAACCCCTTCAGTCATAACTTACAATGGGAATGCGCCCCTGTGGTGACAGTCCTCAGCTGCTTATTCTCCTGGTGCTCCTTTCGACGTTTTCTCCTCTCTTCTGCTTGTTGTGTGAGCTTCTTTTTCCTCAATCTAAAGTGGCGCCGTAGATAGCATCGCCACTTGGTGCGATCGGCAGCTTCATCCTCCCAGGTTGGTGGATTTATAACCAGTGCCCTCATGTCTCTCTTGCGCACATCTTTGAATCTCGGGTGTGGTTGCCCAACTGTTTTTTTGCCATCTGCCAGGTGTCCGTAGAAGATATCTTTCCGGATGCGACCATCTTCCATGGTCTGCGCTGTCTAAGCAGTGTATACATGCTTTGAAGGCCAGCACGTGACAACACATCAACATGTGTAACTTTGTCTTTCCACGATATACCGAGGATGTGGCGTAGACTTCGTAGATGGAAGGTATTGAGCCTTCTTTCGTGCTTAGCATAGGTTGTTGTCACGGCTCTATTTCGCAGTGCATCTTTTGTACGAAAGGTCAGCCGGGCAACGCCGGGTATATCCAAACCGGTGAGTCATGTGACTACCGGAAGCCGGGAAATCAGGCGCCAATGTAGTCAGTCAGAATCTAGCCATTGTCCTGGTAGGACGGATATTTCCCTTTTGTCAGCAAGTTAGCTGTGAAGTTCGTGTTATGGACTATGTGTTTTGAGTGATTGCCAGATTCGGTCTTGGTGGATTGTTATGTGGTTATTCTTGTACAGTGTAGTGTCTAGATTGTATAACTTTCAGGCCGTAGATTTATAAGTTGACAATGATTTGAGTGTTTCTTTGTCACAGTATTGTTGCTCAGCTGAGCGATAGTCATTGCAGTGTTGTTTCAGTGTAGGTCGTACTGTCGTGTATGATACTGATAGATCAAGCTGTTAAGGCAAGTTACATTGGCATTTCGTTATTGTATTTTGATATGTTTATTGGCCGTGTGAGGCCTTTTGTATGGTGTATAATATTAAAGGGAAATTCCTGTTAAAGGTGTTGATTACTTATGTCAGCCATTGTTGTGTGGTCCTACTTCTAGAAGAATGAGCTTATTATTGTTATTATAAATCCACACTGCCGTGGTGCAACCATAGTAAATTGGTTCTTGACAGTTGTCCATGTCTCGCTGCTATATAGAGGTGTGGGGTCCCCGTACCCCCTTTGCTTATAGTAAACCTTACTTTAACCCCTCTTCAATATCAGAGGAAATATATTCTAGAGTTAACCAGGCACTTGCAGTTATAACATATAAAAAATGTTAATTAATTTTTCAGTACAAGAACTTTATTCCGGTACATAACGTTTTTAATTCCATAAAGTCGTTAAATGTTCATCATAACACAGTCAACTAAATTAGTAAGACCCTTGATCTCAATGGTTTTATTCGTGATGAAGTTTTTGAAAGAGATTCTCCCATATCAACATTCTTTTCGCTTCTTCCTTTCGACTTGCCAGTAGGAATATTTCAATATAATAATGTAGTTATTTATCAAATCTTCCCCTTATACCCCTTTATACACTTCTAGTAAGCCCAGGGGTCTGCGTATCCCAAGCTGGGATCTCCTGGATTATATTTGTGCACATTAAAAGTAGTAATAGACCACTGCTGTTGTTTAATAATGTTCTCAATATTTGCTTCCATGTTCATCTTTTATTTGAAATTCCCCTTTTCTCTCACCCTGTCACCTCGCTTTATCTCTCTCCCTTTAATTTGTCTCTCTATGTCTTTCTCTCTTACGTCCATTAACTGTTTCATCTTAGTGTTCCCTCATGCTCTAACTCCTCTCTATATTATCTCATTCACTCTGTTCATTCCTTTTTATCGCCTTTTCCCTATTTCTCATTCCCTTCTTTATCTCTGACTTGCCTATCCCTTTCTCCTTACCCTCTTGTACTGAGAAATGGATAACTGATTGTGCGTCTGGGTAGACTGTAAGCGCGTGCAACAACAATACACCGTTGAATAGATTATTGGTTAGTCTAGTGCTAGTACTTTTGATACAATTTTGCGCATTTGCTGTAAAGATCACAAAACAAATGTCTGTATTAAAAAATAAACACGTATGCAGGCCACCAAGAACCACTTTTGTCAGTAGTGAAACGTCGAAAGCTTGCCTTGTTTGGGCATGTAACTCGTCATGACTCCCTTTCGAAAACGATCCTCCAGGGAACAGTCGAAGGTAAACGGAGAAGAGGAAGGCAAAGAAAATCCTGGGCTGATAACATCAAAGAATGGACAGGGCACGGTTTTTTCCCACTTGTACGCATTGCTGAGGATAGAGAGCAGTGGAGGACCCTGTCAGCTGATGCTTCCACCATGGCACCCCTACGACTCATGGCAGGTTACGGCTTGAGATAATGAGATGAGTGCTAGTACTTTTTTGTATTACGATTTGTCTCCAATGAAACTGTTGAGAGTAAATCTTATGGAAGGGAAGTAATCCTGAAAATGCTTGGTAAACAGATTAGATTTTGAGTTACGTTGCTTGAATACTTGATTGTCTTTGATGTTAGGTTAGATTGTGATAGGGGAATTCTCTCGTATGTTCAAGAAGTTTCGAAAGTTAGAAAGCGTGTGAACGCTGGTCAGTTCAATTGTGTAGAGGTATGCACTCTGAACTGTTTTGAGCTACGAGTGTTTAGCTATTTGTGGCTAACCCGTGCAGGTATGTAGACTGAGCGGTGTTTATGAACAGCCGAGTCTCGGGACTGTTTAGGCGGGAGATGTGTGATCCCGGGTGCCAGTCAGTTTTTGGGCATAGACCGAAGTAGTCATCCCCTGTGTGTTTTTTCGATAGTATGCCTGCGGAGTGCTGAAGATAAGAGGCCATGATTTGTGTAGGCCATTATTTCCTGAGAGAGGATAATTTTGAGATGTGAAGACATGTTGATAGGTGAGATTATTGCAAACTGCCGGGTGTGCAGTATTGTGTGTATTTTGAGATGTAAGGATCCATTAACTTATATTGTCATATAGCGCTGATGTGAGGAGTGTCTTTAAGGAGGACATTTATGTTGTTAGCACGGCGATGATGTCCGTTTGCTAAAGGATCCATTATTATATTATAGCGCTGATATGAGGAGTGTCTTTAAGGAGGACATTTATGTTGTTAGCACGGCGATGATGTCTGTTTGCTAAAGGATCCATTATTATATTATAGCGCTGATGTAAGGAGTATCTTTAAGGAGGACATTTATGTTGTTAGCACGGCGATGATGTCCGTTTGCTAAAGGATCCATTATTATATTATAGCGCTGATGTGAGGAGTATCTTTAAGGAGGACATTTATGTTGTTAGCACGGTAATGATGACCGTTTGTTAAAGGATCCATTATTATATTATAGCGCTGATGTGAGGAGTATCTTTAAGGAGGACATTTATGTTGTTAGCACGGTAATGATGACCGTTTTCTAAAGGATCCATTATTAGATTATAGCGCTGATGTGAGGAGTATCTTTAAGGAGCTCATTGATATTGTAGTATCTTGATGATTCTGAAAAGTGGAATACTTTATTACTGCGAACTGTAATTTGACTATGTGTATTCGATGTTAACGTGTTGTGGGGTAATAAACTGTCATTAACTGTCACCTGTAGTTTCAACGTTCCATGTCTCTGATGTGCGTACATGTGTTGTGTGTTAATGTACCTACACACACTCACTACAACATTCTAACTCGGTAAGAGAACAGCAGGTGTGACAGTAGTAACCCATATCCATAAATAGCCCTGTGTGGGCGTGGCTTGAGTCATTCTCGCATTATTTCAGAATCCTCGACCTATTTAATGATATAGCCTGTGTGGCGATGACAGAGACCGAATCACTACACTTGCAATAGTGGGTGTATACAGACTATAACATTTAGACATAGAGTTGCAACAGAGTGGTGGTATTATTCAAGCTTTAACATTTGGTCCTGTAAAGAAACTTATTTTAACATTTGGTGGTTTTCAGTTTAAAAGGATCTAACACCTACGATATTCGCGTTTATAACCTGTGGCGCAATTAAGAAAACAACGCACACCTTATCCGTGCCAGTATTCAACTGTATACAGGTAGCAGTTGGCTTCGCTTTTCATCTCCATATCTTGGCGTGTGTATCAACAAACTAACATTATCAGTTGGTATGTGAAAGAAGGACTACAGGAGTCCATTATGTTATTCAAGATTTGTTCTATACCAGCGACATTCATGCCATAAAAGTTACAGTGCCTGTTCCAGTCTTTCCATATACAGGTTCAGCTATATGTGCAGTATTTTAGAGAATCCGTTTGCACGTATACCTCAAGTCAAGAGTTGCGGAGTTGCTGTGCTCCGGTTCCTGTCATCCTATGCAGTGTGAGCATATACTATACTGTGGCAAAAACCTGAAGAGAAGAGAGGCTAGTTCTAGTACCTATCTGCAGTGGAGTGTTTTTATCTACAGAACTTTGTGATATCCAGTGTGTTGGCGGAAAGGACGGGATTATTTTCAGATAAGTGGTTTTTGTTGTCGGTAAATTGTGCCACTTTGTGCATGTCGGCAAGCCTGCCTATACTATACATTCCTTATTCTGTTGTTTTTGTTGTCGATAATTATATCGATTGATTGTAGGATATGTTGATGTATGAGTAATGTATGGCTATATAAAAGTTCTATGTACTGGAATTGGTGTACAGTAATTAACTGAGATATTTGCAACTTCTTGAAAGAAATTTAACTGTGTCAAGTTGAAACTCGTATAAAATGTCTAGTTTAGACAAATACTTTGAACAAGGTAAAGTCCATGAGATGACTTATGCGGAAATAACAAAATGGGCATATCAGAAGCAATTTGATGATATTGAGGAGAGATATCAGAAAATGAAGTTAGAAGAGAAGGAGAAAATAGGACACATAAAACAGAGTACCCTAGAGCAAAGGGAAAGTTTCTTAGAAAGTACTGCTGAGGTAAATAGACTACATGAAACAGTGTCTAAGCTCACAAGTGATTTGTATAAATCAAACTCGGAACTTGCTAGTGTGCAAGCAAGTTTGGAGTTAGCATTGTTAAAGATAAGGCAAATGGAAGTTCAGATAAAAGATAAGCAAGTTGAGGTGGAAAATATTACACAGGAGGCCCAGCAAAATAAACAGATGAATGAGAAATTGAAAATTGAGAGCAATGAACATGAGAAGACTTATATAGAAATGCTTCATGAGGTGATGGATGATAATGCGATTCTCTGTGATCAAATTAAGGAGATGAATACTGTACCCCCCAAGAAGAATAACGAGATTATGAATAACAATGATGATATTAAGATTCAGTCACTACAACTAGAGTTGACTCAGTTGAGAGCAAATAGAGAACAGTACGAGAAAGAGACATTAGTAGAGTTGACGGCTGAGAAAGAGAAGGTCACTAAGATTGAAAATGTGCTAGCAGAGGAAAGCTGCAAAGTTTTAAGAGCTGAGAGTTTAAATAAAAAAATAAGTGAACAGATTGCACTTAAAGACATTGAGATTGCACAAGCAAGAAGAAGAGTAGATGGCCTGCTTGACATAGTCTTGAATAACAAAATGTTGTCTTCTGTCAATGTTGACAGTGATAGACCGAAAGTTGCTTATCATCAGAGCACTAAAGCAAAAAGTCAGCCTCATACACTTTTTGCGGATTCTAAGGTCAAGAATAGTGGACATAGATCTTTTCGTGGAAAATATAACTTTCCACGCAATACCGATGATTCCAATAATATTGATTCCTGGCGGCAGAGCAACAAAGTAAATTCTACAGTAACAGCCAGTCCTGTAGATAACGAAAGAAACAGTAATAAATTTCAAGTCAGGGTGTTAAAAACCAACCGTGTATTTATTGGAAACTCTGATAAATTTATAACAGGGAATAAAGATAGCGCTCTTTGTTCCAAGAATGAAACAAATGTTGTGAAAAACAATAAAGAGACTATCAAACCTTCTACTAGTCATACCCAGTCCAAGCAGTATGACCCATTCGTTAAACACATTGCTACAAGCAAAGAAAAAAACAGTTTTGATAGGAGACATAACCCTGAGGTTAGGAAGTACCAAGGGAGTTCATCATACGGTAACGTTTCTTCTCCTAAAAACAAGAAACAATGTGACAGATCTCAACATTTTGATCCTAAGAGTTTTGGAAACTATAATAGAAATAATTAAATGAAAGTTGATCAATCTGGTAATAATTTTTCTGCTAGAAAGCAAGTTCTATCTAGTGGACATTGTTATTTAAGAAGAGATGTTAATCGCAACTATTCTAACTGGGATTTAAATCAGTACAACGGTTTCAATAGAGCAAATAACAATGCTCTCAACAACAATATTAGAAATCGCAACCAGGTTAACTGTGCTCCACATGAGAGCAAAATTATTAACAATCAAAGTAATAGGAAGGGTAATAAGATCTTAAATACTATTGCTTGTCATGCTTGTAATTTCAAGAGAGCATCTTGTTCTTGTGAATGTAGTACTTTTTTCAGCCTACCGCAGTGACGACCTTCAGTTGCGGTCAAGTTGTCTCTAAGCCTTCTGTGGTGTCTACACGTTACAGGAAGGCTTGCTGAGGGTGAAAAAAGGGGCAAGGACTCTACACAACCACAAGGGTTAGGTAATTGTGAGATGACTTTCCGTTTTTCATCATTAAATCTCACAGATGATTATAATAGAAATTTTCATTTGTATTGTCTCGCAGCATTCGACTTTGCGATGAGTCAGCGCTCCTGTTGACATTATCGGTGAAGAATGTAGGTCACCTTTGCGCTCGTATGTATGCATTCAAGCGGAACCTGACAGCGTCTGACTGAGCATTTGATGTGTTACTTTTTGAGGGTCAGGACATGTTTACAAAACGTCGGGAGATTTTTGCGTCTGATTTTTTTTTAAAGGATAGTACATGATATTATATTCTATATAATTACAATTCTATATATAATATGTTATATGCTGTTGTATTGAAATATTAGTAATTTCTTTAAAACATTATGATGTTCATCTTTATGCATCATTTGATTGTTATATTTTTTTGTGTGTGACATATATGACTGTTTCGATAATGTACCAGTCAATTTTTATGCCATTTGTATACTATTATGTTTTGATTATGTGTAACATGTCTATTGGTAATGATTTGTATGTAGTTTTTGATGAAGGCAGTGAGCGGTTTCAAACCTGTGCTCATTTGGATCATAATCATTTATCTTTATAATTTTTTTTGCAGCTGTATTGTTAGGATAGTTTTTGTCATGATGAGATTGCCAGCCCTATGCACAAACTCATTTACTGGGACGATGTTATAGTCACTTTCATAGATAGTCCTGAGTGTAACTTTATTTTCTAAATTGAATTTTCCCCATATTTTGATACCATAATCGTTTTACATTATTAATATACAGATATTATATGAATTTATTGTTATGTTGTGAAATTTGATTTTATAAAATTATCTTGCATGTATCAGAAATGATCTTCTATTTGAATTGTTAACATATGGTGAAACACTGATCTTGTCAGAGCATAGTACCTAAGAATTTAAATAATACGATTTTCAACATTTTAGCAGCAGATTAATTTGATAAATATTTTTTAAAAAAAAACTTTGGAGATATTTTTATAGAACCTTTTCCATATCTTATTGTACCAATAGATTTTAGATTTATTTATAGTATATATCATATCAGGCTGAGTAACATATAAATTTACAGCTAAATAACTCTGTAGCTAAGCTGAACGCTATTGTCAGTCAGAATTAACTTATAAGTTAAATTAAACTTTTATGTAAAATTGATAGACACATCTGATACTATTGTTTGTTTGAAGAATATGGACAGATTGTTATAATACATACTCTATATACATTATGTTATGTTTATATATTTGAAAGTTCGTATACAGACGACAGTGTGTTTTTCCCAGGTGTTTTTTTTTGTTACGTATTTTTTTGGGGGGGGGGGGGGGGGGGGGGGGGGGGGGGGTTCCATGTTTTGGTTTAAGTGTTTGTTTAGAGATAGGATATTTTATGTTTCTCTCATTTTGTTAAAAGCTGATTTCATTGTTGGTTTATTAATTATAACTTCGAATTTCTTAAAAAATAATAATTTTATTTTTTGATAACTTATCGTTCTGAAATATTTTGTATGGTAATTTTGAGAAACATTTTTTTTTTTTTTGGCATTGTAATTTTTTTTTTTTTTTTTTTTTTTTTGGTGTGCCCAGCGCTTGACTATGCGCTATGATTGATATGTAGTGGGATATTACTTCGTTGAAAAGTTGTTTTGTTTGATATTATGATGTATTTTTATTTAGCGCTTGACTGTGCGTTAGGTCGAACTTAGTTATCGCAATGCTATTATTTGTTTGTGTGATGTCTATAATTTATTTTTAGTTATGTATAACTTTTGTAAGTTAGTTAAATTACTTACTAGGCTTTGTTTAGTTATAACCTTATTTTTTTGGTGGTGTTAGTATAGATATACTTTGACATTCTGTTTTGTGCCTTGCGATCATGTTTGTATTTATTTTTGAAATACGTTGTCTGGTCTAAACATTTATTAGTATGTATTGTTATTGACTTTTTCTGCGTTCATGCCTTTGCTTTCCATCCGTCTTTGGTGACTATTCTTCATTTCATTCTATCTTTCTGTTGTCTTTTCGATATGTGTTCATATCTTGTTTATACTTCCGTATTACATCTTCGTTTCTCTTCATTCTACTTATATACTTTTTTTTCTTTCGATACTTATACTTTCATTCGTTGTATTGTTAAGTTAATTATATAACTTAACATAATGTAACTAGTAGGGAAATTTGTATTTATTTTACACGAAATTGTTTTACTTATTGGTTATTATGTGGTATTGTTGATTGTTTCTCATTTTCCGATTTCTTACTTCCCTTTACTACAGATCATTCTTCTTTTGCTGGATCTTGTTCTTTCACTTACTATTGGTTGTTTCTTGTAATAAATGTACTTAGCTTGGTTTTGTATTAGATTAATTTTAGTATGCTTGCATGATTATGTTGGATGCTTTAGTTGTTATTTTACATTTATTGTTTTTTTTTTTGGTAGATGTACTATTTTGACTTGTCATAGGTACATTTTTGGTAGCCATATGATATAACTTCATTTACCTCTAAATTTTTGGGACTTAAATTTTCAAAAAAATGATAGAATCATTTTTTTTTCCCGGGCGGTGTGGCAAACTGTTGAGAGTAAGTCTTATGGAAGGGAGGTAATCCTGAAAATGCTTGGTAAATAGATTAGATTTTGAGTTACGTTGCTTAATTACTTGATTGTCTTTGATGTTAGGTTAGATTGTGATAGGGGAATTCTCTCGTATGTTCGAGAAGTTTCGAAAGTTAGAAAGCGTGTGAACGCTGGTCAGTTCAATTGTGTAGAGGTATGCACTCTGAACTGTTTTGAGCTACGGGTGTTTAGCTATTTGTGGCTAACCCGTGCAGGTATGTAGACTGAGCGGTGTTTATGAACAGCCGAGTCTCGGGACTGTTTAGGCGGGAGATGTGTGATCCCGGGGGCCAGTCAGTTTTTGGGCATAGACCGAAGTAGTCAGCCCCTGTGTGTTTTTTCGATAGTATGCCTGCGGAGTGCTGAAGATAAGAGGCCATGATTTGTGTAGGCCATTATTTCCTGAGAGGATAATTTTGAGATGTGAAGACATGTTGATAGGTGAGATTATTGCAAACTGCCGGGTGTGCAGTATTGTGTGTATTTTGAGATGTAAGGATCCATTAACTTATATTGTCATATAGCGCTGATGTGAGGAGTGTCTTTAAGGAGGACATTTATGTTGTTAGCACGGCGATGATGTCCGTTTGCTAAAGGATCCATTATTATATTATAGCGCTGATGTGAGGAGTGTCTTTAAGGAGGACATTTATGTTGTTAGCACGGCGATGATGTCTGTTTGCTAAAGGATCCATTATTATATTATAGCGCTGATGTGAGGAGTATCTTTAAGGAGGACATTTATGTTGTTAGCACGGTAATGATGACCGTTTGTTAAAGGATCCATTATTATATTATAGCGCTGATGTGAGGAGTATCTTTAAGGAGGACATTTATGTTGTTAGCACGGTAATGATGACCGTTTGCTAAAGGATCCATTATTAGATTATAGCGCTGATGTGAGGAGTATCTTTAAGGAGCTCATTGATATTGTAGTATCTTGATGATTCTGAGAAGTGGAGTACTTTATTACTGTGAACTGTAATTTGACTATGTGTATTCGATGTTAACGTGTTGTGGGGTAATAAACTGTCATTAACTGTCACCTGTAGTTTCAACGTTCCATGTCTCTGATGTGCGTACATGTGTTGTGTGTGAATGTACCTACACACACTCACTACAACATTCTAACTCGGTAAGAGAACAGCAGGTGTGACAGTAGTAACCCATATCCATAAATAGCCCTGTGTGGGCGTGGCTTGAGTCATTCTCGCATTATTTCAGAATCCTCGACCTATTTAATGATATAGCCTGTGTGTCGATGATAGAGACCGAATCACTACACTTGCAATAGTGGGTGTATACAGACTATAACATTTAGACATAGAGTTGCAACAGAGTGGTGGTATTATTCAAGCTTTAACATTTGGTCCTGTAAAGAAACTTATTTTAACACTACCCCAATGTAAAATTGAGTACCTAACTCTGCGCTTGTGTTATGGACGGCAAAGATAGTAAGGAAGAGAATATATGACCTATCTAATAAAGCAGGGACACAGGATAGTGAAATCTCTAACAATTCACTCCCCACGGCAGTATATGCTATGGGGCTACCTTGACGACTTGTTAACAAATATTTTACGTTGACAGCTCAGTTGAAACACCGCACCTACATTGGTGTACAAAATAATCAAATAACATGATTTTATATATAATCAAAAATTGAAGAATAGCTGATTAAAACAAACAGGTCTCTCCAAATCAAATTCTCCATCTTCTTAAATCAGAACATTTCCTATTCTTGACAAAGACAAAAATTAACTTTTTGTAGTGACCGTCACTTGAAAAAGTGAACAGATCTCAGTCGGACCAGACCTTAAATCCTGCTATCTGAATGCTTATAAGGCTTGTGATAATGACTGGACAGTTTTCAAAATAGCCTCAAACTGCCTTCGTATCTCACACAAACAAATACTCAAACCACGAACAATATAAGTTATCTTTTAGTAGAATACTTGAATGGCTAGCTTCGACATAGATGGAGATCATACACAGAGATCTAAAGCATTGAAAAACTGGTGTGGATATGCTGCTCTGATCATGCAGGAGCAGTAGAAAGGAAAGAGCTGATAGCCTAGCCTCTAGATCACCCATAGCGAGGACATTTGATGCGGATAATGGAAAGATAATAAAGACAATTAACGATCATCTGATAGCGAATGACATGCAATCGATTAATTAACGTGGCTCAAGAATGTTGGAATTTGGCATCAAACGTAAAATTAGCATAGATCGACGTACTGGCAGGTGGGTCAGGTATGTATACAACCAGATCGCTACAGGACCAATCAGCATGCATGAAATGAACACTGTTAGGTTAGCCCAGAGTGCAATGGTTCTGAACCTCAGTAATACACTTGAATGAAACACTGGCAAATTGTGACAAAAGCTCATAATTTTATAATTTAGTTAACTTCTTAAATGCGTAGATATTCTATTGCCAATCACAAATTTGTCTTTGAACCACGAACATTGTCTCTCTGCGTGTCAGGTAACGAGGTTTCCAATCGCTAAATCGGTTGAATTACAACATTCCAGTCATTTTATTGCAAACATGAATCCACGTTTCCTTCCCTTGCATGTAGTGTATACCTCTAATACGAAACATACTTTTTTACAACATGGCAATCATAGTGAAAAGGGATATCATTCGTTAATTTCTGTACACTTAATATTAAATCCCATTTTCATTGAAGAATTGTGTCACTGAAAAGTGCGAACTTTTCTACAGCATTCGTAATTCCTTCTTCATTCTCTCTCTCCTCCCTTTCAGTCCATTATCTCCTTTCCTTTATTCATTTCCTAACTTTCCTTGTCTCTTTATCTCTATCCTCGCTTCTGACTCTAATTCCTTCTCACACTTACCTGCCAGTTGAGGAGACGCGCTCATACACTTGTCTGTGCACAATTTAAAGAAACTCTTCAAGAATGAGGAAGAAGAAATAAACTGTTGGTAAAACCTGACTTGACCTTCACATTGTCTACGACAGACGTCTGAAAGAATCAGAAGATCAAAATGATATTTTTTATCCTTGACATCTCAACAACAACAAATTAAAACATTTGCTATCAAAATGTTATTGTTGCTATTTGCAACTAGTTTCCAGCCATTTGTAATTGTGTTAATACGTTTTATTACTGGGTGCATGTAGAACAAAGAAGTTGTAAGACAGTGTTTCTCAATTTTTTGGTCGCAGGACCCCTTTACACTCTTCAAAATTATTGAGGATCCCTAGGAGCTTTTGATCATGTGCGTTATACTGTGAGAGAAGAGAGTGACAAGCCCAAATAACATCTTGAGTATTGTGGAAATAGTTTTGACCTCACGGATTCCATGAAAGGTCTCGGGGACCACCAGGAGTCCGCGGACCACTCTTTGAGAAACGCTGTTCTAGGAAACAAAGTAGAGGGCAACATTAAAATTTTGTTTTGAAATGCCAATGTTAATATTTGAAGTTAGACAACAGTCAAGAAGACACGGAACAAAAAGCGAAGAAACGATGCCTTTTGTCACCATTTCTCTTCTCACTGGCTATAGATTGGCTCGTCAAGACATCGACTTCCGCCAACATAAGTGGAATCAATGGTCTCTGTCTAAACATCTTTTGATGATCAAGATCTTGCTCTTCTGTTGCATAACCGTCCCCAGACGAAAGAACAACATTAAAATGTTCAATGAGAGGTCACCGCGAGTGGGTCTAAAAATACTCTGGCAAAAGACAAAAATAATGAGAATTAATGCAGGAAACGATAACCGGATTGTATTGAAGTAGCACCACTATAAGATGTAGAATCATACACATGTCGTAGCAGCAACATAGAGTTAGAAAGACAGAAAACGATATAAAAATAAGGACATAGAAGGCAAGAGTTTTACAGCTGCTAACTTTACCCCCAGTTCTCCTTGATCTACTTTTACGATAATGCTGTTTAGGAAACACGTCTCCGCTTTACTGCTGCTGTTTAGGAAACACGTCTCCGCTTTACTGCTGCGGTTTAGGGAACATGTCTCCGCTTTACTGCTCCGATTTAGGGAACATGTCTCCACTTTAATGCTGCGGTTTAGGGAACATGTCTCCGCTTTATTGCTGCGGTTTAGGGAACAAAACAGGAGATTTACTCTTAATATCAGATACGAAAATCTGTGGCTCCTTGGAATTTAAGGAGATAAAGAAAGTACTTGATGATTATTTTCTCAGTCATTGAAGTAACTGAGTCCTGACCACAATGAACAAGCACTCTGGCAGACGTTGAAGTAGAGTATTCACACGCTAAATCGCATTTTCTTAATCGGTTGGAATATCCTACAACAACTATCACTCTTCTGATCTCAAGCAATCGAGAGGGGCGTGGTGGACATTTAGTGTTGACAAGACAGCCCCCACATTCAGACTGTTTTAGCCAACACCCAGAAAAAAAAGCAACCAGATATTCAATGTCAAAGTTCTCGTACCAAGAGCCCCCGATATTATAGCTATTTATTTATAACTACCCACCGATGGAGCACGTAGATGCTTTTACTTATTCAAATATAGAACACCGTCCTCGTTGAGTAAACCCAGCGTGGCGCCATTTTGTTAAGTAAATTTATTCTTACTAGATATAGTGACTTCTGAAGCACAAAGACCTGAGCTGAAGAAAGTACGCTTATAAATTACGCTAGATTCATTGTGCCGCATTTCCGGGGTGATTAAAAACATCACAAAATGTTGCACAAGTTTAATTTCTTCAGTCCTATCCAACTAATTTATGAAATAAGCGTCAAAGTAAACAGAATTAACTGTTATATAATTACACAACATGATATGCCACATTATCATTACAAATCAAAGTGAGTTGCGTACTTTCTGTACTTTTGTATGGCATGGAGTGCTGGAGGGTAACAGAAAAGGAAAGGTTCAAATTATCCTCATTCCATACAACCTGCTTAAGGAAAATTCTTCGAATTTTTGGGCCGAATGTCATCTCCAACCAGGAACTGCTTACACGGTGCAGACAAAAATACATGAACACCATCATTGCATGCAGACGCTGGAACTGGGTTGGCCATGTCCTTAGAAGGAACCCTGACACCATCACCAGAATTGCTATGCTATGGACCCCAGAAGAACGGCAAAAGAGAGGCAAACCAAAGACAACCTGGCGGAGAACAGTGGAGGCTGAGATATAAAGCATGAACTAGAGTTGGGGCATGGCACGAAGAATGGCCCCCGACCGAGAAAAACAGGGACAGTTTGTTGCTGTCCTACAGGACGCCACTAGGTGTGATGGCCACTGACTGCTTTGTCAGTCAGGGGCTAAGATCCTAGAAGAAAAAGTGAGTTCCGGCCTATTCAACGCATGGCCTCATAGTCGCCATCTTGTGACGTCAGTTTATTTGCCATTTCAGATTTTGTTTTGTTTTTGCAAATAAAAAAATAAAACTCATAAACTTTTTAGTCAAATATTAGTTATCACTCCGTGGGTTGAGATTTGTTCTGTGTATATCTAATACTATATCAAGCTACTATAAGCAAAGTTAGAATTAAGGATATCTTAACTAAAGAATCTTGAAATGGCAGGACACTGAAGCAGAAAGGAAAGCTAGCTAACGCCAAGATGGAAGTGGAAAGAATGAATGTCAATTTATTAAGACTGTGAAATGCGATATACCGGAATAGATGAAATTTATTCCGACGACACATAAATGAGATAATAAACATATGAGAGTATTTGGCCTTTGAGGTGAAGACAGGAGTACGACAGGGATGCCCCTTATCAACCACTCTATTTTTAACAGTCATAGACTGGGTGATGCGCCAGACAACAGAGGGCAGTCCAAGAGGAATAAGATGGACCACATTTTCTACATTGGAAGATCTGGAATATGCAGATGACATTGCACTACTAGCACATTCACATCAACACATCCAGGAAAAAACGGATAGACTTAATAAGTTTAACCAGCAGGTGGGCTTGAACATCAATTTAAAGAAGTCAGAGGTCATGACGCTCAATGTGAGCAACCCTGAGCCCATATCAGTAAGGAATCAGCAACTGGTACAGACAGACACCTTCACATACCTAGGATGCATAGCAACACCAGACGGCGGGGCAGGCAAAGACATCAACATCAGAATGAATAAGGCAAGAACAGCCTTTTTTAGCCTAAACAACACCTGAAAGTCCTCTCAATACAGCACAAGCACAAAATTAAGATTATATCAGAGCTGTGTGCTTTCTGTGCTTCTCTATGGTGCGGAATGCTGGAGAGTTACAGAGAAGGAAATGTCGAAATTGTCCTCTTTTCACACAACATGCTTAAGAAAAATTCACCGAATCTTTTGGCCGAATACCATCACCAACCAAGATCTGCTTACTCGGAGCAAGCAAGAGGACATGCACACCATCAAAGCTGGCGGACGCTGGAACTGGGTTGGCCATGTCCTCAGAAGAGACCCCGATGCCATCACAAGAACAGCTATGCTTTGGACCCCTGAAGGAAAACGAAAGAGAGGTCGACCAAAAACAACCTGGCGGAGGACTGTGGAGGCTGAGATGCAAAGAATGAACCAGAGTTGGAGCACTGTATGAAGGATGGCCACCGACCGAGCAAAGTGGAATCAATTTGTTGTTGCCCTACAAGACGCCACTAGGCGTGATGGCCACTGACTGCTTTGACGGTCGGCGGCTAAGGATCAAAGAAGAAGAAGAGTATTCGGGATAATTTTAGGTGCAAAAAGATCAAAAACATTACAGGAATTTCAGGCAATATCAGATCGAGTTCTATTAACTAAATTGAATGGTAGACCACTACATATCAATTTTATACAAATATATGCAACGGCTGATAGTAAAGAAGAATAGATTGACATTCTACAATAAACTTGATATGGAAATGGCGCAATTCATAACGACGATAGCCTAAGAGTGGCCAAGGCGCAAAGAAAGACTGTTCTTCTTGTTAGACAGAAGCAATTCACTTTCTTGGGGCGTTTAATGAGAAGAGAAAAGCTGAAATAATTGTGACAACAGGAAAGGTTAAAGGAGAAAGATATAGAGGTCGACAAAGAGAGAATATACTGGACAGTTTAACGTCATGACAAGGAAATAAATCAACAACAGAGTTGATAGACAATACTGGAGACCGGAAGTTGTAGACAGACTCGATCAACAACACCCACACGCGTGATAATTAAAGATGAAGATGTTCACAAGAAACAATTGAAGATGTTCACAAGAAACAATTGAAGATGTCCTCAAGAAACAATTGAAGATGTCCAAAAGAAACAATTGAAGATGTCCAAAAGAAACAATTGAAGATGTCCAAAAGAAACAATTGAAGATGTCCACAAGAAACAATTGAAGATGTCCACAAGGAACAATTGAAGATGTCCACAAGAAACAATTGAAGATGTCCACAAGAAACAATTGAAGATGTCCACAAGAAACAATTGAAGATGTCCACAAGAAACAATTGAAGATGTCAAAAAGAAAACAATTGAAGATGTCCAAAAGAAACAATTGAAGATGTCAAAAAGAAAACAATTGAAGATGTCCACAAGAAACAATTGAAGATGTCCACAAGAAACAATTGAAGATGTCCACAAGAAACAATTGAAGATGTCCACAAGAAACAATTGAAGATGTCCACAAGAATCAATTGAAGATGTCCACAAGAAACTATTGAAGATGTCCAAAAGAAACAATTGAAGATGTCCACAAGAAACAATTGAAGATGTCCACAAGAAACAATTGAAGATGTCCACAAGAAACAATTGAAGATGTCCAAAAGAAACAATTGAAGATGTCCAAAAGAAAAAATTGAAGATGTCCACAAGAAACAATTGAAGATGTAACAATGTTTTGTTTTTCGGTTTTTGGTGTTAACGATTATCTTCATTGCACACGAACTACTACATCAGTGCTCCGATCTCCTCCCTTAGATCACACAAGGCGGATCTCAGCACAGTGCATGAACTCCGTAGCACCGGCGAGAATCCCAATGTGTGTATATAGGAATCACACATTCTATAAATATTTTTGTGGTGGGTAGGTGTCTAATTTTTAAATTTTTGCCAGAGCAGTGGCCTTATGGCCTACTCTTTACTGCCGAGGGATTTTTAACGTGCGCAACGTGCACACAGTACCTATTTTTTCGCCTTTACCCGAGAATGCTATGTATCCGATCTCGCTACCGAGGAGACCAAACGAGAGAATGACATCATTAGGACCACTGGTTGTGAAAAAAAAACCCGTACCTTTAGAATTCGAGACGCACGCCATACCTCTTAGCCACACCGACCCTAGATTACATTGTCATCATCTTTCACTTTTCGCACCCGATGGAGCACGGAGTCACCACTGGAGTTATCACTGTAACTGGCCAGGTTGTGTGAAGCCTGCACCAAGGCATTCATAAACTATTTGACATAACAGGGATACGAACCCCATCCACACCTTCACATTAGTGCCTTCTGAGGGGTGGGGCTCCTAGTCTTTCTTTCTCTCCTCACACACCCCCGGGGAACTACAACAACATTATTATTTTCTTGTGTGCTCCTAAGGGAGCATGGAGCTAACACGTGACTGGTCCTCTTACAGGAAGCCTGTACTCATCAGTCACGTGATCTTGTAGTGGTGGTCGCTGTGGAAATGTTATTTTACATAATGAGGTTGCCAGCCCCTTACGCAACCTCATGTTAGTTGACTTGTGCGACATCCACTTACGCAACCTCATGTTAGTTGACTTGTGCGACATCCCCTTACGCAACCTCATGTAGTTGCCTTGTGCGACATCCCCTTACGCAACCTCATGTTAGTTGCCTTGTGCGACATCCACTTATGCAACCTCATGTTAGTTGCCTTGTGCGACATCCACTTATGCAACCTCATGTTAGTTGCCTTGTGCGACATCCACTTGAGCAACCTCATGTTAGTTGCCTTGTGCGACATCCACTTACGCAACCTCATGTTAGTTGCCTTGTACGACATCCCCTTACGCAACCCCATGTTAGTTGCCTTGTAAGACATCCCCTTACGCAACCTCATGTTAGTTGCCTTGTGAGACATCCACTTACGCAACCTCATGTTAGTTGCCTTGTGCGACATCCACTTATGCAACCTCATGTTAGTTGCCTTGTGCGACATCCACTTACGCAACCTCATGTTAGTTGCCTTGTACGACATCCCCTTACGCAACCTCATGTTAGTTGCCTTGTAAGACATCCCCTTATGCAACCTCATGTTAGTTGCCTTGTGCGACATCCACTTATGCAACCTCATGTTAGTTGCCTTGTGCGACATCCACTTACGCAACCTCATGTTAGTTGCCTTGTGCGACATCCACTTACGCAACCTCATGTTAGTTGCCTTGTAAGACATCCCCTTACGCAACCTCATGTTAGTTGCCTTGTACGACATCCACTTACGCAACCTCATGTTAGTTGCCTTGTAAGACATCCCCTTACGCAACCTCATGTTAGTTGCCTTGTGCGACATCCACTTGAGCAACCTCATGTTAGTTGCCTTGTGCGACATCCACTTGAGCAACCTCATGTTAGTTGCCTTGTACGACATCCACTTGAGCAACCTCATGTTAGTTGCCTTGTGCGACATCCACTTACGCTACCTCATGTTAGTTGCCTTGTACGACATCCACTTACACAACCTCATGTTAGTTGCCTTGTGCGACATCCACTTGAACAACCTCATGTTAGTTGCCTTGTACGACATGCCTGCGGGCTTGTAGTCCTATTGCTTCCTTAGATACTCCCGGGTACTATACGTGAGCAAGGAGCTCTGGCCGTCAACAAATTCATGCCCTTCTGTTCTGTGCCATCCTCTCAACGCCTTTCCATGCCGGTTCGGGAACAACAATGACTTATATTTTGTAGATTACAATAAATATTGTTAGAAAATCTGTATTATAATTTTTCTTTTTCACTTTTTCAATGACCTACATTTCACGTACAGATTATCTTCGACGTACGACGACTCGTCTTAAGACGGCCAAAACATTTTTGTATTTTTATGTTCCCCAAATTTTTTTGTCCAGTTTTTCAACCAATGTCATTTTTATTTATGTTCTAATGGCTATTTATTGCTTCATCATCTCATCTCAACCCATAACCCGTCATGGGTCGTAGGGGTGCCATGGTGGAAGCATCAGCAGACAGGGTCCTCCACTGCTCTCTATTCTCAGCAATGCGTACAAGTGTGGAGAAACCGTGTCCTGCCCATTCTTTGATGTTATCAGCCCAGGATTTTCTTTGCCTTCCTCTTCTCCGTTTACCTTCGACTGTTCCCTGGAGGATCGTTTTCGAAAGGGAGTCATGACGAGTTACATGCCCAAACCAGGCAAGCTTTCGACGTTTCACTATTGACAAAAGTGGTTCTTGATGGCCTGCATAGGTGTTTATCTTCTCTCTAACATAGACATTTGTTTTGTGCTCTTTATAGCAAATGCGCAAAATTCTTCTATAACATTTATGCTCGAAAGCCTGAATCCTTCGCTCCGTATCTGCAGTGAGTTTCCAGTCCTCACACCCATACAAGAGAATAGATAATACAAGTGATTTGTATAATTTGATCTTCACAGGAAAACTGATGTTACTTTTCCAGATCACATTCAACCTTGTCATGGCAGCTGAGGCCATCTCAAGTCTTGTCTTGATTTCTTTATTTGATCTTCCATCACTACATATAGTGGACCCGAGATATTTAAAGGTGTTAACTTCTTCTAACGTTTGCCCATTTAACGTAATGTTGGTCGGAACATGTTTCTTATGGCTATTCACCAATATCTTGCTTTTTTCTATATTAATTTCCATCCCATATGTTCTTGTTACTTTCTCCAGTCTAGAGGTAAGGTCTTGAAGTTCTGATTCTGTTCCAGCTATCAGATCAATATCATCAGCAAAACGTAGATTACACAGAGGTCGGCCTCCAATCGATATGGTTGATTTATAATCGTAGAGAGCCTCCTGCATAATATGTTCTAGATAAATGTTAAAGAGCACTGGTGACAGGATACATCCCTGGCGAACTCCTACAGTTGTTTTGAAAAATTCTCCAATGTCATTGCTTGCAAAAACAGCACTGCTTGCGTCCTTGTATAGAGCTTCAATGATATCTATGATGTTGGTATCAAAATTGAATTTTCTCATTATTTGCCATAAACCTTCATGCCAGACTCGATCGAAGGCTTTTGTGAAATCGATGAAGTTATGGTATAAATCATGTTGATGCTGGAGATGTTTTTCGATCAGTAATCTAATATTGAAGATTTGTTCTGAGGTACTTCTTTTTGGTCTAAAGCCAGCCTGTTCCTCTGACAAGATTTCTTCTGATTTCTGTTTTATTCTGTTCAAAAGTATCCTTAACATCACCTTACTTGGATGACTAATAAGGCTAATGGTTCTGTAGTTCTTGCACATTTTTAGATTTCCTTTCTTTGGAAGCGGTATTACTAATGACTGCGTCCATTCTTTTGTCCATTTTTTTGTACTCCATATCTTCTGGCAAATTGTTGTCATGATTTTTACTATATCTGGTCCTCCATATTTCAAGAGCTCTGCTGGTATATTATCCACACCCGGTGACTTCCCTCCTTTCATCGAACATATAGCCTCTTCCACTTCTTCCCGTAGTATTGCTGCATTTCCGAGTTCTCTGTTTTCGCACTTAATGTTGTTTAATATGCCTAAGTCAGTGTCAAGTTTACAGTTATATAATTCTTTACAATATTCTGTCCACCTTCTCATTACAGCTGTTTTTTCATTGAGCAGAGCCCCATTGCTATCTTCTATGACAGTTACCCTGGGCTGTTGGGGTTTTGATAGTCTTCTTAATGTGTCAAAAACTGCCTTGCTGTTACCTTTTATTAGCCCCGTATTAATGGACTCACATTGATCAGCAACCCATTTTTCTTTGGCCTGTTTCATTTTCTTTCTAATATTTTTATTCACCATACTGTATTTATACCATACATTTATTGCTTAGGATAACGTAAACATGCTCACAGAAGAGTTCTACTGCATTGAACTTTAAAAACAGTGACTGAGTTTAATAATAATAACACTGGTATACACACATTTTGGTGCCTTAAATTTTATAGCTGTTCTTGGGTAATTTTGGGTTGCTGATTCCAAAAATGTAATCAGGTTTTTTCTATCAACTCTAGTTTTTGAGATAACTAAGAATGACCATATTAGTAGGGCAATTGTTATGTACAATCCTAGAGTTAGGTGCTATCAGTGGCATTTTGACTTTAGTCTGCATTCATATTATATGTAATTACTGTGCATATATTACCAAAAATGTAATAAAACTTTATCACTAGCACTTGTTTAGTCAACACGCAAAAAGGATCTTTTCGAGGACTTCCTGGAATGTGATATGCCCGGACAGTCACGCTTAAGGGTCCAACAGTAATCTGCCATCATGTGGGCATCCCAAAGTCCCTGGTATCTCTCTTCCATTGTTTTTATATCTTGGTGAAATCTTTCACCTTGCTCCTCACTAAAGTCGCCAAGATTCTCCGGAAATAAATGTAAATGGTTATGGAGGTAGTGCAATTTTATGCTCATGTTGCATCCAAGTTCACAAAAACTCGACAGCATGTTTCCAACTAATTCAGAATAATTGTCTGCTTTAAAGTTACCCAGAAAGTTTTGCACAACTAAAACAAATGATGACCAGGCTGTGGACTCTGTTTTGTTCATGGAATCAATAAAATTTGGATCGTTTATTAACTTTCTAATTTGAGGTCCATCAAAAATTCCAGCTTTAAGTTTGTCTATGCTCAATTCTGGAAACTTTCTGCATAAGTAATTAAAACAGGTACCATCTTTGTTCAGTGCCTTAATAAATTGCTTCATCAAGCCAAGCTTTATATGTAATGGTGGCAGTAGAACTCTTTTTCGATCAATGAGAGGCTTATTGACAATATTTTTTTCTCCAACTTTAAATTCATCCCTCAACGGCCACTGTTTCTTTGTCCAGTGCATATCTTTTGCCCTGCCATCCCACAAACATATAAAGCATGGATATTTGGTGAATCCCATTTGCTGGCCAAGCAAGAAGTTCATCATTTTAAGATCTACACAAAACATCCAGTTATGTTCTAAATACTTCAATTTTTCCAGAACTGTGCTTATTGTAGCATACTCCTCCTTCATTGTAGTAGAATGAGCAATTGGAATTGAGCCATATTTGTTACCATTGTGTAAGGGAACACCCTTCAAACTTCTTTTAGAGCTGTCAATGAAAAGTCTTGACTCATCTGGTGTATAACTTACACCCATTTTATTAACAAGACCTCCTACATTAGTACAAAACACAAGGTTGTTTTCTTTACAAAAGAATGGAATAAAACCTTGCTCTCTGCTGCGATAAAATGTAACCTTTGTTTCAGCAGTCAGTAATTTTTTTTCTTTCAATCTTGAAGCCAAAAGTTCTGAAGATTCCTTGGAGAGATATAGATCTCGGATTAGATCATTTAGTTCAAGCTGGTCGAAGCGTTGAGCATCTGAAAAATCATCTTCGAAATCACTATCACTGTCACTTGTCGTTCCACATGCCACTGTTGTCTCATCTTCTAGCAGGGAATCCGAAATCTGACTAAAAGTTGGAATCGGTATGTCCTCTTCGTGTGGAACAGGTCGCCTAGCAGAATCTAAATCTGGATATTTCCACTTTTTGTGATTTTTTTCCATTAATTCCCTTAATATTCACAACACAGAAATAACAGTCATCGTAGTGGTTCTTGGGCTCTCTCCAAACCATTGGAATTCCAAATTTTAAACATTTTCTTTTCCCACAAGTCCACTGTCGCAGGTGTTCAACACATGTTTTGCAAACAATATGAGGAGCCCAAGACTTGTCCTGGTCACCTAGTTTTACTTTAAAGTAAGCAAAGTATGCCTTTTTCACAGTAATATGCTTCCTATGTTCTTCTTTGAAAGTGTACTCTCCACAAATATAACAAAATAAATGCGGTGAAAGAAAACATGCTCTTCTTGAAGATGATGCCATTCTCTGTTAGAAGTGTAATAAAATAAGTAGCATACTAACATGCATGCAGTGGCTTAAAATCTGAAAAAGGCAATTCTGGGAAGATTCTTGGAAAACTGAAACTGAGAGTAAACAAGCAGTTTTCTTTTGTAAAGGACTAGACAGCAACAGTTTTTTTTTTACATAGCCTTATATAGAAAATATTGTAATAATACAGGGTGACCCCCCAAAAAAAAACGGGCCCGCGCGCGCACAAAAAGTGCGCACGCGGGACCGTTTTTTATTTTTTTGTGAGTCACCCTGTATTAATGAAATACAAAAATGTCTGTATCTCAAACACTAGAGCTGCTACAGACAAGTAAATGTGATATTTGGATTGAGCAGGCCTCATTTATGTACAATCAAGAGTAAAATTTTTGGCACCAAAAAAAATTTTTTAATTTGTAGGGCTGTGTAATTAATGTGCATTTGACGTGACATCGCGTGCTCATACTTCATACATCAATGCCCATTTGTCATGTGCGTTATAAGGGCGTGTGTACTGTTTCCCAATCAAGTCTAGTAAGATAAAGAGTGTATCCAATAGTGGCTCAAAGAAAAATAAGATCAAGGTGTTACAGATTGTTCTTAATTTATTTTGTGGCTGTTGTGTACCACATTCTGCACCTGCTTTTATTGAGTAGTTTTGTAGCAAGATTTTAGTCCAGTAAAGCGCATTGTAATGTCATAAAATCTATTATTTCAACCCTTTTATTTATTGTACAGTGTGTGACTTTAACAAATGACGATGTGTTGGAATACGGACTTGGAAAAATGTAGTAAGTCAATATATTTAAGGGGAGATTCGACTTCCGACCGCTTCGACTTACAACGGAGTCATCGTAACGGACTCTCGTCGTAAGTCGAGAACTACCTGTTTATCGTATAATTTGATTGATTTATTAACCTGTACAAACCTTATTGTATAATTAGGAAGATTTACTCACCTGACTGAGAGCCCTGTCCTTTAATCTCTTGTATATCACATGATATAAACAGGACAGCCGTGATAACACCAATAACTTGAATTTGAGACATGACAACCGTTTAATCTCTGATGGAAGGACAAAATGTCTGATAATATTACCAGAAATGTGAATACACAGCTACTACAGTACTAAAGTAACTGCAAACAATTTTTTACAAAATATTTTAAATACAAACATAAAATCAAATGGTCAAGGAACAAAACCTTATGGACCAGATTGAAGGGATACAATACTTCAAGTACTAATTGAAGTGCATGTAACTACATGATAGTGTTTTTTTTTAAAGGACTATTTTCATTGTACACGGACTACTCCATCAGTGCTCCGATCTCCTCCCTTAGATCACACAAGGAGGATCTCAGCACAGTGCACGAACTCCGTAGCACCGGCGAGAATCCCATATTCGATAAATATTTTCGTTGTGGGTAGGTTTCTAACTTTTAAATTTTGCCAGGGCAGCGGCCTGATAGGTCTACTCTTTACGATTTCCAACTGCCGTGGGATTTTTAACGTGCGCAACTTGCACACGGGACCTCCAATTTTTTCGCCCTTATCCGAGAAGGCTAGGTATCCGATCTCACTACCCAGGAGACTAGGGGGGAGTAATCCATCATTAGGAGCACTGGTTCTGAACAAAATTGTTGACAAATGATATTCTCTCAACTAGGAGTCGAGATAATATCACAAGGCAGTCTTGTTCTAGACTTCCCCTAAGGTAAGAGAGGCAGAAACATGTGGAGACGAGAACTGGTGATGAAAATGAAAATGATGAGGATGACATAGAAATAACTTGAGCTGACAGCACGTGACAGGAGGACTTTCGTTGTTTCTTCTTGCCGTACGGTAGGTTAATAGTTTTATTGGGCCCCGTCTAAGTAAAGAGGGAATGTTGACAGATACATGAGAATGTATATAAAATAGATTTCACAGGTGGTAGGTTGAGGGAAAGATATGTCTCTGGAGTGAGTAGTTTTCTCTCCTCCAGCCTATCCGTACAACTGTACTTTGTTTACTAGACAGTCTTTGCCTCCCTATCTAAAATAAGAAAAGTTACTCTAAACACACACAACTATGTGACAACAAGACACACAAACGTGAAAAAAACTAAGGATAAATGGGTATGGGTCTGACCAACACACAAAGTTAAGTTTTCTTTGTTGTTTATTATCACTAAACTGCTTACAACATCAAATACCCAAAAGGTATCAAGAAAATCATTTACATATAGGAAATAAAGAAACATGGTGCGCCTTCACCGTATAAAGGAAAAACAAACCCAAAGAAATATTAACCCAAAGGTTGAAGGTTAGCACTATGTTATAGAATACCAAATCGTGGTACAATATAAGACTAAATAAAGTAAACAAAATCAAACTACCAAATTAATAGATAGTTTCCAGCAACAATAAAATCATCACACGCTCTCTCACTCATGTGGCCACCTCTCACTCTCTTACCTATTTGTATTCTTTCCATGGGTCTGTGGTATCCCTTGGTAAAATTATTCCACGAACATAATCCCCATTTCACTGTTGATTAATGTATCACCCCAGCTGTCGAAGATACAAATTGGTCCCAGTCCCCCCCCCCCCCCCAAAAAAAAACTAATGAGGTGAACGCCGAATACGTTTATTCTTCGATAAAACCTGGATGCAATATAAATCGTAAAGGTTGTATTCACTGTTCTAAAACTATCACTGTTCCTCCGATGGCTGCACAGGGGAACAGGAACTACAACTGAATATCTTCGTTGTGACAACTCTTGCAGTGTTGGGGCGGGCGGGGAAAAACAGGTTTGTTTCCCGCTCGGGCTGGAACTTCTATCTGATTATAGGGTTTACTACAAATATTGAATATTGTGAGAATCTTTGGTGTTTACCATTTAAGAGAGGGGAATACTTCTAGTATTCTGGGGGGGGGGGGGGGGGGGGGGGTGGGGGGGGGGGGGGGGGGAGGGGGGTGGGGGGGGGGGGGGGGGAGGGGGGGGGAAATCCGGTTGCTACAAATGTTGCAAATGATGATGATGAATTTTCTATCGGTCGACTCTTTGCCAGAGCGCCAGTCCTGCACAGTGTATAGATTAGTACGCCACTGGAATACCACTGTCAGGTGTTGGGGAAAATAATAATAATGTTTCAGGTATACGTCACTGTTGGCTGATAATAAATAATATCCTGGATTTGGTAAGTCCAGCAGTATAATTTATAGTCACACAATATCATCGGCTAGTACACACTTATAGAATGAAATGGAAAAAGACCGCTGGTCGTCCGCTTGAGGATCAGGTCTGCGAAAAATACAATAAAACATTTGTGGGAAAATGCTAACACTCTATGTATATATATATATATATATATATATATATATATATATATATATATATATATATATATATATATATATATATATATATATATATATATATATATATATATATATATATATATATATATATATATATATATATATATATATATATATATATATATATATATATATATATATATATATATATATATATATATATATATATATATATATATATATATATATATATATATATATATATATATATATATATATATATATATATATATATATATATATATATATATATATATATATATGTATATATATGTATATATATGTATATATATGTATATATATGTATGTATATATATATATATATATATATATATATATATATATATATATATATATATATATATATATATATATATATATATATATATATATATATATATATACCAAGCTTCGTCTGTTTAATTCGAATGTTATCTCAGTGTTAACATACGGCTGTGAAAGTTGGAAAATCACAAAATCATTGGAGAACAAGCTGAATACATTCGAGAACAAATGTCTTAGAAAACTCATGAACATCAGTTGGAAAGAATTCAAGACTAATCGACAAATAAGAGAAGACTCTAAGCAGAAATATGTCTCCGACTATATAAGGAAAAGACGATGGTCATATATCGGTCATGTCCTACGAATGCAAAACAACAGAATACCACTACAGGCGCTCACTTGGGCCTTATGCACCGTGTTTGGTGCTTAAAGAATTTATTATTATTATTATTATTATTATTATTATTATTATTATTATTATATACGGGGCACGACAGTCTCTCGTCCGCTCTGTCAATCCTGACGAATTTAAAAGATACACGGTGTTCGTTCTACGCCTACACACAGACATCGCTGGCCGCGGATTTGGGTTGGACTGAGTCGATGAAGATTCCCCCGCCCCTTCTCGCGGCTGGCGGTCACACGCACAGTGTGTTATTTATTACTTTTTCCTCACAATGCACCACATACAACTTATCACCTATCATTTAGTAGCTAATAAATTGTTGGTGTCTGTTAATTTGTCGTATGGTATTTAAAAAAAATAATAGACGCCATAATAACAATAATTACAAATAAAATATAACCATGTATTCTTTTCTCCCACTGTCAGTCGCCTAAGGCCTCTAAGTCCGGTCTGGTTAACCGTCGTGTTTATCTCTCTCTCTCTCCTGGAGAGTTAAGATTCGCGTCCGTCTACACTGTAACCAAAATTTACCGTCTTGTCTCAGTTATCTAGCGTCGGGTGATTTTAATTGAATATCTGGTTATGGATGTTGCTACGCGTTTATTTTATTTTATTCGCCTTACTAGCAAGAAATATGTTAGTGAAGTATAAGTGTTTAACTTTAAATGGCTATCACCGTAAAATACTTCTAACACTTAGAACTATTTACCAGAACATTCAGAATGAAATCTCCACGAATCACTTGTAAACAATATCCACAAGAAATGGTTTTATGACTGCGCGCTAGACTCTTCTAATTCTGACTGACGACTGATGGTTGGGTTATAGAAACAACAGTTTATATATCATTAAATTGCTTTTCATCTCTAATTGCGTTATTTCGCACTCCTGTGTGGGACAAAAATTCAGAAGCTAGAGGTTTCAAGATAAAAGACTTCGGTCTTCCAGAGTTTCTCGTCTGGAGCGGTGACCGACATCAAAAGACTTTCTGTTCTCCTAGCGGTTTCCCTGTAGAATGCCCGTGTTCCAAGATCAAGGGATATTAGGGATTTCTAGATTTTCCCTGAGCAAACTTCAAAGGGTCTGTTCCGTCTCTCTCTCACGTGCTATCTGCCAAGTATTATATGATTGACAGATGAGCTCGTGTGTTTCCTGTTATGACTGACAGGTAAACGAAGATTGTAAACACTGCGTTAGCCCGTATTTGACGAAAAGAGGGTGGGGACAAAATTATGAGCAGCAGAAGTAAAGATGGTTGGTATAATGCATGTTTTAGCTAGCAAATCAGAGCAGTTATAAGGTTACAATAAGCTGTCAGATTTCTGTAGACTCTTTTCAATTACACATCACACTTCTGTAACTTGACTTGATAGCACGTGACAGGAGGACTTTCTGTTTTTTCTTCTGTAACTTGGCCTGGTAGCACGTGACAGGATGACTTTGTTTTTCTTCTGTAACTATACCTGATAGCACGTGACAGGAGGACTTTCTTTTTTCTTCTGTGACTTGACCTGATAGCACGTGACAGGAGGACTTTATTTGTTTCTTCTGTAACTTGACTTGATAGCACGTGACAGGGGGACTTTCTTTGTTTCTTCTGTAACTTGACCTGATAGCACGTGACATGAGTGTGACGGTATTGCCTCCCCTGCTTTGCAGTAGTGGTCCAACAGTGGCCAAAACTCAAGAGTATCTATTACAGGCTTCAATGGAGTCTATCTTTACAGAAGAGTAGTAAAGCTTCTATCACATGGGAGTCTTCACACGATATTCAGATAATCGAAAACAATGCTGGCTGTCGCTAAGCACGTTAATTCTATAATCTGCCGACACTTTTATGAAGAATTTAGCAATGGTTTATTCTAGCTCGTTAAACCCCCATCGCTGAGTTAATCAGGGGAATTTATTATTATAATATATATAGCTTTGTTTAGAGTGTGTGTTTAGTAACTTTGACTGAGACAAACATATAGTACATTTAAAAGGGTTGAATCGAAGTTAAATTTGTAACATTACAAATAACAAAATTTAATAATCACTTTAAGTTTTAACAGTTGGAAAATAATTTGAATAGTTATGGAAAAGGTTTCATCACTTGATTGGGATTTAACTGAATAAAGGAGGTCACTTTTGGCAGCGGATATTTTCACTTATCTGCCAATGGAAGTTTCTTCTCCTGTTGGGTCAGTTCCTGTCCACCTGCTCTCGCTCGTCTCTGGTCAAAGTTCCGGCGCCCCACGTTCCAAGAACGTTCAAGGAGTAACGGCTAAGTTGGTTCTGCGTCTGTCTATAAGACCCTCTTATGATGGCGTCTCGCAAAACGTCAATCCACTTTTACCTTCACTTGGTTCCAGAGATAGTACTTGCTGCTGGTACCACCAATAACTGGTAATAGAAATAGAAACAAAACGCTCTTCTCAGTATGGCGTTTTCCGACACAGTTGTATGCCCCCCCCCCCCTTTTCCCTTTCTATTCTACCCTCCCATGTCAGAATTTATCCTCGATGAGAATTCAATTTAATCCCTCGGGATAAAACTTCTTATACATTTAAACCGAATAGCTTAAGCTTTACATTACATTTAAATGAAAAGGTTAAACGTACAGATACAATATGTTTACATTTACATCTCCACTGTTTGAGAAGTGTTCACAATATAAATTCATTTATGTTTCATTTACATTTACACTTGTGGAAAAGTTTGAAACTTCTATTAATTTAAAATGAATATTTTCACATAGAAATTTACACTGGTTTAAAGCTTGAAAACTTACATTAATTTTAAAGTGAATATGTTTAAAGGGACATTTACACTGCTTTGAAAATGTAAATCTTATACTTAGAATGTACATCATTTCTTTCATCTTTCCCTCCCTGCTCCATAGGGAACCTGGAACTACTTTTTGCTTTTAGTTCTCTTTAAGAAACTATCAATAAAGCAATCACCAGCCCTTGCAGTGGTGGTTCATGAATCATCATTCTAGATACTGAGGTTGCCAGCCTCCAATGACTTTGACATCCAATAGCGAGTTTCACACATTTCACATATTACATGGTAATATATACATATATATGTTAGTTCACATGTTAGTAATAAAATATGAAATGTAAATCACAACTTACGCCAATCCTGGTTACAGACATGTTTGCTCAGATGAATAAAAGAGACGAATTGTTCTCTTACACGCGTCTGGGATGTCTTTAATTTTGCAATGGATTGCCCCTTCGTGTTTTTTTCTCAGTTTCCTGGTCCCGGTGTTCTTTATTAAAATTTGAAAGAGATTTCCTGTGCTTTGTAAGTCTTATCTGGTTCTCCAATAAAAGGTTCGGCTTACAAATAGGAATTATGAATCTAGTCTTCACTCTGGCGAGGTCTGAGGTCTTGGCGAGCTTGAAATTCACAGTGAGGTAAAACTGCAAAATGGTCAGTCTATATTCCCCCTCAATGTTGTTATGAATCTAATCAGAAAGATCCAACCATTTCAAACATGTCGGGTGTGGCATTTTCAAAATATTTCCTACATGGAAAAATTTGGCAAAAGGTCACGTCTCCCATATATAGTAATATGATGTCTTGCATATACTCTCACAAACACATTTGTAGACTCATATTGTCTAAAACGTAATAAATCCATGCTTACTTTTAACCAAGTGTGCGGAAACGATTATATCATACTTGTCTGCCCACAGTTGTCACACAGACAGTAATCTCGTTATCTGTCGTATGAGTAGACAAACTCCAGGTCTTATCGGAGATTTAAGCCGATACCGCTGATCGATGTACGTGTTAATCTGCCGCGTCTATAACCACAAATCTGGGTAGCGTCAGGGAAATGTGATATTCATATCAGCCGCTCCTGCAAATGTGATATTTATCACCTACAGGGTGATTTGATAAAATCAAATATCTGCTACTTAGCAGAAAAATAAAGAAAGAAAAGTCTGATAATTGACAGCACCTATAAAAATCAGTACCACAAATGTACCGATACTGCCGGAGAGAACCAAAGATCGATAGAGGTCGTCCATTTCGTCACAAGGAGGACTTTCTTCGTTTCTTCTGTAACTTGACCTGATATCACGTGACAGGAGGACTTCGTACACTCTCAGACGTCGACTTGAAAATGTTCAAAGAAAGCAGTGGTCAGCTTGAGGCTATGTGCATCTCCATAGAGTTTTTTTCAGAAATGTTACTATTGACGGCCATATGTGCTTTCTCTGTTCCTTATATGTTGGGCACCTTTGAAGCAGATGTTCAGCATCATTTTATCGGTGCCACAGTTACACTCATCAGTAGTTCCTAACTTTAGCTTGTTGAATAGTTAGTGTCCCAATCTGTTTTGGCCCGTGCAGAGTCTGAACATTACTACTTGTTCTCTTCTGCTGAATTGTTAGTATGCATCATTCTGTATGTGGCTTAGATGCTCTGCATGCCATTTGTTCTTGTATCTGATTCTGATAAAATGAGGACTTGGCATGTGTTTGTTGAAGACCTATGCTCCGTGTGGAGGTAAAGCGTATTGATTGACAACTGGTTATTTAACACCGTTTTAACTTAATTTTATTGTAACTTTTGTTGTTAAGTTTGCATTATTTACATATCTTACAAGTTATGGCAGTTTGTGTTCAGGAACATTGTTTTATTCCTACAAGTACTATCTCTGGAACCAAGTGAATGTAGAAGTGGACTGACGTAGTGCGAGACACCATCATAAGAGGGTCTTATAGACAGACGCAGTACCAGCTTGGCCGTTATTCCTTGACGTTATAGGAACGTGAGGCGCCTTTAACCTTGACCAGCGACGAGTGAGAGCAGTGTTCACAGAACCCATCAACGGGAGCAGAAACTACTATTGGCAGCTAAGTGAAAAATACACGCTGCCAAAGTGAATTTTCCCCATCATCTTTATTATAAATCAATGATGAAACTTTTCTTCTAAACTATTCAATTTATTTTCAAACTGTTAAAACCTAAAGTGATTATTAATTTTTATTATTTGTAATGTTGCAAATTTAACTTCGATTTAATCATTTTAAAGTTACTCCATGTTTGTCACAGTCAATTTACTACACACACTCTAAACAGAGCTTTACCAGAATAGTACGAATTCCACTGAGTAAATCAGGGGAGGGGGCTTGAACGAGCTGAAATTAATAAGTGCTTAATTCCTTCAGTAAGGTTGTCGGCAGATTCTAGAATTAACGTGCTCAGCCAAAGCAGCATTGTTTTCGCTTATCTGAATATCTTGTGACGACTCCCTTTGTAATAGAAGTGTCGTTACCCTTCTATCTACATATCTGCCAAGAGTAATCTTGTGCGCAGGTAGACACCTTTGAAGCCCATATTATATACTGAGTTTTGGCCACTGTTGGACCAATACTGCACGCAGGCCCGTCTGACATTCTGCCCTTCCTCTCTCTCTCTCTCTCATCGTGTATACTGTATCCTTTCATGACCAACTTTTATTGTAAACACAGGTCTAATAATGACCCACATTATGTCTTTTATTGTAAACACAGCTCTAGTAATGACCAACTTTAAGTCTTTTATTGTAAACACAGCTCTAGTAATGACCTACTTTATGTCTTTTATTGTAAACACAGATCTATTAATGACCCATTTTATGTCTTTTATTGTAAACACAGCTCTAGTAATGACCAACTGTGATAAACGAGCGCAAAGCCTTATCGCTCTATCTTTTTCTACACCTGTCTTATTTTCTTTTCTCGCACATTGTGCTCTTTCACCTCACATTTGCTATTTCATCTGTAAACTGTAACTTTGATTACTCGCATCTGGTATCTAAAGAACCACATTTGTCCTTTCATCGGTGGTAAAGAAATTCTTTTGATTCAGTTTCCCACCTTGTTAAACACATCTGTAATCTGTATTATTCGCGACTGGTATCTAGAGGACCACATTTGTTCTTTGATCGGTGGTAAAGAAATTCTTTTGATTCAGTTCCCCGCCTTGTTAAACACATCTCGTTACATGAGGAGAGCGCGGCTGACACAAACGATTAGTCTAAGCTGTTGTTTAAACACAACGACTTTTGCTTCCTGATGGAATACAGTAAGCCCGGCACGACAAAGGGACTTGTTAGCATGCAAGCGACAATAAACCGAGGGAACAAAGGCCGCTGCCAGCAGCATACAACAAAGCTGACACGCGGGGGCAATAGATAAACATAAGTCTACGTAGAGCTTTGTGACAGTTGGAAGGCGGGTGATTTTCTTTGCATCTGTTTTGTCATGCAGCACGGCATTGAAAGTTGGTAGCGAGTGGCCCACCCACTTTTAGACTGACAGGGGACAAGAGAGATTCTAGGTACGAGAGACCAGATGCACTCTTTGCTATTGGTTGTAAGGGCGGAGTTTCACGTCACATGCAAGATTTGGGAACATACGGGCGTCTTAGGAATATATGTAGCGAGCAGTTCGTTAGAGAGATGAGTCCACTTTTTCAACATTGTGGTGTAGAGAAAAATCCATAAAGCGTAGCCTGCAATTAATTCAGTGTGGATAAAATATTTCATATCTGTGGTTTATTGTGTTCTTAAAATATTTTGCGAAGGGAAAAGAAGGTTAGTAGTTCTTATACAGATTATTAATACTTTTTTCTTATTCTTTATTCATTTTAACCTCAAAGCTAAATGTGTGAAAGATAGTTTTTCAATAAATTCTTTTCATAAATGATTAATAAAATTAGAAAATGTTTCTCTAAGATGACAGGCTGATAGGAAGTAATTAATAGTACATACTGCACCTTCATCTAGCTTATTAAATCCTCTTCACAGTCTTCCATGGCACCCACTCTCATGCACAATATATTTAACAACATTAGAATCGAACTCATAGAGATCAATAGTGAGAAGTAGAATAAATGAAAGTTAATCAGTGATATTAACTGTGAAAACTTACGAAGACTTTTGTGTCTTCAGTCCATCAGAAGTCAGAGTTTACACGCTACGTGTCTGACGTCTAACCAGAAAAAAGTTATCAAAACGGACATTTGGCTTGCAGAATTCGCCATAGGACATCCTTCATTCCTCAAATAGAAAGGAATATTTCTCGCCCACGATTAAGACCGTGGATGCAGCATTTTTTGTCACCTTATATCACGTGTGCACCGGTTCAATACATAGTTATATCAAGTTCAAATCACTCGAAAGCTTACAACTTGAGTCAATCTGAAGCTCACAGTTGGTTGCTTATTCAAATAACAAGTTGAACTCCATCGAAAGCTTACTACAGGAGTCAAGCTAAAGCTCACAGTTGATTACTCATATCAAGTTCAGCTCCATCGGAAGCTTACCATCTGAAGTCAAGCTAAAGAGCTCAAAAGTTGAATCTCATATTTATACCAAGTTCAACACACTCTTAAGCGCATTCTATGAAGCAGACTCCATAGTCACACGTTGAGTCGGATATACAAATATCAAGTGCAGCTTTCTCCAAAGTATATTTCATGAATCACGATTACATTTGCAAGTTAATGAGTCTACCTATCAAGAACATTTCGTGAAGATATCCAGTCTGGCCAGTACCCTTCGGAGATTATACAACAGACATTTTTCATACGACAACTTTTAACGGAGATATTGTCAAACAGTGAAGGACTGTATATCGTCAACGTTCTCAGTACAATAAAAGTTTTCACCAGAACGTCCTCAACGTAGAGATACCTCACTCGACATACCTTATAACAACTTGGGACATTCTAAGCATACATGTGTATCATCCTACCCGGGAGAAGCATTTAAAGACGCATGGACTGAGTAGATTACTCACAATTTTGGTAACACGTATCATATCACATCATCATCATTTCGCTTTACATAAGCTCATTCTTCTAATTAATTAACAACAATATTAATATCTCATCTGTGTGTTTGTGTGTGAATCGTCTTATACTATCATCACGTTCTAACCACTACTAACCCTATATGTGTAGAGATTTAATTAATAAACCCACTAATCGGTTGATCATTATCTAGATTGTTAATGTATCACTCGTGCTGTCGGTGTTAACTATTTACATATAGGTAAATTTCTGCACTCAGGGTCGGAGGGCCTGAAAGGTGTGGCGTCTGCCTCTATTCTATAGGTACCGGGTTCGCTCCCAGCATAGGGAATATAACTGATAAAAAGATATTTTCTGAACCAGTGGTTTCTAATGATGTCATACTCCCCCCTCCTCCCATATCCTGGTAGTGAAATCAGTTGTCTGGTCTTCTCGGACAAGGGCGAAATAATAAAAGGTCCCGTGTGCAAGTTAACCACGTTAAAAATCCTTCGGCCGTTGGAAATCGTAACGGGTTGGCCATATGTCCGCTGCTTGGCAAAATTTCAAATTAGGAAACCAACACACCACAAAAATATTTTTAGAATGCGTGATTCCTATATACACACATTGGGATCCTCGCTGGTGCTACGGAGTTAGTGCACTGCGCTGAGAAAGTACGTGTGTGATCTAAGGGAGGAGATCGAAGCACAGATAGTGTTGTCCGTGTGTAATGAAGATGGTCCTTCAAACCAAACCAAACCAAAGTACAGGGTGTCCGAAAAGTTAATGTGCACTTGAATATACGGCAGACTAGAGTAGCGGTTTTGATGTGAGAGTTGTCCTTTCTACCCTAGGCGTGACCTTCGACAATATGAAGAAGCGTGTTCAGACATGTCTTGAGGCCCATGGTGGACATTTCCAACATCTGCTGTAGAAGAAACTGCTGCCTGGTACTGCAACGTTGTACGAGGTACTTTACTGCATAGTAACTTTTAGGACACCCTGTATATAACACACAGTAACTTTTAGGACACCCTGTATATTTTATTCAAAGATGAATTTCTCTTTTCGGACAAACGCAAAAGTCAATTATGACTTTAAAAAAAACAATAAGTAAATGCAATAACAAGTTTTATGAATCACTTTTACTGTTGTTACAAATGCACTGAAAAGCAGGACACACATTTCCTCATTCATTCTACTGCATAAAAAAGGAACCAGGTGGCATATTTTCACTACAAGAAAGGTAATTACTCAAAATGTTCACACAGACACACACACACACCCACACATGGAGAACGAACAAAAACAATAATCGAAAAGCTACAGACTGTCATAAATGGATGCGTTTAGAATAGAAAGACTGGAGTGGTATGACAAGATCACTGATGTGGAACTGATGACAAGAACCAGACAAGTGGCAGTGGAACAAGAGATGAGAAGAAGACGCTGGAGATAGATAGGACACGCATTGAGGAGACGTTTATTACAAATAAGGGAGGGAAACCTGAGGCCTGTAAACAGTAAATTAATATGAAACAAATATAAAGGTATGTTATCAGGCACTCGCAGGAAATAAAGAAGTAGAACACCAGACAACATAAAAACAACAGACATGAGTGGCTTACCCAGGATTTGAACACTGGACCTTCCGTGCGACAACCCCGCCTAGCCATGCAAGCGAATCACACTATCCGCTCTGCCATCTACGCATCATCAAAAATGATGTTTCAATGGCAGGTCAATAGTGCACCTATTAACCGAAATACGAAAGAACACATGAAAATATGGACAGACTTTGAGCTGATGGCACGTGACAGGAAGACTTGGTATATCTTTGTTGAAGGCCTATGTCACGTGACAGGAAGACTTGGTATATCTTTGTTGAAGGCCTATGCTCTTTTGAGAGTTGAAAGGTGAAAGAAGAATAGAATGTATAGAAAACATGTGTATCCTGCTGGTCAGTGCATTTGATAACAACAATGTCAGTGATTCCTGGAACATGAGTTTGTTTTTACTTGTTTCAGCTGTTTAAAATAAAGAAATGTATATATATATTTATATGTGTGTGTATAAATAGATTAATAAATTAAAACATGTTTAATTGATCAAACGAATTTAATCGATTATTCCATTTTTTTACAATATTGATGTTTTTTGCTTAAATGCGAGATCATTTGTTATGTTAGAGGTTTGTAATATGGAGTTTAGCAAGTATAGGGAAGAATAATAAATTGTTTAGTTGTAACTTTTCAGTATTTCCATTATATTTTCAAGACGATGTTGCCTTATAACAAATTAAATAAATAAAGTACTCAGTGGCTTCAAAACGAAATGCTATTTATAATTTTTATTTTTAACTGATCAAATTGTTAGAAATTGATCGATTAATCTTCAGTTTAAAAAATTTGATTAAATGATCAAGATTTTTTAAATCAATCTCAGCCCTAATACACACACACACACACACACACTTCTATATATATATATATATATATATATATATATATATATATATATATATATATACATATATATATATATATATATATATATATATATATATATATATATATATATATATATATATTCTTTATTGCCGGAACATGCTGATAAAATAAGAAATTCAAGCCTTTTTTTCCTGCGAAACTAACATGATTAAAGTAGAAATAACTGCATTTAAAATTTACCTACCCTCCGAGCTTCACAATATAATGAAATGTTATATTACCAAACCAATAATAAACATATAACTGCCAGAACAAAAGAGAATGGTAAAGAAAGAATACAACACATAAAATATTCTCCGAATAAACCTAAATTATAACCCACATGGGATTGAAACCGGGCATTCCATAAGAAGACAAACACCAGATTTCTTGTGTATAGACCACAAACTAAACCATAAACCAACAAGCATGTCAAGTACAAAAAGCAGGAAAAAAATCGGCTAGTGGAAGTTCATATATTTCGATATTCCATTTCATTCTTGAAGGTTACGACAAACAGGAACTGAATTAACACACCAAAGTGATATAGCCGATACATCGCCCTATGATGTTGGGGGAAAAATCTATCGCTACCGTGACAGATTCTTACAGATATGCTTACCTGGTTCCCGGATTAGCGATGCATCAGGGCTAGACACTGTCAACCCTTTTATACTGACATGAAACGAGAACTCTCACACTGGTATGGGCCAAGGTCTCTTATTCTGGTCAGTAAAGCAAGGACTTGATATTTTTTAATAGAGAGATAAGATAAGATAAATTAAGATAATATAAGATACAAAAACATAAGATAAAATATACTGTTCAAAAAAAGAAACGCATAGCTATCCGAGGGCGCGTTTTTATGAGTTTGTAAGTAAAATTTGGTGCTAGGGTATATAAAAACCATCCTCAAATGTTCTTTACAGTGTCAAATGCACGTGTTGACCTGAATTGCGTTCGTTTTTGTAATCGTTACAACGCAGTGGTCAATAGTGTTTATGACGCAATTTTGACCACAGCTCATGTTGCGCGCACGTGAAAGCAACAAAATTTTGGGTGAACACTATTCACTGACTACGCAACTGAAACCCTATAAAAGGATAACGCTACACACAAAAAATTCAGTTCATTTTCAAGCAGACATTTATGGCGTCTCTATCAATAAATTTAAGGAACATTGCTATTGGCCGACTGCATGCAGGCGAAAGTCAAAGTCAGGTTGCCAGGCATCTAAACGTGCACCAGAGTACCATCAGTCGACTTTGGCACCGGTTCCAAGCCACTGGCTCAGTTGAAGACCGGCATCGCAGTGGACGATCCAGAGTGACAACAGCAGCGGAGGATCGCTTTATTCGGCTTCATTTAGTGACGATCTTTCTTTTTGTTGCAGCGTCATGATAGACGGCGTAGGGTCTACCGTAGGCGAAATGAACGTTTTGCCCAAAATTGTGTTGATGAAGCTATCCCGCACGGTGGTGGAGGTGCAATGGTGTGGGGAATGATCAGTTACAACGGAAGGAGTCAATTGGTGCACATTGAAGGAGGCTTGAATGCGCAACGATACGTCAATGAAATTCTTCGACCCCATGTCCTTCCACTTTTGGCTGCCCAAAGGTCTGTGTTTCAACAGGGCAACGCCAGACCCCATTGTGCACTGTTGACCACGCAGTTCCTGACTGCCAACAACATTCTCACCCTTCCCTGGCCATCCCTGTCTCCAGACATGAGTCAGATTGAGCACCTGTGGGATGAGCTGCATAGACGTGTTTGTCGCCGAGACGTTGCTCCAGCCAATCGTCGTGATCTGTTCCAGGCACTCCAGGAAGAGTGGGTAGCCATCCCACAGGCCCACATCAGACGTCTGATCGCATTCATGCCCAGGAGATGCCAGTCGCTGATCGATGCAAGAGGAGGCCACACACCATAATAACGGGAAAGCCCGTACGCCTAAAAACTCTCGTGACCCAGATGCAAAACAACTGTCAATTGATTGGTTGAACCCTAAGGTAATCTTGTGTGCAATTTGAACAATTAACTCATTAAATTAAAAAAGTTATTGAATGTCAAAATTATGGCTATGTGTGTGCCTTCAATAGCTATGCGTTTCTTTTTTTGAACAGTATAAGATAAGATAAAGTCCCAATAGCTGTTATCGATCTCCAACATTTTTTGTCTTTGCCTTGATGACGCTTTCTGTTAAATTAATTACTGACCGTCTCATTAACGCTTTATTTATACAATATTTCCACATTATTTCCACATATAACTTTGTTGTTTTCTTGCTTCTTTTTCTTTAATTCTCTACCGTTTATTTGGATCTGCAACAGCATTTTATGTCCATTTGAATGCTCAAAGTTTTGTTTTTTGCTTGTCTAAATTCGATTATTTTCGGTCCGATGCTGAATTCGCGGAATGTTTGTGTGGGTTTTTTTTAATGCTAATCTGCAATGAATCCAACTCCACACTTTGCGTTATTTATACCAGCACGTTTCACTAGCTTTGCCCAACTTCAAAATGCTATATCTCAGCGAATATATAACGCATATAAGTGAAATTTTGTGTGTGAATTTGAAATGGTATAGACCCTATGAATTAAATTTTTCATTAAAATGCGGCCATTGGTTTCAATTTTCGTCTCTTTGCGATATAATATAAATTCTACTTGCCAACACACATCACACGCACACATATTGAAATGTCTACAGTAAATTATACGACCTCATTTGCACATTTTTGGTTTATCAAGTATTTGGCATGATTTTTGAGTGAAATTGCGTGAAATCGCACTTCTTGAACATAAAACAGTTTATATCCGGTGCAACGCACACATTGTCAATCAGAGGTGTGTCTACAAAAATTATTGTGTGGTTAAGAAGGAAAAATGAGTCTGCGAGTACATTTTATGACATTACAGCAAATCACAAATAGGATTTTTAAGTATTTCTGCAATGAAGCTACTCGAGGAAAACTATATCATTCTATTTCAAACCCACAAAAGAGGACTATTCACGCCTTGGGGATAAGCAAACGATCATTGCACCGCTGGATAGCGACATCTGAAATGTCTAATTCCAGTGTTTTACACACGAAAATTAGGCCAAGAGTGGTGGATAATTTTGACAGAGAATTGATCCGCAGAGAAATTTGCAATATGTTTCACAATAATGAGGCAGTGACTTTAAGGAAATTGAAAATTTGGTTAAGAAAGAATAATGACATTGATATTTCCAAATCTACGCTATGGGGGACTATTAGGAGTTTGGGATTCACTTTTAGAAAATATGTTGGTAGTAGAAACCTTATTTGTGAGAAGCCTCATATAGTTGCAATGAGAAGCAAATATTTACGCGAGGTCAGAGAAATGAGAAGTGATTGTTATGATTTTGTGTATTTAGATGAAACTTGGATCAATGCGCACCACAGTAATGAACGAGAATGGCAATCATCTGATGGAACAAATAAGAGACTAGTACCAAGCAGCAAAGGACAGCGCCTAATAATTGCACATGCAGGAAGCAGCCATCATGGGCTTCTAAATAATACTGAACTCATATTTGTTTCAAAATCCACAGATAATAGGGATTATCATACAGAGATGAATGGCAAGATATTTCAAGATTGGATTGTAAATCATGTACTTCCTTCATTGGATAGACCGTCGTGTTTGATAATGGACAATGCTTCATATCACAACGTTGTGGCACAAGAAGATAAAGTTCCTAATTCATCAAGTACTAAAGATGTAATAAAGATTTGGCTGACCAAAAACAACATTCCATTCAACGAAATGTCCCTGAAGCCTGAATTACTTGAAATTGTAAAAAATACACAGCATACAAAGATATTTCACATAGACAAGGCAATCCATGAACATGGTCACAGATGTTTAAGATTGCCTCCTTACCATTCTCACTTAAACCCAATAGAATTAGTCTGGGCTAAAATTAAGGAACAGGTAGCAACAGAAAATAGGACGTTCAAATTAAAAGATGTTGAAATACTTACAAAAGCCGCCATCTCGAACATAGCCAGGGATTATTGGAAGAAATGTGAGAACCATGTGTTACAAGAGGAAGAGGAATATTGGACGAATGATGGTTTGTCCTTCATTCAGCCGAGATTGATTATCAATTTCTCAGAGACATCTTATTATGATTCGGATGAAGTTTAATTTCTTTAAAGATGACCTTACCGTTATTTACAAGCACAGTAGAGGAGAAACTTTCCATTATGATATTTATGAACCGCAAAGTGGTGATACCTATTGAAATAATCAGATCAATGAAGGTCCAGTTTGGTAGCGCATTAAATGTCAATGACAAACAATGTCACGAGTATCTCCCATGCAGATCATTTAAGAAATCATCTTTAACAGGTATTCATATGCAAACGTGATGGCCACATTATTGTAATAGTAGACACGCCTATGCCTATTCAATTCACAGAATCTGTGACTGAAGTGGTAAAATTTCTTTTTTCGATACACAATAATTAGTATGCCGACAAAGATCAAAGGATTTCATCCGTTTGTGGGAACTTGTAGTGGTGTTTGATGGTATTGTATGATGTTGATATTACTAAATGTAATTGTATGAGGCCAGCTGTGAAGGCTCCTGAGATAAAATGTAGTTGTGAATTGTCAGAAGGCCTTTCTTGCTACCACTACGACCTCACACTTAATTTTTTTTTTTAATGAATGTGGCTACGTAAAGTGTCTAGGGTTATGATATGTAGTGTGGTGTACTAGGTTATAGATATACCCACAGATATTTAACAAGACTAATAATATTAATAAATGTTACAACACACTGAACTAACTCAATAGTGTACATTTTTTGATAAAATTATATTACATTTATTTTGTTCTGGATCAATTTTTTAGGTTGACCAGAACTTAAAAAGATTTAGAGATTATGAAAGAAATGCATGGAATATTATATCATAAATGCAATAGTGTACATATATATGTACTATACTAGTTAGTTTTATTAAAATGTTCTAGTAGTCATCTACTTGGGAGGATAGTTACTGTTTGTGCTGTTGGGGTGGCCTCATCACACCTGTCTATATTGACTACACAGTGTCCAGAAAATGGTGGGAATTTTTATGAGGGTATTAGTAACTAAACGGGGTTGGTGAATGTCCAGCAGACCAGAGGCTCACTCATCTTGTCGTTGCAGCTCTGGTGCTGAAAACTGATGATCCCACCTCTCCGTGCTGGCGGGCAATAATGGTGGTCTCTGTCACAAGTACTGCACAGATACACTCGAGTAAGTCACCAACTGAATAGACACTGCTTGGTTGACAACAGAAACTCGCAGCTCTGCAATCAAAGTATGGGCCATGTGTCAAAATCTATTCTCTACCCACGTCTGGACACAACACTGACACAACAACCACATCATACAGACAGGTCAGATCTCTCTGACCAAACAGCACATTTACCATGGTGGTTTTACATCAGATAGATCCTCCCAGACTATAGGTTCTGAAAAATATTTATTAGTTGTCTGCCCTAAAAGAGGATAGGTAATATGTTTCATTATTCTCAACACTTGATCTGTCTTGCCTAACTCTGGCTGGAGTTTATGTACATTGTTGGTCCCTAGACCCTGACTTGGGCGGGGGGTCTAGAGCAAATCCCTACTTGTTTGTAAGGCTAGATTTCGATATGGCAGTATCAAATCACTCGAACATGAAACAATATTCAAAATATATAAGGAAATAATTTCAATCTTACCAGATTATGAATAAATAACACAGAATTGCTAGCAAAACTCAGCTGAGCTGCTGGCTATAGTATGGCGTCCCTAAATTTATTACACTTTCTTTCATATGGAAATCACCACACTTTAAAATCTGTGTCTATCACTGAACAACTATTGAAGAATGGCCCCACTTTCGCGTCTGAGCGCTAATGATATGATTGTCTGTGGCCAATCACTGCCTAGGTTTATTTTAAATTTCAAATTTCCTCCCATAAAGTCATTTCAGTCATGCTTCAGTCAAGTATGGATGGTTATCTGTTAGTCTGTCCGTCTCTACTTGTGTTTCTACAAAATGTACTCGATTTTTGAACCAACCTTTCTCTCCCCTCCAAAATTTTGTCGTTAAAAGTTATTTTTAGACACAGCCACCACAAATATCCCTTCTCTTCCATACTACGTAGATTTGAACACCTGCGTTTCGAGGTCGTGTTTTTTTGTGCAATTAGCGACACTTTTAGATTCAATACAGTCTTGTCGATGATGTGAACAACACTGTCTTTTGTCATTATCTTCAATATTATCTATCCGTCTGTAAAATTAAGACCATATTAGTTCACTGCTCAGAATAGGCCATCCGGCCAGCTAATTTTTATATTCCTAACATTAATATTAAGAAAAAAGTACTTTTTAAATTTTGTAATATTCCTAACATCTGCGTTTAGCCGCTGAATTCAAATCAAGGGCTTGGTATCGCGCAAAAGCGTCCAATAAATGACTGTGGCGTAACATATTTATGGTCCCTTCTGTCGAGTTGCTTACTTTTTATGTCAACTTGGGAAACGTGACTTTTCTCCGTTTCCCCTCCACGCAATCTTTCCAGTCATATTTTTTTCCTTTTTGATCCTCCGTTCCCCTCCTGTCTAGCAAGTCAATTATTATGGAGGATGATGACCCGCGGTCTAGGCGATCATGTACTATTCGCAGCCTACGCATTATGTTTTTATCCTTAAATGTTATCTTTGGAGATATTTTACCGTTGTATCTCTGTCCATTTCACTACACATCTCCCCACTTGAAAACATGCCTATGGCAAGTTCCAACACCAGCGATACACATAGGTAAAATTGCTCCTCACGTTTGCCACTACTCTAATTTTGATCACAGGGGTGCCGACTGAGGAAATCTGCACCGACATTCAATTTGCCTGGGATATATTGGATACTAAACTGATAAGGTTGAAGCAACAAAGACCACCTCAGCAATCTTGCGTTTTCATGCTTAGCCTGAGACAAGAACACGAGAGGCTGATGGTCCGTCTCCACCACAAATGTCCTACCATACAGATAGATTTGAAACTTCTTTATTGCCCAGATTAACGCTAAACATTCTTTTTCGCTTGTGGAGTATCCTTGTTCCGCCTTATTCAATTTACGGCTTGCATAAGCGACTGGTTTCAGTTCCCCATCAGGTGAAGATGATCTTTGCAACAAAGCCCCTCCTAGTCCTACATTACTTGCATCGGTTCTTAAGACAAAGTCCTGTGTCAAATCAGGCAGTTTGAGAATAGGCTTGCTAGTGAGTTTTTCCTTTAACTCTTGGAACGCTAGTTCACATTGTGCAGTCCAAATAATTTTATCTGGAAGTCCCTTGCGAGTCAGATCAGTCAGAGGAGCACAAATAGCGTTAAAATTCTTGATGTATTTCTGATAAAATCCGCATAACGACACAAATGATCGCACGTCCTTTTTTGTTTGTGGCCTAGGTGCTCTCTGCAGTTTTTCCAAGTTCTTAGGATCAGGGGTCATATTACCCTGATATACAGTGTGCCCCAAGAATTCCAACTCTTTACATCCAATACAACATTTTGTTGGCCTAGCAGTCAAATTCGCCTCCCGAAGTCTATCAAACAACATCTCCAGAGCTTCAATGTGTTCTTCAAATGTCTCTGTGGCGACGAGAATATCATCCATGAAATTCGAGATACATGGGTTATTCAGGGGATCCAACAATTTTCGCATCATCCTTGAAAACACACTCGGAGCATTTTTCAGTCCGAATGGTAGCATATTGAATTCATAATGTCCATCCGAAGTGCTAAAAGCCAAATAAGGTCTCACTTCAGGCTTCACTGGGATCTGGTAATAGCCTTTACTAAGATCCACCTTTGAAAAGTATTTTGCCTTGTTCAGTCTGGCAAATAGCTGTTTTGTGTCTGGTAATGGATCCACTTGTCCTTCTGTGACAGCATTCAGTTTCCTGTAATCTATGCACAGTCTGTGTTCCCCAGACGGTTTTCTCAACAAAACGACACTAGAACTAAAAGATGATTCACTGTGCGAAATAATCCCCTCCTTCAACAAATACTCTATTTCTTCCTTCAATGCCTTCTCCTTCGCGAACGGAATAGAATAGGCTCTCATACAGATTGGGTTTGAGTCTACCAGTTTCATGTCATACTGTAGCAAATTTGTATGGCCTGGTTTATCTGTTAATACATCTGTATGTTCCTCCAGAACCTGTTGAACTCTCTCCCTCTGGTTTTTAGTCAGGTGCTTACTGACTTTTACCTGTGCTGCGGTTTCACAAGGATGTAATGGGTATTCATGTGAGGTGAGTGGTTCTTTTTGCATCTGGGTTGCAATAGCCAAGGTCAATAAGGGGGTGCTTTCCTGGAGTGGTCTGTCCAGATACTTCTTTAACAGGTTTACATGATAAACTTTTTCCTTCCCCTTTTTGTCAATTTTATAGTTTGTTCTAGACACCTTCTCTAAAACCGTATATGGACCTTGCCAACCAATTTGTAATTTATTCTGGCTTCCGGGTAGTAGAAGCAGCACCTTCTCTCCGACTGCCAGTTCCCTGTCCTTTGCCTTCCTATTAAAATATGCTGCATGTTTCTTCCTGGCTTGCTTCAAATTATCATTTGCCAGTTTCCATCCAGCTTTCAAACGATTAGTCAGTTCGTTCACATATTGATAAGATGAGGTAACAGTCTCTTCCGCCTTCTCATCTGTCCAGGTCCTTAATAGGGCTTCTAATGGACCTTTTATTGGCCTCCCAAATAGCAGAGTTGCGGGAGCCATCCCGGTTGAACTATGTGGTACCTCCCGGTAAGCAAACAATGCGGCGGGCAGGAATTGATCCCACAGATCCGGTTTTTCGTGTGCCAGCTTTCTCAGGATAGAAATGAGAGTCCCGTTGAACCTCTCTACCTGGCCGTTCCCTTGTGGATGGTACGGACTACAATGAAAGTGCCTGGCTTGAAATAGCTTAAAAACTTCTTCCGTTAGTTTCCCCTTGAACTGAGAACCATTATCCGTCAAGATTTGATGCGGGAATCCTAATCGGGTAAATATTGTAAGTAGTGCCTCTGCTACATGTTTTGAATCAATTGATGGCAGGGCTACCGCCTCTCCCCACATAGAACAAGTGTCCACCAGAGTAAGGATGTAACTGTTCCTCCTCTTGGTCCGAGTGAGAGGTCCTACAATATCCACTGCAACCCTCTCAAAAGGTGTTCCCACTATGGGCATTTCCCCTAAAGTTGCAGGAGCAGTCCAGTGCTTTGGAGCTACCCTTTGACATTCTGGGCAGGATTTGACATATCTTTTTATATCCTCCGTTATCCCTGGCCAGAAGTAATGACAAGCTATACGCTGTCCGGTGGCGCTGATCCCCATGTGACCACTGAAGGGAATCGCATGCCCGAGTTCCATCACTTTATCTCTATATGAAGTGGGAAGAACCAGCTGGTTGTGACCATTTGTTCCAGTTCCGGCCTTCCTGTATAAGAGTTTGTTCTTCATGAAATATTCCCCCTTGCTCGGAGGTGTGTGGCATTTGGGCAATTTTTAAAACATGGCTTGAGTGTCCTATCCTCAGCCTGCGCCTTCCTCATCTCCTCTGGATGGGCATTTATAGGTTCACCTTCTTCCTCCTTCTTCTGTGACCTGGTCTGCACTGTCGCCATGATCACAGGTTTCTCGGGGTTCCCCAAGAAGACGTATCTACACCCCAATATCAGAGGGTAGATTGGTTCCTCTATCACTGCTGCTCTGATTTCTCCTTCCACATAGCGAGTTTTCACCGTTATCCTTGCGATGGGAAGTGTCATGAGTGGTATGTCCTTAGTCGCCCCTTGTATTTCCACTGTTTCTGTGGTATACTGACTTGGGTCCACTAGGCTAGACTTCACAACTGAATCATAATCCAAACCTGTATCATAAAGGCACCTTATGGTGACCCCATTACAAATAACATCCTCACAAACTGGGGGGTGATAAGGTTCCTGTTGTCCCTTAGGATTAACCTTTAATCTTTGCGTCCCCGACTTCATTGCAGCAATGTTTGAAGGTTTCCTTCTACAAAATTCGGTGTTATGGTTATCCTTCTTGCACCATTTACACCATCTTTTTCCTTGGTTCAACGGTTTTCTTTCATTGAACTTTTGGTCATTGAACTGTGAGTTTCTGTCGCGATAGTCATTTCTTGGCCGCTCAAAGTTTGTCCTACCTTTATTTCCCTGCTCTCTATTATCAAATTTATTAAATTGCTGTGGAGCTTTAAAATTGTCTATGTGCTTCTTTTTAGCACCACTTACCTCTGCCTGGGCTGCCTGATACCTCTCAGCAACATTTAAAATTTCCCCCAACTTCTCTGCACCTTGTTCCATGAGAAATTTTCTCATGTCTGGAGCCATGGACTCTCTCAATTGCTCAATCATGATCATTTCTTTAAGATCTTGGGTCTTCCCCAGAGCCGTCCATTTCTCCAAATAGGTTTCTAGTCTAGCAGAGAATTGGTGGTATGTCTCCCCAGACAACAGTTTGGCATTTCTAAATTTCTTACGATAAAATTCACCATTCTTCTCGTACCTTAATAACAAAGCCTGCTTTAACATGTCATAATTGTCTTGGTCTTCCCTGTTCATTTTAGCAAATACTTCATAAGAAGTACCTCTCAATCCCTGTGATAGCTTTAAGCTCCACCTCTCTCTCTCTAACCCATATGTAGTAGCTAATAACTCAAAACGTCCTAGGTACCCCTCTATGTCATCGTCTTTTTCAACAAAATGGTCTAAATGAAACCCCATAGCTGAGTTTGAGGCTCCCAGACTGGGCGTAGCATCTGAGGCAAAAGGGCTGGCACCATTTTCAGGAGCCGGGCCTTGTAATTCCAGCTCCCTTAGTCGTAATTCGTGCTCCCTTTGCAACCTTCTATCTTCTGCCTCCCTTTCGGCCTTTTTATCTTCTGCCTCCCTTTGCTGTCGTTTTTCTTCTGCCTCAATCTGCAGCCTCTTAATTTCTCTATCAGCCTCTAACCTCTTCTCTTCAACCAACCTGTCAGACTCCAATTTTCTTTCAGCCTCTTTTTCTAATCTCCTTTCTTCCCGTTCAATATATTTATCACATTCAGCCGTTACGTATTGAATTAAAATTTGACCATCCATTCCCATCTCCTTCGCGGTGAGCACAGCAGCTGATCTAAATTTTGCCAGCTCCGCCATACTTTTGAGACAATATAATAATATACAAGCTAAATCTCTAACCAGTAAATACACTAAGTACTTCTTATGACTATAGTCTAACTAATTCTAACTAACCAGTTAACTAATTAATTATTACTGGCTGTGAAGATTCACCAACTTTTATCTGCAGGGACACTTTTAATGTTAAAGGGAATTTTACAATTTATTTCCCTACTTTTATTTCTCCCACCAGGAGATCCTAATATTACTGTTGGGCTAATTATCCCTGGACAAGACCCCAATTTATGTAGTGGTGTTTGATGGTATTGTATGATGTTGATATTACTAAATGTAATTGTATGAGGCCAGCTGTGAAGGCTCCTGAGATAAAATGTAGTTGTGAATTGTCAGAAGGCCTTTCTTGCTACCACTACGACCTCACACTTAATTTTTTTTTTTAATGAATGTGGCTACGTAAAGTGTCTAGGGTTATGATATGTAGTGTGGTGTACTAGGTTATAGATATACCCACAGATATTTAACAAGACTAATAATATTAATAAATGTTACAACACACTGAACTAACTCAATAGTGTAAATTTTTTGATAAAATTATATTACATTTATTTTGTTCTGGATCAATTTTTTAGGTTGACCAGAACTTAAAAAGATTTAGAGATTATGAAAGAAATGCATGGAATATTATATCATAAATGCAATAGTGTACATATATATGTACTATACTAGTTAGTTTTATTAAAATGTTCTAGTAGTCATCTACTTGGGAGGATAGTTACTGTTTGTGCTGTTGGGGTGGCCTCATCACACCTGTCTATATTGACTACACAGTGTCCAGAAAATGGTGGGAATTTTTATGAGGGTATTAGTAACTAAACGGGGTTGGTGAATGTCCAGCAGACCAGAGGCTCACTCATCTTGTCGTTGCAGCTCTGGTGCTGAAAACTGATGATCCCACCTCTCCGTGCTGGCGGGCAATAATGGTGGTCTCTGTCACAAGTACTGCACAGATACACTCGAGTAAGTCACCAACTGAATAGACACTGCTTGGTTGACAACAGAAACTCGCAGCTCTGCAATCAAAGTATGGGCCATGTGTCAAAATCTATTCTCTACCCACGTCTGGACACAACACTGACACAACAACCACATCATACAGACAGGTCAGATCTCTCTGACCAAACAGCACATTTACCATGGTGGTTTTACATCAGATAGATCCTCCCAGACTATAGGTTCTGAAAAATATTTATTAGTTGTCTGCCCTAAAAGAGGATAGGTAATATGTTTCATTATTCTCAACACTTGATCTGTCTTGCCTAACTCTGGCTGGAGTTTATGTACATTGTTGGTCCCTAGACCCTGACTTGGGCGGGGGGTCTAGAGCAAATCCCTACTTGTTTGTAAGGCTAGATTTCGATATGGCAGTATCAAATCACTCGAACATGAAACAATATTCAAAATATATAAGGAAATAATTTCAATCTTACCAGATTATGAATAAATAACACAGAATTGCTAGCAAAACTCAGCTGAGCAGCTGGCTATAGTATGGCGTCCCTAAATTTATTACACTTTCTTTCATATGGAAATCACCACACTTTAAAATCTGTGTCTATCACTGAACAACTATTGAAGAATGGCCCCACTTTCGCGTCTGAGCGCTAATGATATGATTGTCTGTGGCCAATCACTGCCTAGGTTTATTTTAAATTTCAAATTTCCTCCCATAAAGTCATTTCAGTCATGCTTCCGTCAAGTATGGATGGTTATCTGTTAGTCTGTCCGTCTCTACTTGTGTTTCTACAAAATGTACTCGATTTTGAACCAACCTTTCTCTCCCCTCCAAAATTTTGTCGTTAAAAGTTATTTTTAGACACAGCCACCACAAATATCCCTTCTCTTCCATACTACGTAGATTTGAACACCTGCGTTTCGAGGTCGTGTTTTTTTGTGCAATTAGCGACACTTTTAGATTCAATACAGTCTTGTCGATGATGTGAACAACACTGTCTTTTGTCATTATCTTCAATATTATCTATCCGTCTGTAAAATTAAGACCATATTAGTTCACTGCTCAGAATAGGCCATCCGGCCAGCTAATTTTTATATTCCTAACATTAATATTAAGAAAAAAGTACTTTTTAAATTTTGTAATATTCCTAACATCTGCGTTTAGCCGCTGAATTCAAATCAAGGGCTTGGTATCGCGCAAAAGCGTCCAATAAATGACTGTGGCGTAACATATTTATGGTCCCTTCTGTCGAGTTGCTTACTTTTTATGTCAACTTGGGAAACGTGACTTTTCTCCGTTCCCCTCCTGTCTAGCAAGTCAATTATTATGGAGGATGATGACCCGCGGTCTAGGCGATCATGTACTATTCGCAGCCTACGCATTATGTTTTTATCCTTAAATGTTATCTTTGGAGATATTTTACCGTTGTATCTCTGTCCATTTCACTACAGAACTGGACAAGATGCACAGATATAAAGTATATATTTGTTGGGTCTAACCCAATATAACATCGTATGCAAAAAATGGCATTAATACGTTAGACCAGCGGTGGCCAAACTACGGCCCGCGGGCCAGATCTGGCCCGCCAACCAGTTTTGACCGGCCTGCCAACCTGTTTTTGCGGGCCTCTTATTGTTGATTGAAGCCACACTCTTCACAATGAAATAATACACAAATGTATGTTTGAAATAAATAATTACATGTCATATTACAAATTACAAAACATATTAAAACAACATATTCATTATTGTTTTTTTTACAGTAATTTCAGTTCGAAGACTGGTATACATGTCTTGGCAGATGTGCAGTAAAGTAGTTTGCCGTTGCTTTCTGTACGTGGTTCAATATATATGTAAAACTAAATATCAGAACGGTATTTTTTAAGGATTTTATAGGTCTGGCCCTCGGGTGTTACCCTTTACCATAATCTGGCCCTCGGGCCAACCTTAGCTTGGCCACCACTGCGTTAGACGGTTAATCAGATAATTACATTTGAAGTTGGGCAAAGCTAGTGAAACGTGCTATAGTTATCCGACATTAGTTCCTAATTAAAAGATTGTTATGTCAATAGAAATCCTGAGATTGAACACATAGAGAAAAGGTACTGGACACATAACAAAAGTGGCGGGAGGAAAAGCTGACAATTAAATCTGATGAAAGCATAGGTATTCACTATCGAAAGAAAAACAAGGTAAATAAAAATCTTCACGGCTAGGTAGGCAACCAGGAAAACTTTCAGTCAGACAGTTGAACTTTACCAAACATTTTGTACTCAAAGAATCGTTGCGGTAATTTTTTATTTTTCGCAACAGCTTTGATGTTTTTATTATCTGAGACCTTGTCACTAAGACACTGTGTAGCAGCTAGGAAGCCGAAGGAGTCGTTTTTGTAATTAATGACATATACTTTACTTCTTCTCTGAAATTTTCGCCACGGGTACTACTATAGTACAGTTTATAAAACGTCAGAAATTGAAGTTTGTCGAAAGGAACGACCTCTTACAACAGTCCAGTTTGGATTTGGTGATTATGATTCATTAGAATTTTTGTTATGTAGTTATTGTTGACCAGAATCGATTTCATTGCATTCCGGGCAGACTCCCTCAGCAAATGTCGCTGGTTATGAATGCAAATTGTTCCTGTAGCGTTGGTTGTATACATGCTGGATACATTCTCTCATACTTTCATCATTGCAAGTCTTACGTTTGGTACCAAATTCCAGCAATCATTGCTTTGTTGATTCGTTGACTGCACTGTCGTTCTCTAATAGGTGTTCACTAGTTGTTCTTAATATCTTTCCCTTATTCATTATTCAAGTCCACACTATGGGTCTTCTCGAAGGAATCTGTCAACTCTCAGATTGCCGCGTAACCTCTGCATGACCAGGACAGTGGATCCGCACCAGTTCCCCGAAATTCGAGGCTTCTATTTTTATTTTCCATTCTTTCCGTGTTAGACCGTCCGGTCCGTAGCATGGACTGAGAGTCCGATACAATAACTGCCCTCGGTTAATGAAGTTTCAGACAACCACTTCCGGATTCGAGTTTTTTAATGCGACTACACTGTTATACGATTCCACTGTCTACTTTATATCATGATTATTGTATATTTGGGAACCACTGACAAAGAAATAGCACCACCCCCTCTACAAAGCCTTTTTTAAAAATCACTCACACACACACACACACACACACACACACACACACACACACACACACACACACACACACACACACACACACACACGTATATGACTAAAGACCTTCTAGCGTATATTTCATATTTTCAACAACCAGTTGTCTCAAACGTTATGCAAACATGCTCCATGAAGGCGTTAGAGAAAGTTCTATAGTCTCCTATATTTGTTTAAGACCAGGATGTGCTCTCTTTGGTACGGGGAGTGTTATGCTAGCACGATGTTAAGTGCGTGGAAGTCTCATTCAAAGCAAGGAATGTTCGTTTATGAACGAGATATTATCAGCATAAATTGAAGGAAGCAATGATTCATTCGCTGCATACAACGGAGGGTAGGGTCATCATCTGAACAAGATCGATGTTGTTAATATCTGGGTTTTGAAACTAATTTAACAGAATTTTGTTCATATCTGAGTTTTGAAACTAACTGGCGAGCCACCTATAGCATGTATGTGAGACAAGACTTAACACCAATCAGACGTGCAAGCTACAGCATGTATGTGAGACAAGGCGTAACACCAATCAGACGTGCAAACTACAACAAGTATGTGAGACAAGGCTTAACACCAATCAGACGTGCAAACTACGGCATGTATTTGAGACAAGGCTTAACACCAATCAGGCGTGCAAACTACAGCATGTATGTGAGACAAGTCTTTACACCAATCTACAGCATGTATGTGAGACAAGGCTTTACACCAATCAGACGTGCAAACTACAGCATGTACGAGGCTTAACACCAATCAGACATGCAAACTACAGCATGTATGTGAGACAAGGCTTAACACCAATCAGACGTGCAAACTACAGCATGTATGTGAGACAAGGCTTAACACCAACCATTCGTGCAAACTACGGCATGTATTCGAGACAAGGCTTAACACCAATCAGACGTACAAACTACAGCATGTATGTGGGACAAGGCTTAACACCAATCAGACGTACAAACTACAGCATGTATGTGAGACAAGGCTTAACACCAATCATTCGTGCAAACTACGGCATGTATGTGAGACAAGGCTTTACGCCAATCAGATGTGCAAACAACGGCATGTATGTGAGACAAGGCTTTACAACAACCAGACGTGCAAACAACGGCATGTATGTGAGACAAGGCTTTACACCAATCAGATGTGCAAACAACGGCATGTATGTGAGACAAGGCTTTACACCAACCTGACGTGCAAACAACGGCATGTATGTGAGACAAAGTTTAACAATCATCATCATAATTGTCCTTCTTCTCCCTAAGTAGAATGGATCCACCAATGCAGCTGGCGACTTACAGGAAGCCAGCACAAAACAGTCACATACTCTTGCAGAAGTGGTCTGATTGGTGTAAAGCCTCTAGCAATTTGTTTAACATGACGAGGTTTCCAGCCTCGTGCACAACTTCATATTATTCGCATCTTAGGATATGCCCGAGGGAGGTTGTCGTAAATTTATTTTGAGAGAAAGAGTCTTAGAAAAGTGGTCCTGTTTAGAGTGAAGAATGGTGGTGAAAACTCAGTGATAGAAAGGTAGAGAGTAAATAGTTGCTTCACAGAGTGGTGGGGAGAGTAAGGACAGACTTATTTACGACAAATCGTTCCTCTCAATCTTCTCTTCACTCTCCTGGTCAAACAATGATTTGCCAGTTTCCAGACATACACCGGCGCTCACACCGATTTGGTGCTTCAAACACACAGACGCACGTAAATACAAACTATATTAAAACAGATAGGGGAAATTTTGGGCTTTGGGTATTCCAACACGGTACTAAAGAAGTTTATAAGGTTTATTATCATTTAAAACAATCACAACAACTATCATGTGTTGCAGAAAAATTATCATAAGTACAGAAAATACAAATAACAAGGTGAGGGGGGTGAAGAAGATCGGTATCGACTAAGCCCTTCCCGCTTGTATTAAACAAAGATAAACCCAGTCCAAAGATAGATAGTTATCAGGAACATAGGTAATGTAACCCAACAGTGAATTTAATTACTCTGAAAGAGGTGTTACAATATTAGGTATGGGTGGTAGACAAAAATCCTGTTATTCCCAATTGTTCTTCCCTTTACTACGCAAATGAAAAAAAAAGGGGGGGGGGGTTAACAGAGTTAACACAATATCCCACTTAAAGGAACAATGCAGGGTATACAGAAAATGTATTACCCGGTAGGCAAGTTAACAAATGGTTTTTCAAAAATTAAATCTCCTGTCATTCATGCACGCGCGTGAGGATCCACACTCATATACTCACACACACTTACCGATTGCAGCATAAGACAATCCATAGAATTATATAAACAGCAATTACACTCTTGACATGTGAAAGTGTCTGGTACTTCGATGTCCCGCCCCAGATGTAGCGAGGTTTGCTGATAGCAAATATTCCCACTTATCGCCGGACTTGAAGCCTAAGAGTTCTTGTGTTTTATTATATAAAAAGGAGTCTATGGGATGGCACTGACACAATTCAACACAGGGGTGAGGATGGAGTGGTCTCTTTAATTTCGCTGATGGAGGTAAAATTCCTTCAAGGCGTGATGATAGCAACTGACCGGTAGGATTTAAATCTAGTGAGGAAAAACTAGGCCCAGTCACAGTTCAGGTAAATATGTACTCTCTCACAGTAGGGCAGTAAATAAAATATCGCTACTGGCACTGTTCATCTTCCAGTTTATCTTACAGATTGTAATTTAATTTGATGGTTTCTTTTTAAATATTCTTGGGTAGGCTTTCTTTCATGTAATTATGATAGCTAGGCCGCATCGGACCGCCACAATATTAAATTTAAAATGTTTCATCAATATGTCTGGAAGTTTTTAAGATGATTTCTTTATTGCTGGGATCGTAGGTTACGATCACTCTGTATGGAAGAAAAAAACATGTAATACCGAAAAATCAAATAACATTCTAAAGCGCGATGAATTTCCCGTTAAGACTATAATATACTCTCGCGTATTTAATTAAATATTTAAGAAGACACTTCGCGAGTTTAAATGGTTAAAACACACATCTATATATATGACTTAACTCATTTAGTTATAAATTCCTTCGCGACTTTTAAAAGCTAATTTAAGCATTTAAGCATCTATTATCTTTTGAAATAATATAATAGATATATCATTACATTTACAACTGGAACTATTGAGATGGTTTAATTTAATAGATTTAAATTAACACAAAATCCAGTGAAATAGAAATAATGAACTAAACCACTGATCACTTTACACAATTATATTTTACCGTTTTGCACAGAATAGAATTCACTGCAAATATATATGAAAATCCAGGGGAAAATCTAACACGATTTAAAATATAGCTAGTGCTTCTGTCAAGGTCTGGCCAACGAGTGATAAAATGCATTTCTTCATGGTCTGTATATATTTAAAATGGAATGTAAGATGAGTGAGACGTGTTAGAATTTGACACCTTTTTAGATCTCAGGAGACTTTTGGGGATCTGACCGCCAGACTAAAGAGAGATGCCGCCCCTGGTCTTCCGTATCTCCGCTCGCTGCGTGCACGTCGGCTTTCCCGTTCGCTCCCACTGCGATCGGTTCTGTGGTTAACACCAAGATGCGAAATACCGGCAGGAAACTTGCGTCGCTCGTTTCAGGGACCACTACTGCCTTTTTGATAGCGTGCCGCTAGTCTTTCCTGAGATCCCCCCCCCCCCCCCCGTGTCTTTGATCGTGGTCGCTACTATCGTTTGATGCTGGCAACGTCCCCCACTCGCCAAGTTAATGAAAATAACTGCACATGATTGCTCAAGAGATATTCGTGGGCGTGATTTAACCTCTCCTTAAATCAATGCGATGACCAGAATGAACGGTAGATAAACTGTCCACATATTAATCAGCAAACGTGTTGACCATCTGCGTGGAAAGGTTGCATAGCTAATGAGTCCAGGTGAAAAAAAATCCCGTTTGACGAAAAGTTACCACAATATTCGGGGGCACTGATGCTATCCGAAGGGGTCGTTACGAAGGGTCGTACCATATCATCCAACACTTCAGGGGTACTGTTGCGCACATATTCTTTTGTGTGGCGCACGGATTACGGTTGTTACGCATACAAATGAAAAATGTAATTATTTGTCTGATAAAAATATATTTATCTTTGAATTCACGATTATCAGTCTAAGGGACAGAACTCAGATTAGTCGATGTGTATTCATTCTGTGAGTTATCTGTTCTTGTATCGTTCCTGAAGATCGAACTCAGCGTAGGGATCTAGGTTTACAGCAATCTATTCTTTGTTTGGTTAGAAATAGATGGTTCTTGCTTCAGAATATCTATGGCCCGAATCTATGTGTATTTCTTGTTTATGTAGGACGAGACTGTCTGATATCTTAATATCTTTGTATGTCTAAGTCGAACTATATCTTCGGTGTCGAACTCGGGGTCATAGGTTGTTCGGCGGATGTGTGGCTAAGTCGACGTGAGAAGCTTCCGCCCTGTTGGGTGCTGAGTTTTTTGTAGCGGCCTGTCGCCGGAAAAAGTGATCTCTATATTAATGGGGAAAGAGGTAGTCTCTTTAGATATACCATGTATTATCAGTGGCGTATCCTGGTAATGCGAGCTAGGCGTGCTGCTACTTAAAATGAATATGTACGCCTACTATTATCTTCTTCCCCTCTTAATTTAAAAACCAACTATATTCAATTACGCAACGATAGTTATTAGAGGTATATGTCAATTATCTCCAAAATACTAATTAACTTAACTTGAAACTCACTGTCACTGTAATAATCTGCATTCCCGGCAACTAACAAAAATTAATCACAAAAAACGCTGGACGGACACAACCGATTTTTACAACCCGAGAGCTGCTAGGCCCACCGCACGCATGTTCGTATTGTATTGACGTATCTGGCCTTTGACCCCGCTCCAATCAAACCAGTGTTCAGGCGTGAATCCGAAACGAGCCGCACGCATCGTAACGGAATTACCCGAGAAACTTCGGGCGATTGCTACCAATTAGTTAAAAACTGCACTATAAATAGCGTCTGGGGAAACTGAAACTTGATTATACTCGTAGATTCTATGCGGGAAAATCCGTTATCCTGGTGCGTGCGGTCCGAAAGAAGAACATTAGAAGAGAAATATTTTATAGAATAATAAATTAAATTTTTATTTTCCTTCGGGCATAGGTGTGCGCAGCACGCACAGCACACATAGAGAATACGCCACTGTGTATTATTCACCCCAGTGTTCATTCTTACTGCCGAGGAAGGGCAGAATCATATTCTAGTGTATTTCTGATACCAAGGTAAAGACGCATTTCTTATGAACTTTTCCTGAGTCATTGTATTCGATGAGCAGTCGTACGGTTGTACGGTTAGACGAATATTAGCCAGATGAAGATGACATTCATACCTAGCAGCACCACATTATGTGATGAAGTCAATTGTAGAAATGGTAGAATCTACAAAGCAATGAGGACATTTAATGTATGATCAGCTTTGATTGTGCTTCATAGTTTGTATCCTGGGTGAGCGACAACTCACTGGGAGTAGAAGCCATTTTGAATTCCATATTTTCCAATCATCGAGGAGAGAACAGGGATGCCCCTTACTATCACCTGATGAGTCCAGAGATCACTGCTGCAGAAGAGAACCCACTATTAGTGGTTCAATATTATTATCAAAGAAATATGTGCTGAACTTTATCCATATGAATCTTCGCTAGACGAGGTTAGGTCTAGGAACCATTTTTAATATATTATTTATGAACTGACGTGCTCTGTCAGTAAAGACAGATGATTATCTATATTGGAATCACTGAATGCTTGTCTACTGAGATTCCATTATGCTGTCATGCAACATGAATGCCGATTTAAAACTGTAGACTATTGTTATACGTATATGATGATGTTGTGCCAACCTGTTTCCTGTTCCTGTGTCGTCGAAGTATGTGTCCATTAAATACAAGAAAACGTAAACAGTAGTTCGTCTTACACTTCCTGCCACGAGTGAGTGAGATTGCCCTATTGTCAACTCTCAGAACATTTTCCAGCATTCGCGTACTGTTGTATCCTCACTCCAAATCAATACACTACTGCGAAGGTCGAGTTGACTTTTGGTTTGTCTTCATGTTTGACAACACCTATCGAACACGATTACAACTACACACACTACAAGCAACAGGTACCGATGTTATGAGAGGGTTCTTACCATCATCTAACAAATTCAGGGACGGCTGAGTTGTCTGTCACAGAGGTGTAGTTCTGTTCTCTCTTTGTCTCAAAAGACACCCCCGGGAACTGTGCGGGGTAAGACTTGACAGTGCACCCATTAAAATAAAACAAACAATAATGCCACAATATAAGCACACTATAAGGTAAGCTCTACATAGCAAATGAAACCACCCGGTTAACAAAATGTACATAAATAAACCCATCTCATCTCATAATCGGAACCTCTTCTATCCCACAAAACGAGGTGTAGAGGTGACCCAAAGAGCACAAGGCTCCTGGGCAAAACATGTAATCAAAGTATCTGGCAAACAGGTGATTAGCCCATTGCATAAATAAACCACCAACCAATATTAATGCATGCCGGTGTTGCAGACAGGACGTACTTAGCGGTAGGGAACACTGTACAGTGCGTTCTACTTGACGGTACCGGACACTGTACAGTTAGCGGTATCTAGGTACCGTTCACTGTACAGTGAACCTTACCTTACGTGGGTAGGAATGATTTAACATTTTAAAGGTTAAAAAAATCGGAAACCCGTACATAAATATTATTAATGCTGTACTGTATGTTTTGAGAAATGGATGTGCCAGTAAAACCGAGGCAATAATGCATGATAATTGCGTTTTTTTTCTACTTGGCAATGTATAAATAAAGAGTATTAATAAAGCAAAACTGGATAGATGACATTCCTTCCAAACATAGATCTGACCAACGAAAATCAGTATACGTCTAATCTGTTAAAAATATGTATATTGCTTATTTAGTAAATATTATTACCAAAAGAGCATTAAAAACTATTTTTTACCTTAATATAAGAAGTCAAATAATTTATAACGCCATCTGCTCGCATTGTGAAATAAACCTTCTCTTTGGCCGGAACGTACTTAATCGCGTGCGGGCAACGACAGAAGCATATTTTTTCGTCCGTAATAAGTTTTATTGTAATCGAGTTCAAGTTGTTGCAGATAAGTAGCTGTTTTGAATTACGATACAAGAGCACATTTAAAAAACACAAATCTTTATGAAAGCTTTTAAAAGAGTCATATTTCGTTTAATGTTGACAACTTTCACATCTGTTTTTCAGTGATCATATTTATTTTTTCATGAAGTTTCACTTTTAAAAATAAGTTCAGTTTATTGAATGCTAATATACAAAACAATACACAGCAATATTAATTTGTAAAATAAAATTAATAATAGCTTTGTTAACATTTCAAAATACATATATTTCTCAAATTTATTAGACGTCAATAACGGTTACATGTGCCAGTAAAACCAAGGCAATAATACATTATAAATGCGTTTGTTATACTTGGTAAGGCATCTGTTGGATATACGAGTAAATAAAGAGTATTAATAAAGTTTTATTGCGAAACTTATCTCAACTTGCCTGCTGGTGTTAGGTATTTATGAGTGTTAACGTAAAGCATTCACGGTTGTGGGATGTAATGATACAACAACTAGCGAAGAAGTCTGCAATCCTTTCTGTTATCACATATAACCTAATTAACGTGCAGAGTATGGCAAAATCCCACAGAGGGCTGTTACGTTTAACAGCGGCTTTGTAGGGAAGTTCAAAGAAAGAATCGAGCATTGAATGACATGAGAACTATTGAACTCTAAAAGAAAGTTGAATGTAAAATTTAAAGTAAGTGCCAACACGATTCAGATTGTGAGAAGAACTCTATTCGTGATCAGAAGCAACTGAAACTTTCCTACATTATGTAAAAAATAAACTTACTTTAAAATGAAAGTGGTTAACGCCTACAACAGTTTTCCATAATGAATTATGCATATTGATATCTACAACTTGTTTTTTAATTTTAAAAATTTTTCTGCACTCAGTACTGTATAAATTGCATGCATGTTTAAAAATCACTGACCAGTTCAATTACGTGCATGTCATAGCGCTTTTATTTCTTTACAGGTTCATATATAACACTTTATGTTATCATTATAAATAAACTATTTAATGTAAAACCAGTAAGGGTAGTCATGTCTCAAATTAGCTCGTGAAAATGTGGGTTTTGAACACGAATACTAAGATTTAACTTCAGCCACTCATGACATTTCGTCACAGTATGATGCCTATTAATAATTCAATGAAGCTTATTTCATGTCTTTTCCATAACGGAAACATTTCCATAATGTTTGTATACACATTGCGATATAACAACGAAGATCTTTCGTACGTATTTTTTTTTTAGTTTAACAATTATAATTAATAGAAATTCGGAGATGCAATATGCAATATTAATTATTTATATATTTATTGAGCGTCCGATTGGCCGAGTGGTTAGAGCGCTGGTCTCTCGGGGCAAAGGTGCCGGGTTCAAGTCACGGTATCGACACGCTATAGTCTACCCAGCTGTTATTGGGTACCTGACTTTGCTCGTGAGTTAGGGACGGAAAAGGCAGAGAGGAAGGGAACTGGTCACCTCACCTCGTGATGTATATTGAAGTCTCTAACACTTCATTCCACTACGGCAGTATCTGCTATGGGACCACCTTTACCTTATATTTATTAGTCACTGCCCAAATTATGATCCCACTACATGCACCATACCGATACCTGTTTGGAATGAGCACTGAAATAATAATTTCCCAACCTATATTTTTAGACGAAAATGTCATAAAATTTGTTTACACACTATTAATGAATACCATATACAGCAAACATAAAAACATCTTTACTCTTTATCTCTCCAGTATTTTGCCATATAAAGGAAGGAACGGTGGAAATATCTGCCTAATGGATTATAATAACTACAACGCAGTGCAATATACCTATTTATTTTTTCAGGCAAGAATTACTGTACAGTGCTTCGTGCCTGAGGTAAGTGCCTGTCACCTAGGTAGGAATCACTTGTCCGGTGCTCCCTACCTGACGGTACAATGCCCAATGCAGTGTACAGTGCGTGTTGCCGGTTCAGTGCTTCCTGCCTTCTACACCGGTATAGATGCTAGCAAGCTTGTGAACAACACTACAGACTGAACTATTTAACCATAAAGTAAAAGATACCATCGTGAGGTATATTACAGTACAAAACATAGAATATGCACAATCAAGAAAATATCACGCTAAATGAGAAACGTCCTGATATAAGCAACAGTTCCATGTATATGATAAATGATTGAAAGGGGCATGCTGTACAAAAGAAAGTAGCAAACATAAAAAACAAACAAACAAACAAAACACGGTGTTTCTGGTTGCTTTCGGATTCCACGTTTTCTATCGATCGATAAAGTTCAGAATGTCTGTAAATAAACGTGTAGGAAAGGCCCAAATCTTATCAAACGCAAACGCATGAAACCGGACTGGTATTTGAAAAGATTTTAAACGTGAGGGCGTATTACGCCCTACCGGTATCACATAACAGAATACACCTTCACTCCTTTTGTAATGCGTTTGTTTACAACGCTGGTTCCCTTAGGTTATGGCCTCGTGTTTCTCTGTTATTTTTTTAGAAAACGGCGCGCCATCCTCCAAAAACTATGACGAATAATTCACTACACAAGCTATATTTAGATTCTTTAATGGCAGGCTTCAAACAAACAAAAAATGTTTAATAATATCCAACCTGTTGAAAATAAAATTACGACCTAAGGCAAAAATATAGAAATTTTATTCACGATACGAATATTTTAAAAAAGTAATCTATTTATACCACCCAAAGCCTACCCACTCAACAAAAGATATGTCTTTTTTTTTTCTAAGCAGCCAGCCAAAGTTGTTGTGAATATGGATGATAATTTTGCATGCAGTTTCTCAACGAGCTGGGCTATTCCGGATTTCAAAGACGAAACGTGCACACTACAATTATTTCTCTTTTTTTTTTTTTTTTTTTTTTTGTAACATCTTTGTCATATCTATAATGTGCTTCCACTGTCAGCGAAGTTGAAAAACCTGTTTCACATAGATTTGTCAGAAAACGATAGTTTATTATACTAGCTGTGGTTTAGTTCATCCATCTGTGCTTACGGAATCACCGTGTTAGCCGTTGATGTTATTCCTTACGCTACAAACTGAAGTTTTGATAGGAGCTGGAAAAAAAAAGCATTTGAATTTTAAAATATTGTACTTTATAATTAAGTTTTGGTTGGTACATTTTCTATCTCCAAGAAGCTAGGCATCATTAAGCCATTCTGGCACTCTAACAGTGCCCTTCGGGTAGCAGCTAGCACGTGGGACATGCCAATTGAATTTGAAAGTCAGTACCACCTAATTCATCTTCCTTATTTAAACTTACGAGGTTGAAATTACAATTAAGAGAAAGATACGCAAAGAATATAAATATATGGAGATAAAGATACAAAGAGAGACAACAGTATATTACAACCTCTACACTTCAGAGTAGAAGAGGAACGACTAAGTAAGAAAGACAACAGTATGTCACAACATCTACACCCCAGGGTAGAAAGGGTACGACTAAATAAGAAATACAACAGGATGAGGAAATACTTATTATTTGAAGATATTTATCATTTATATCTTTTTCCTTTGAGCTTCATCATTTTGTCTCATTCTTATAGTGGCATTTCTAGACTAGAGCACAGACAATAAGTACTGTCAGACTGTTCACACACAATATCAATAATGTCACATGTGCCAGTCAGTGGGGCTGATCTTGACATCCAAAAAAATATGCGGCGACCCAGGTGAGGTTCTACTCGTGAAACCTTGCTGCATTACTGTTGTTGTGACCATGGTAAATATCTATTCACTTTATCATTTCTATCTCGCTGTTCTGATAACTCGTTCCTCATCCTTCGTCGTAATTAATTTTTTTTTTAAATACTCCATTTCCAAATATAACGTTTATTAAAGTAGAATACTGGGACATTCAAAATGATAAAAAGCAGATAAAGGAATTCTATAATAACATTTACACAATCGCCTTTATACAGTGCTGTCTGGATAAGTAGAAGTCGCTGGGGCCTGTTACGTGTGGTTTTCTTCTTGTAGTTTGGTTTTTGAGTAGAGTACAGTATCACAAACGTTCATGCATGATGCTGACAAACACGAATGGAGACGGGTATGGTCGTCACAGAACATCACTGGGGCAATAACACAAGACGTCGGGTAGAGGGTCCACGATATAACTTCTTCAGCATTTATTTTACATCAAGGAAACATCTTCATGGTCAATGCATATACAAGGCATACATAGTAGTTAATCTTCCATCTGTCTCGTCTCAATCATTCAGTCCTGGACGCTGTACTAGAGGTGCATACGAACGATGACCACACAAGTAATGTGGACCAGACGACGTGAATATAAAAATACTTGATTTATCTTACTCGATAAGAGGTGGAACTTCTATATAAGTTCAGGACCATCTTAGAAACATAGTGGCGGCCTCCGAAGTTAGTTATGCTACTTAAATAAATATCTTCCTCCGCAATTCTTGGAGCTTGAAAAAACACGTCTTACTAGGACAACTTGAAGTAACGAAATGCCACGAATATTAGCCTTTAGAATAAATTAGTGCAAACGTGTTACGTCATAGACAACCGGTGACGTATTAAATATGCAGCGTTCAATATAAGTTAAAACCCGTGCAAAAACATGAGTTACCACAAAGAGACATATTTCCTCAAAAGTACTTGCAATAAGTCTATGTGTGGCAACACATCAATATTCGTTCTTTGACAATAAAAAAAAAAAAAATCAAAGAATTAGAATTTTGTGTGTGTGTGTGTGTGTAATATATTAGATACACGACATCAATTGATCAAATAAGTTATGGAACCGGAAATACGGCCAGAATTGATCACATAACAATGTCAATAGTCAATCAGTCTAAACAATCTGAGTCACAGTCTGCATGCATGTGTACTAACAGAAGGAATGATGCAAAACAGAAAGACGTCAGTCAAAAGTAAAGAAAACAAAAGGAACGACAATCATATCAATTACACAACAAGAAAGAGGAAAAAAGTCAATAAAATGAAAGGATGCATTCATCATCATCATGTGACGTATTCTTTCCAGAACGTTGTCTCCATTACTGCTGCACTGAACGCATCACGATTCTTTGCAAGTCGACCTGCATCAGCCAAAGACAAGTTCAGACTCTCTGTGATGTCCTGGGTCCACCGTCGTCTAGGTCGACCCCTTCCCCTTTTTCCAGGGACCATGCCTTCCATCACTATTTTTTCCAGACTATTATGTCTTTTTATATGACCGAAAAATTTCAGCTTCCTTATTGCGATGGTATTTAAAAGCCAATATTCCTGTATGTTTACTGAGTGCAGTACTTCTCTGTTGGTCTTTTTTCTGTCCAGGGTATTCTCAACATCCTTCTGTAGCATTTCCTTTCGAATGATGTAACCTTTTTTGCACCTGTTTTATTGAGTGTCCAAGTCTCGCAGCCGTATGTTGCTACTGGGAATATACATGCTCTGATCAGTTGTAACTTTGTTTCTTTGCTTGTGCCTTGCCATAGGTTTTTCATCTGTATTAGTTTATGTGAAAAAAGCCTTTATGGCAACTTTACGTGCAGCATTGGGCAGAGCAACCTAACCTTTGAAATGAAGACAGGAGTACGACAGGGATGCCCCTTATCAACCACTCTATTTTTAACAGTCATAGACTGGGTGATGCGCCAGACAACAGAGGGCAATCCAAGAGGAATAAGATGGACTACATTTTCTAATTGGAAGATCTAGAATATGCAGATTACATTGCACTGCTAGCACATTCACATCAACACATCCAGGAAAAAATGGATAGACTTAATAAGAATAGCCAGCAGGTGGGCTTGACCATCAACCTAAAGAAGACAGAGGTCATGACGCTCAATGTGAGCAACCCTGAGCCCATATCAGTAAGGAATCAGCAACTGGAACAGACAGATGCCTTCACATACCTAGGATGCATAGTAACACCAGACGGCGGAGCAAGCAAAGACATCAACAACAGAATGAACAAAGCAAGAACAGCCTTTTTCAGTCTAAACAACATCTGGAAGTCCTCTCAGTACAGCACAAGCACAAAACTAGGATTATATCAGAGCTGTGTGCTTTCTGTGCTTCTCTACGGCGCGGAGAGCTGAAGAGTTACAGAGAAGAAAATGTCGAAATTGTCCTCTTTTCACACATGTTGTTGCGAGTTGATCCTTTGAAAGGGCAGTAATCCTGAATATGTTTTTTGGACAAGGTAGATTTTGAGTTACGTTGCTTGAGTCCTTGTTTAGCTATGAGGCTTATTTAGATTTATGATAGAATGTTTATATCTAGAACAGAGCGTATGACCGTTACTCACAGCGTTGAGTCACGCTTGTGAGGAAATTATCCCTGAGTTGTGTGAGCGGTGTTTAGCTCGCGGCTATGCTGCATGTATTAAGAGCTGTGTTCAAAAACAGCCGAGCCCCGTGACTGTTTGGGCGGGAGATGTGTGACCCCAAAAAAGAGGAGTGTGTTTTTGGGCGTAGACCGAGGTGGTCAAGCCCTGATTTTTCTAAGTGTATGCCTACGTAGTGCTGAAGATTATGAAATGTCGACTTATGTGTTTTTGCTGTGTGTACAGCCTATTTGCTTAACTGCAGTGTAGAGATTTTGGGAGGCCATGATTTGTGTAGGCCATTTTCTGAGTAATGGAGTACTTTAGAGGCCGTATTATTGAAGATTATTATAGCTGCCGTGTGAGCAGGCTTTGTTGAGTAATGGAGTACTTTAGAGGCCGTATTATTGAAGATTATTATAGCTGCCGTGTGAGCAGGCTTTGTTGAGTAATGGAGTACTTTAGAGGCCGTATTATTGAAGATTATTATAGCTGCCGTGTGAGCAGGCTTTGTTGAGTAATGGAGTACTTTAGAGGCCGTATTATTGAAGATTATTATAGCTGCCGTGTGAGCCGGCTTTGTTGAGTAATGGAGTACTTTAGAGGCCATATTATTGAAGATTATTATAGCTGCCGTGTGAGCAGGCTTTGTTGAATAGTGGAGTACTTTATGGGCCATATTATTGATTATTATTATAACTGCCGAGTGTGCAGTCTGTTGAGCGCTGGGGATAGTTTGTACTTTTCACTGTGGACTTTATATTTATGCCAACGTGTTCGTTTAGTAATTGCAAACTGTACATTGATGTAAACGTGATTGTGCCGTGCCTTAATAAATCGTCATTAAATGTCACCAGGCGTTTGCACCATTCCATGATTCTTATGTACGTGCCTGTGGCGTGAGTGTCTACCCTAACACGCACCCACTTGCAACATTCTACACATCGTGACAAGAGAACAGTAGCACATATACCTTTATGATAAATAGCCCTGTGTGGGCGTGGCTTATTCTATTATATATATAGCACGGAACGACAACAGTTGGACAATAACAGTTAGCGAAATAATATCAACAATCGGGATTATACCAGTATTTCGGACTGGGAAGTATCAGAATGTATCATACAGCTTCTTATCAGTAAACAGCGTCTTATCAGTATTTGGTTTTATCTTCTGTGCCAGTCAAGTTGGAACGAATGAATATGACATTCGCGTGATAAGAGTTTCTCTAATGTGACAGAATATTCAACAGTGTAGTGGTATTTGGTGGTATTGTATGATGGTGTTATTACTAAATGTAAATTGTATGAGGCCAGCTGTGAAGGCTCCTGAGATAAAATGTAGTGGTGAATTGTCAGAAGGCCTTTCTTGCTACCACTACGACCTCACACTTAATTTTTTTTAATGAATGTGGCTACGTAAAGTGTCTAGGGTTATGATATGTAGTGTGGTGTAATGGATTATAAATATACCCACAGATATTAACAAGACTAATAATATTAATAAATGTTAAAATACACTGAACTAACTCACGTGTGTAAAATTTTTTGATATAAGTATATTACATTTATTTTGTTCTGGGTCAATTTTTTAGGTTGACCAGAACTTAAAAGGATTTAGAGATTATGAAAAGAAATGCATAGAATATTATATCATAAATGCAATAGTGTACATATATATGTACTATACTAGTTAGTTTTATTAAAATGTTCTAGTATTCATCTACTTGGGAGGATAGTACTGTTTGTGCTGTTGGGGTGGCCTCATCACACCTGTCTATATTGACTACACAGTGTCCAGAAAATGGTGGGAATCTTTATGGGGTTCTTAGTAACTAAAGGGCGTTGGTGAAAGTCCAGCAGACCAGAGGCTCACTCATCTGGTAGTTGTCGCTCTGGTGCTGAAATCAGGTGGTCCCACCTCTCCGTGCTGGCGGGCAATAATGGTGGTCTCTGTCACAAATACTGCACAGATACACTCGAGTAAAGTCACCAACTGAATAGACCCTGCTTTGTTGACGACAGAAACTCGCAGCTCTGCAATCAAAGTATGGGCCATGTGTCAAAATCTATTCTCTACCCACGTCTGGACACAACAGTGACACAACAACCACATCATACAGACAGGTCAGATCTCTCTGACCAAACAGCACATTTACCATGGTGGTTTTACATCAGATAGATCCTCCCAGACTATAGATCCTGAAAAATGTTTATTAGTTTTCGGCCCTAAAAGAGGATAGGTAATATGTATCATTATTCTCAACACTTGATCTGTCTTGCATAATCCTTGCTGGAGTTTATGTACATTGTTGGTCCCTAGACCCTGACTAGGGCGGGGGGTCTAGAGCAAATCCCTACTTGTTTGTAAGGCTAGATTTCGATATGGCAGTATCAAATCACTCAAACATGAAACAATATTCAAAATATATAAGGAAATAATTTCAATCTTACCAGATTATGAATAAATAACACAGAATTGCTAGCAAAACTCAGCTGAGCTGCTGGCTATAGTATGGCGTCCCTAAAATTTATTTCACTTGCTTTCATATGGAATCACCACACTTTAAAATCTGTGTCTATCACTGAACAACTATTGAAGAATGGCCCCACTTTCGCGTCTGAGCGCTAATGATATGATTGTCTGTGGCCAATCACTGCCTCGGTTTATTTTAAATTTCAAATTTCCTACCATAAAGTCATTTCAGTCATGCTTCAGTCAAGTATGGATGTTTATCTGTTAGTCTGTCCGTCTCTACTTGTGTTTCTAAAAAAAATGTGCTTGATTTTTGAACCAACCTTTCTCTCCCCTCCAAAATTTTGTCGTTAAAAGTTATATTTAGACACAGCTACCGCTCAAAAACCCTCTCCTCCATACTAAGTAAATTTGAACACCTGCGTCCAAGGTCGTGTTTTTGTGTGCAAATTGCGACACTTTTTTATTCAACACAGTCTGTCGATGATGTGAACTACACTGTCTTTTGTCATTATCTTCAATATTATCTATCCGTTTGTAAAATTAAGACCATCTTAGTTCACTGCTCAGAATAGGCCATCCGGCCAGCTAATTTTTATATTCCTAACATTAATATTAAGAAAAAATTACTTTTTAATTTTTGTAATATTCCTAACATCTGCGTTTTACCGCTCCATTCAAATCAAAAGCTTGGTATCGCAAAAGCGTCCAATAAATGACTGTGGCGTAACATATCTAGGGTCCCTTCTGTGGAGTTGCTTACTTTTTATGTCAACTTGGGAAACGTGACTTTTCTCCGTTTCCCCCCCAATTGCGTCTCCTTAGCCTTTCCAGTCATATTTTTTTTCTTTTTGATCCGCCGTTCCCCTCCTGTCTAGCAAGTCAATTATTATGGAGGATGATGACCCGCGGTCTAGGCGATCATGTACATCAGCAGCCTACGCATTATGTTTTTATCCTTAAATGTTATCTTTGGAGGGATTTTACCGTTGTATCTCTGTCAATTTCACTACACATCTCCCCACTTGAAAACATGCCTATGGCAAGTTCCAAAACCAGCGATACACATAGGTAAATTACTCCTCACGTCTGCCACTACTCTAATTTTGATCACAGGGGTGCCGACTGAGGAAATCTGCACCGACATTCAATTTGCCTGGGATATATTGGATACTAAACTGATAAGGTTGAAGCAATAAAGACCACCTCAGCAATCTTGCGTTTTCATGCTTAGCCTGAGACAAGAACACGAGAGGCTGATGGTCCGTCTCCACCACAAATGTCCTACCATACAGATAGATTTGAAACTTCTTTATTGCCCAGATTAATGCTAAACATTCCTTTTCGCTTGTGGAGTATCCTTGTTCCGCCTTATTCAATTTGCGGCTTGCATAAGCGACTGGTTTAAGTTCCCCATCAGGTGAAGATGATCTTTGCAACAAAGCCCCTCCGAGTCCTACATTACTTGCATCGGTTCTTAAGACAAAGTCCTGTGTCAAATCAGGCAGTTTGAGAATAGGCTTGCTAGTGAGTTTTTCCTTTAACTCTTGAAATGCTAGTTCACATTGTGCAGTCCAAATAATTTTATCTGGAAGTCCCTTGCGAGTCAGATCAGTCAGAGGAGCACAAATAGCGTTAAAATTTTGATGTATTTCTGATAAAATCCGCATAACGACACGAATGATCGCACGTCCTTTTTTGTTTGCGGCCTAGGTGCTCTCTGCAGTTTTTCCAAATTCTTAGGATCAGGGGTCATATTACCCTGATATACCGTGTGTCCCAAGAATTCCAACTCTTTGCATCCAATACAACATTTTGTTGGCCTAGCAGTTAAGTTCGCCTCCCGAAGTCTATCAAACAACATCTCCAGAGCTTCAATGTGTTCTTCAAATGTCTCTGTGGCGACGAGAATATCATCCATGAAATTTGTGATACATGGGTTATTCAGGGGATCCAACAATTTTCGCATCATCCTTGAAAACACACTCGGAGCATTTTTCAGTCCGAATGGTAGCATATTGAATTCATAATGTCCATCCGAAGTGCTAAAAGCCAAATAAGGTCTCACTTCAGGCTTCACTGGGATCTGGTAATAGCCTTTACTAAGATCCACCTTTGAAAAGTATTTTGCCTTGTTCAGTCTGGCAAATAACTGTTTTGTGTCTGGTAATGGATCCACTTGTCCTTCTGTGACAGCATTCAGTTTCCTGTAATCTATGCACAATCTGTGTTCCCCAGACGGTTTTCTCAACAAAACGACACTAGAACTAAAAGATGATTCACTGTGCGAAATAATCCCCTCCTTCAACAAATACTCTATTTCTTCCTTCAATGCCTTCTCCTTCGCGAACGGAATAGAATAGGCTCTCATACAGATTGGGTTTGAGTCTACCAGTTTCATGTCATACTGTAGCAAATTTGTATGGCCTGGTTTATCTGTTAATACATCTGTATGTTCCTCCAGAACTTGTTGAACTCTCTCCCTCTGGTTTTTAGTCAGGTGCTTACTGACTTTTACCTGTGCTGCTGTTTCACAAGGATGTAATGGGTATTCATGTGAGGTGAGTGGTTCTTTTTTGCATTTGGGTTGCAATAGCCAAGGTCAATAAGGGGGTACTTTCCTGGAGTGGTCTGTCCAGATACTTCTTTAACAGGTTTACATGATAAACTTTTTCCTTCCCCTTTTTGTCAATTTTATAGTTTGTTCTAGACACCTTCTCTAGAACCGTATATGGACCTTGCCAACCAATTTGTAATTTATTCTGGCTTCCGGGTAGTAGAAGCAGCACCTTCTCTCCGACTGCCAGTTCCCTGTCCTTTGCCTTCCTATTAAAATATGCTGCATGTTTCTTCCTGGCTTGTTTCAAATTATCATTTGCCAGTTTCCATCCAGCTTTCAAACGAGTGGTCAGTTCGTTCACATATTGATACGATGAGGTAACAGTCTCTTCCGCCTTCTCATCTGTCCAGGTCCTTAATAAAGCTTCTAAAGGACCTTTTATTGGCCTCCCAAATAGCAGAGTTGCGGGAGCCATCCCAGTTGAACTATGTGGTACCTCCCGGTACGCAAACAATGCGGCGGGCAGGAATTGATCCCACAGATCCGGTTTTTCGTGTGCCAGCTTTCTCAGGATAGAAATGAGAGTCCCATTGAACCTCTCTACCTGGCCGTTCCCTTGTGGATGGTACGGACTACAATGAAAGTGCCTGGCTTGAAATAGCTTAAAAACTTCTTCCGTTAGTTTCCCCTTGAACTGAGATCCATTATCCGTCAAGATTTGATGTGGGAATCCTAATCGGGTAAATATTGTAAGTAGTGCCTCTGCTACATGTTTTGAATCAATTGATGGCAGGGCTACCGCCTCTCCCCACATAGAACAAGTGTCCACCAGAGTAAGGATGTAACTGGTCCTCCTCTTGGTCCGAGTGAGAGGTCCTACAATATCCACTGCAACCCTCTCAAAAGGTGTTCCCACTATGGGCATTTCCCCTAGAGTTGCAGGAGCAGTCCAGTGCTTTGGAGCTACCCTTTGACATTCTGGGCAGGATTTGACATATCTTTTTATATCCTCCGTTATCCCTGGCCAGAAGTAATGACAAGCTATACTCTGTCCTGTGGCGCTGATCCCCATGTGACCACTGAAGGGAATCGCATGCCCGAGTTCCATCACTTTATCTCTATATGAAATGGGAAGAACCAGCTGGTTGTGACCATTTGTTCCAGTTCCGGCCTTCCTGTATAAGAGTTTGTTCTTCATGAAATATTCCCCCTTGCTCGGAGGTGTGTGGCATTTGGGCAATTTTTTAAAACAGGGCTTGAGTGTCCTATCCTCAGCCTGCGCCTTCCTCATCTCCTCTGGATGAGCATTTATAGGTTCACCTTCTTCCTCCTTCTTCTGTGACCTGGTCTGCACTGTCGCCATTATCACAGGTTTCTCGGGATTCCCCAAGAAGACGTATCTACACCCCAATATCAGAGGGTAGATTGGTTCATCTATCACTGCTGCTCTGATTTCTCCTTCCACATAGCGAGTTTTCACCGTTATCCTTGCGATGGGAAGTGTCATGCGTGGTATGTCCTTAGTCGCCCCTTGTATTTCCACTGTTTCTGTGGTATACTGACTTGGGTCCACTAGGCTAGACTTCACAACTGAATCATAATCCAAACCTGTATCATAAAGGCACCTTATGGTGACCCCATTACAAATAACATCCTCACAAACTGGGGGGTGATAAGGTTCCTGTTGTCCCTTAGGATTAACCTTTAATCTTTGCGTCCCCGACTTCATTGCAGCAATGTTTGAAGGTTTCCTTCTACAAGATTCGGTGTTATGGTTATCCTTCTTGCACCATTTACACCATCTTTTTCCTTGGTTCAACGGTTTTCTTTCATTGAACTTTTGGTCATTGAACTGTGAGTTTCTGTCGCGATAGTCATTTCTTGGCCGCTCAAAGTTTGTCCTACCTTTATTTCCCTGCTCTCTATTATCAAATTTGTTAAATTGCTGTGGAGCTTTACAATTGTCTATGTGCTTCTTCTTAGCACCACTTACCTCTGCCTGGGCTGCCTGATACCTCTCAGCAACATTTAAAATTTCCCCCAACTTCTCTGCACCTTGTTCCATGAGAAATTTTCTCATGTCTGGAGCCATGGACTCTCTCAATTGCTCAATCATGATCATTTCTTTAAGATCTTGGGTCTTCCCCAGAGCCGTCCATTTCTCCAAATAGGTTTCTAGTCTAGCAGAGAATTGGTGGTATGTCTCCCCAGACAACAGTTTGGCATTTCTAAATTTCTTACGATAAAATTCACCATTCTTCTCGTACCTTAATAACAAAGCCTGCTTTAACATGTCATAATTGTCTTGGTCTTCCCTGTTCATTTTAGCAAATACTTCATAAGAAGTACCTCTCAATCCCTGTGATAGCTTTAAACTCCACCTCTCTCTCTCTCTAACCCATATGTAGTAGCTAATAACTCAAAACGTCCTAGGTACCCCTCTATGTCATCGTCTTTTTCAACAAAATGGTCTAAATGAAACCCCATAGCTGAGTTTGAGGCTCCCAGACTAGGCGTAGCATCTGAGGCAAAAGGGCTGGCACCATTTTCAGGAGCCGGGCCTTGTAATTCCAGCTCCCTTAGTCGTAATTCGTGCTCCCTCTGCAACCTTCTATCTTCTGCCTCCCTTTCGGCCTTTTTATCTTCTGCCTCCCTTTCGGCCTTTTTATCTTCTGCCTCCCTTTGCTGTCGTTTTTCTTCTGCCTCAATCTGCAGCTTCTTAATGTCTCTATCAGCCTCTAACCTCTTCTCTTCAACCAACCTGTCAGACTCCAATTTTCTTTCAGCCTCTTTTTCTAATCTCCTTTCTTCCCGTTCAATATATTTATCACATTCAGCCGTTACGTATTGAATTAAAATTTGACCATCCATTCCCATCTCCTTCGCGGTGAGCACAGCAGCTGATCTAAATTTTGCCAGCTCCGCCATACTTTTTAGACAATATAATAATATACAAGCTAAATCTCTAACCAGTAAATACACTAAGTACTTCTTATGACTATAGTCTAACTAATTCTAACTAACCAGTTAACTAATTAATTATTACTGGCTGTGAAGATTCACCAACTTTTATCTACAGGGACACTTTTAATGTTAAAGGGAATTTTACAATTTATTTCCCTACTCTTATTTCTCCCACCACCAGGAGATCCTAATATTACTGTTGGGCTAATTATCCCTGGACAAGACCCCAATATTGTAGTGGTATTTGGTGGTATTGTATGATGGTGTTATTACTAAATGTAAATTGTATGAGGCCAGCTGTGAAGGCTCCTGAGATAAAATGTAGTGGTGAATTGTCAGAAGGCCTTTCTTGCTACCACTACGACCTCACACTTAATTTTTTTTTTAATGAATGTGGCTACGTAAAGTGTCTAGGGTTATGATATGTAGTGTGGTGTAATGGATTATAAATATACCCACAGATATTAACAAGACTAATAATATTAATAAATGTTAAAATACACTGAACTAACTCACGTGTGTAAAATTTTTTGATATAAGTATATTACATTTATTTTGTTCTGGGTCAATTTTTTAGGTTGACCAGAACTTAAAAGGATTTAGAGATTATGAAAAGAAATGCATAGAATATTATATCATAAATGCAATAGTGTACATATATATGTACTATACTAGTTAGTTTTATTAAAATGTTCTAGTATTCATCTACTTGGGAGGATAGTACTGTTTGTGCTGTTGGGGTGGCCTCATCACACCTGTCTATATTGACTACACAGTGTCCAGAAAATGGTGGGAATCTTTATGGGGTTCTTAGTAACTAAAGGGCGTTGGTGAAAGTCCAGCAGACCAGAGGCTCACTCATCTGGTAGTTGTCGCTCTGGTGCTGAAATCAGGTGGTCCCACCTCTCCGTGCTGGCGGGCAATAATGGTGGTCTCTGTCACAAATACTGCACAGATACACTCGAGTAAAGTCACCAACTGAATAGACCCTGCTTTGTTGACGACAGAAACTCGCAGCTCTGCAATCAAAGTATGGGCCATGTGTCAAAATCTATTCTCTACCCACGTCTGGACACAACAGTGACACAACAACCACATCATACAGACAGGTCAGATCTCTCTGACCAAACAGCACATTTACCATGGTGGTTTTACATCAGATAGATCCTCCCAGACTATAGATCCTGAAAAATGTTTATTAGTTTTCGGCCCTAAAAGAGGATAGGTAATATGTATCATTATTCTCAACACTTGATCTGTCTTGCATAATCCTTGCTGGAGTTTATGTACATTTTGGTCCCTAGACCCTGACTAGGGCGGGGGGTCTAGAGCAAATCCCTACTTGTTTGTAAGGCTAGATTTCGATATGGCAGTATCAAATCACTCGAACATGAAACAATATTCAAAATATATAAGGAAATAATTTCAATCTTACCAGATTATGAATAAATAACACAGAATTGCTAGCAAAACTCAGCTGAGCTGCTGGCTATAGTATGGCGTCCCTAAATTTATTTCACTTGCTTTCATATGGAATCACCACACTTTAAAATCTGTGTCTATCACTCAACTATTGAAGAATGGCCCCACTTTCGCGTCTGAGCGCTAATGATATGATTGTCTGTGGCCAATCACTGCCTCGGTTTATTTTAAATTTCAAATTTCCTACCATAAAGTCATTTCAGTCATGCTTCAGTCAAGTATGGATGTTTATCTGTTAGTCTGTCCGTCTCTACTTGTGTTTCTAAAAAAAATGTGCTTGATTTTTGAACCAACCTTTCTCTCCCCTCCAAAATTTTGTCGTTAAAAGTTATATTTAGACACAGCTACCGCTCAAAAACCCTCTCCTCCATACTAAGTAAATTTGAACACCTGCGTCCAAGGTCGTGTTTTTGTGTGCAAATTGCGACACTTTTTTATTCAACACAGTCTGTCGATGATGTGAACTACACTGTCTTTTGTCATTATCTTCAATATTATCTATCCGTTTGTAAAATTAAGACCATCTTAGTTCACTGCTCAGAATAGGCCATCCGGCCAGCTAATTTTTATATTCCTAACATTAATATTAAGAAAAAATTACCTTTTAATTTTTGTAATATTCCTAACATCTGCGTTTTACCGCTCCATTCAAATCAAAAGCTTGGTATCGCAAAAGCGTCCAATAAATGACTGTGGCGTAACATATCTAGGGTCCCTTCTGTGGAGTTGCTTACTTTTTATGTCAACTTGAGAAACGTGACTTTTCTCCGTTTCCCCCCCCCAATTGCGTCTCCTTAGCCTTTCCAGTCATATTTTTTTTCTTTTTGATCCGCCGTTCCCCTCCTGTCTAGCAAGTCAATTATTATGGAGGCTGATGACCCGCGGTCTAGGCGATCATGTACATCAGCAGCCTACGCATTATGTTTTTATCCTTAAATGTTATCTTTGGAGGGATTTTACCGTTGTATCTCTGTCAATTTCACTACAAACAGTCGGAAGAATAATATCGTTATCGATACAGTCCACATATCTGTATCATTTGGTGGACTTGTTTTTCGGGTTCTGACACCCGCAACATTCGTTTTGAGAGCACTTCATACGTGGCCTGAATCTCCTGTGCTTCAAGACCGTGACCTAGTTTGGTAATCTGCCTGTGGGGCGCATTTGGGAAGCCACGCTCGTTTTGTCCGTGGTGGTATTCACTTTTATAGCACTGTCAGTTAACGTCCTGTGTCGTGCCTGTGGAAAACAACAACGTCTGTAGTCTACGTTTGCTTTCAGATGTGCAGCGATGCCAGTTCTACTTCTATTGATGGAAATTTTCAAGTGGCGAGCCAGCAGTTTATGAGGTGATCCAACGTCGGAAGAATAGCATTATACAAGTCGAGTGTATGTGCAGTAGTACCAGTCATTTTGCACATATACCTCAAGTCAAAGGTTGCGATTTGCTGTGTTCCTGTTACGATCATCAGGTGCTCCTATGCAGTGTTTGAGCACATATCTTACTAAAGCGAGGACCTGAAGGGAAGAGAGTCTAGTTCCTGTACCTTTCGGCGGTAGACTGTTTTAACGTCAGAATTATGTGATATTTATGGTCTTGGCGGAAGGGAATGGAATATTGACAGATAAGTGATTTTTTGTTGTGTAAATTGTGTCATTTCACACATGTCATCAGGCCTTTTGAATTCTATGCATTTTTTATTTTGTTGTTGTTGTTGTTTATGTCTATAGTGACATATAAGTAGAATTTAATGCATAGGTAATTTATGGCTATTGACATTTGTTGACTTCCATGATATGGATATGACCATATAAAGGTTCTTGAACAGAAATTGATAAGACAGTAATTAGGAATAGTTGCAATTTGTTGTATAGTTATTTAACTGTGAGGGTTGGAAAGTTGATTGATACATATACAGTGAACCCAATAAGTAAGTCACGATGGATGATGATGATAGGGATCCTGATGATATGATGCCCATATTGGGATATTTATTGAAGAAAGGTAGAGATGATGATGGATTGCAAGGCCCAGACCTTGAAGCAGAAGTAATGAACGAATTTTTGATTAATGCGTCAAGAGCCCTAAACTATTTTGTTGAGGAGAATTTTCGTTCTGTTTCTCATATAAGGATAGCCAAGGATTTAGCAGAATTATTACGTTACCTTCGTTCATTCGTGTACAACTATACTGATGTTAAACATGATCATATAGTGAGGAAAATACAAAGGATAATTTTCTACGGCATTTCTGAGGAGCAGGAAAAGAGGTTAGAAGATGAGGAAGTAAGAACGAAAAAACAACAAAGGGAAAACTTCTTGGAAAGTACTGCTGAAGCGAGTAAGCTACATGAAACAGTCTCGAGACTTACGAGTGATTTGCATAAGACAAACTCGGAACTTGCTAGTGTGCAAGCAAGTTGGGATTCAGCATTATTGAGGATCAAACAGTTAGAAGCTCAAATAGAAGACAAATATGGGGAAGTTAGGAATCTCATGCAGGAACTTCAAGAAAAGAAACAGATGTATGAGAAGTTGGAAATTCAGACCAAGGAACGTGAAAAGTCCTATAATAAAACACTTACTGATCTGTTAAGTGACAATGCGATTCTTGGTCGCCAAATTAAAGAAAAGGATACCATATCCCTAGAGAAGGTTGATAGGCTTACGAATGGCCATGATAGTGAGATTGAGGGGCATGATAAAGAGAGAGTGGAAGAGTTAATGGTGGAGATAGACAAATTGATTAAGTTTGAGAAATTACTGGTAGAAGAAACTTGCAAAGTTTTGGCTCTTAATAATTTAAATAAAAGACTTAGTGAAGGGATCTCACATAGAGATGGTGAAATTGCAGAAGCAAGGAAAAGAGTAGATGGCCTGCTTGACATTGTTTTGAACAACAAAATGTGGTCTTCTGTCAATGTTGACAATGATAGACAGAAAGTTGCGAAAAGTCAGCCCCATACACTTTTTGCTCATAGAGAGGCCATACATGGTAAACATAGATCTTTTCGTAGAAAATACAACTTTCCCAGTGCTAGTGGTTCTAGTGACTATATTAATAATTCTTGGCGTCAGGCTAATAAAGATTCTGATAAACTTATAACAGGGAATAAACATAGTACAACTTTTTCCAGGAATGAAACCCACTATGGGCAGGAAAATAAACATTCTAAGGGTCCAGTTACTTGTCAAACTCAGCACAGCCAGTTTGACGGGATCGGTAAACATATTCCCATAGGTGAAAAGGAGAACAGTTATGTTAAGAGATATAATCACAAGATTAGACAGTACCAAGGGAGTTTATCAAGTGGTAATTTTGATTCTCCAAGGAATTGTAAACAATTTAGCGGATTTCAACATTTTGATCCGAAGAATTCTGTAAGTTATAGTAGAAATAACTGTAAGAAAAACTATCAATCTAGTGATGATTTTGCTACTGGAAAGCAAGTCCTGTATAGTGGACAATTTTGTCAAAGAAGATATGTTAACAACAACAATGCTAACTTGGGTTATAGACATAACATTTCTCATAATAGAGGAATTAACTATAATATAAAGAGAGATAATAGCTCTCCACATGTTGCTCTACATCACCAGAGTAACTTGGCTCAGCAAAAGACTAGAGTCATTGTTTGTAAACAAAGCAACTGTAGTAATAAATATTTTCATCATGTAACAAATAATAAGCGCAAGTATGCTAACTTTGCTCAACATGAGCCCAGAGTCAGTTGTAATAGGGATAAACAAGGTAACAATAACAGTGGTGTTTCAAATACTATTGCTGATAGTGTTATTGATTGCGAGAGAGTGTCTCAGTGTTGTGAATGTAACACTTTGTTTCAGTCTACGGCAGCGAGGACATAGGTTTGCGGTCAAGTTGTCCCCTAGTCTTCTGTGATGTCTACATGTTAAGGGGGGAAGAGCTGATGGCATTGTGAAAAGACCATTACTTTACACGGACAACAGTGCTGGGTAATTGTCATGTTGACTTCTACGTTTTTTTTTTCTCATTAGATTTCACCATTCATTAAAATGGAAATTTTCATTCATATATTTTGACAGAAGCGACTTTACGATAACTGTCAAGGCTCCTGTGACATATTAGCGGTGAGAAAAGTAGGTCAACTTTGCGTCCGTGTGTTTGATCAAGCGTAACCTTTTCAGCGTCTCACTAAGCATCTGATGTTTTACTTGCTCAGGGTCAGGACATGTTGACAGGAAAGAGAAAGATTTGCATCTGATTTTTTTTTAATTAAAACAGTAAATATTTTCTTTTGTATTTGTTAGTATAATAAATGATATGTTCTTGATTTGCAATAACATGTAATTTCGTTGAAATATTTAATGCATCATTTGATTGCCATGATTTTTTGTTTCTATTGTTAGTTATATTCCATTGTTGAGCTTGCAGTTGTTTGTTTTGTTTTTGTAGCAATTTTGTTAGGATAACTTTTTGTACATGTTGAGTTTGCCAGCCCTATGCACAAACTCATTAGTTGTAATGGTGCAATAATTACTTTTAGATAATTCATGAGCACTTGAATTTTTTTCTCATGTGTTTTATGTGATGTATATTTTTTTTTGAAAAAAAAACTTACATTTGTTAATGTGTGTCTGTTTAGAGATAGATTGTTTATATGTCCTTCATTTTCTTAAAGTCGATTTCATTGTTATTTTATTTATTATAGCTTTGAATTGGTTGTAAATGAATTTTTTTTTTTAATGCAACTTAGTGCTACGAAACTTTTTTCTATTTTATTTTTTGAAAAATGTATTTTTCGAACGTTGTAATATTTTTTCTGCGCCAATTCTAGTCTGTATATTATAGTTAGTAATGTGTAGTGTCATTAGTTCCTTGAAATTGTTTTTTTTTTAAATGTTTGATTTATTTTTCTATATTTAGCGCGTGACTTTGAGTCAGTGCAAACCTTTTGATAGCGTTTTATTTTTGTTTGTGTGATATCTTGTATAATTTATTATTAGTTATGCATAAGTTTTATAATTTGGTTAAATTACTTATTATTCTTTTTGTCATAAGTTTTTTTTTCCCTTGTGTTGTTAGTATATATATACTTTGTCATTTTGTGTTGTAATTTTTTATTATGATTGTATTAATTTAGACAATATGGTGTTTAATTTAGATAGTTATGATAATGTATCGTTACTGTCTTTCTCTACATGTGCATCTTTACTTTTCATCTGTCTTTGTTGACTATTCGTCATCCCTTTACATCTTTTCTGTTGTCTTTTTAGCATGATCTGATATGTTGTTTAAACTTCCGTGTTTCATCTTCGTTTCACTTTATGCTTCTTGGATACTTTTTCCTGTTAGGCTACTTAGACTTTCATTCTTTGTATTGTTTAAGTAATGATGTAACTTTAAATCAGGTAATTGGTCCTGATAGTTGTATTTGCTTTACATGATTTGACATTGTGATATTATTTGTTGTTTTTCATATGACGATTTCATATTTTACTTTTTTTCGAATTATACTTCGTTTGCTTGATATTGTCATTTGTATTACAATTGTTTGTTGCTTGTTTGAGTATTATTGTATATGCTTAACTTAGTTCTGTAATAGATTAATTTTGAGATACTTCGCTTGGTCTTCTAATAGATTAATTTTAGTATTCTTACTTGATTACGTTGGATGATTGTTATTTATTTTACATTTACTGCTAATATTTTGTAGATATACTATTTCTGACTTATCATAAGATGAATTTTGTAAAACATATGTTAGAACTTCATTATCTTTTAAATTTTTTCGTTTTGGGAGTTAATTTTCAAAAAAAAATGATAGAATCATTTTTTTCCCCCGGGTGTGTGGGGAACTGTTGCGAGTTGATCCTATGAAAGGGCAGTAATCCTGAATATGTTTTTTGGACAAGGTAGATTTTGAGTTACGTTGCTTGAGTCCTTGTTTAGCTATGAGGCTTATTTAGATTTATGATAGAATGTTTATATCTAGAACAGAGCGTATGACCGTTACTCACAGCGTTGAGTCACGCTTGTGAGGAATTTATCCCTGAGTTGTGTGAGCGGTGTTTAGCTCGCGGCTATGCTGCATGTATTAAGAGCTGTGTTCTAAAACAGCCGAGCCCCCTGACTGTTTGGGCGGGAGATGTGTGACCCAAAAAAGAGGAGTGTGTTTTTGGGCGTAGACCGAGGTGGTCAAGCCCTGATTTTTCTAAGTGTATGCCCACGTAGTGCTGAAGATTATGAAATGTCGACTTATGTGGTTTTGCTGTGTGTACAGTATCATCAGTTCTTATCAGTGGTGGGCCAGTCTTCAAGTTGGTTTCCAGTCATTTAGGGGGTGCTACCCAATACAGAAGAGGTAACTGCTAAAAAGAGCGGTTACACATGTCTAAGAAAAATTCTCCGAATCTTTTGGCCGAATATCATCACCAACCAAGATCTGCTTACTCGGAGCAAGCAAGAGGACATGCACACCATCATAGCTGGCAGACGCTGGAGCTGGGTTGGCCATGTCCTCAGAAGAGACCCCGATGCCATTACAAGAATAGCTATGCTATGGACCCCTGAAGGAAAACGAAAGAGAAGCCGACCAAAAACAACTTGGCGGAGGACTGTGGAGGCTGAGATGCAAAGAATGAACCAGAGTTGGCGCACTGTACGAAGGATGGCCGCCGACCGAGCAAAATGGAATCAATTTGTTGTTGCCCTACAAGACGTCACCAGGCGTAATGGCCACTGACTGCTTTGACGGTCGGCGGCTAAGGATCAAAGAAGAAGAAGAAGAAGTTTATGTGAAGCAATTGCAACTCTTCTTTTAATTTCTACTGCACAGTCGCCAGAGCTGTTGATGATTGATCCTAAGTATTCAAATTCATTAACACTTTCCAGTTCTTCGCTTTCAATTTCAATTTCTGGTTTGGTCTTTACTTTGTCTGTTGTCAATACTTTGGTCTTCTTGGTGTTTAGGTATAGATTTTGTTCCTCGCTGTGTTTTTTGGTGGACAGAATTAATTGTTCAAGTCCTTCTGGGTTGGTCGATGTCGTGGAATATTCTAATCCACATATATAAATTATCAAGTAAATATAAAGCCTAATAAATACATATAATAAATAAAGGAAGAAGAATGGTAAAGAACAGTGCTGTCACAATGACAGTACTCGAAATCCCCCTTCTTTTCTACTTCGTCGGCAAAATGTAACGCTTTCACGTTGATATTAAAGGCCTTCTGCAACATACACGCGTTTCCCAAACACACAATAAAATGTGCTGCCTTTCTAAGAAAAACCTTAAAATATGCAAGTTGACCTAAATTTTAAATTCCATTCATGTCTTTTTCTACACTATGTTACCAAAAACAAAAGACAGATGGACTAAAGGATAGCGAGAAGGGAGAGGCAGAAAGCCGAACACTAAACACGCGTCGCGCGATACACAAATGCTGCCATCACGCGTGTAAGACTACATGCACTAACTTTTTTTCGGACGGACAGTGATAAATTCACTACCCTTCCCAGAGTTAGGTTTTAAAATCACAAAAAACGCTTATTAGGAAAGATAACAATAGGTGGGTTTACGTTTGAAAACATTACAGTACCCAGACAGCACATCTTCGAAACAGGAGGTAGAAGGAATTGCATATTTTGAACGCAGCCACGTAGCTCTTTTAAATTTGGATATTTGGGTTCCTTAGGGCTTGCTGACAAAGAATATGTAAAACGTTACGCAAATAGTCCAGGAATTAATAAATTATAACCAAAATAAAATAGTGGGGATGCCTGACAACATAAAATCATTTCTGCTCATAAAATTTTTTTTATATAACGTGTTTGAAAAAAACCTTACGTTACAGAAATAGCCTACCATGTAAACTCCAAATTGATTGGAGCGCAACAAATGAAAGACTAACCACGATTGGTCGGGCTATAAATACTATCTTTCGTTGTTAGGGGAGACGTGGAAAGGTAACATTTTTTCAAACACTTGTCGAAACGTGGCTCCATTGGCTAGACTCGCTGATACACTCACTTAGGAGCGTTAGTTCGAGACCACTAGTGCAAATAAGCTTGATAAAGCAACAGTGCGTTGAAGCCAGCTCATATTTTGCTAAATAAAAGCCTGGAACATAAGCAGATGGGAATTTGTGCCAGAAATTGTGCCAGAATTCATTGCTAATCAACGTATCTGTGTTTGTTTCCATGAATTGTGGGACCGTGGCTCCAGAGCCGAGGGGAGAGTCGAGCAGAGGAGTCTGTTCCTGCCGCCATCACGCCAGATAAGCTGATGTGGCCAGCTGAGCTCAACATTATGTCCCCTCATCTTGAAATGTCTTTGTAAAAATAACATTCAGAGGGGAATTTAATTGTCTTAATATCAGGAACTGAGAACATCTCCAATACTAGTCCCAAAAGACAAACTATTGAAGTCATGATGACAAATACCAACAGAGCTTGAACAAAACAAAACCAGTATTACCTCATATTACTACTACACAACTGACACACATAGGATATTTTTAATAATATATGTCACTACAATATTCATATTGATAAAGTCTGTACATATACTTGTAAGTAAAATTGATTGTGATTCCTGGTTCCTTTGTATTTGAATCAGGACACATATACCTTTATGACAACAATGAATACATATTGTTATTTGAAAAGTTATCAGTGACTCCTTAAGATATTCTCATAGAGTGTTATATGTATGTGAGTGTCACAGTGTTGTCAAGAGTAGTGGATTAAATTAAATTGTTTATCTGTCTGTTGTTGTGACTTACACTTCATCATACACATACCCTAGACACATAACGTAGTCATCACACTATTCCAGAATAATTCTGACTGAGATATATATATATATATGTGGCAGCAAGTAAGGTTATCTATAATACACTACACTTATTAGATATAGATACCTTCACAGCTGATCTCAGTCAGTACACTAAGTCCCCTATAAATATTTATAACATCCCACTTCACCACAGTCGATAGGAGGACTGTGTCGTCAGCTTATCTGATTTCTGGGATCTGGTACCCGCCGATGTTAAATGAGTCAAACTCTGTGTGTTCTTGGTCATCTCTTACGTTTCTCATGATATTCTCGGCATAAATGTTAAACAGGTAAGGGGAAAGGGTACAGCCTTGTCTTACTCCTTTCTGTACTTCAAACCATTCTGATGTTTCCCCCTCTATTCTTACGGCTGCCTGTTGTTCTTGGTACAGCAGTGCGATGAGTTGTGTAAGGTGGTTTGGAAATCCCATATATTTCATAATAGCCCATAACTGCTGATGTTGTACACAGTCAAAAGCTTTGGTGTAGTCAATGAAACAAGTATGTAGGTCAACGTTGAATTCTCTACACTTTTCTATGATGATCCTAATGTTGAATATATGATCTCTAGTGCCTCTACCTGGTCGAAAACTCGCCACTACTTCGTTTATTTCTGTTTCTAGCTTTTGTTGCATCCTTTTCATTATGATTTGTAATAGTATTTTGCTGGCATGGCTTATAAGAGCTATAGTTCTGTAGTTTGTGCACAGTTTCAGGTTGCACTTTTTTGGTAAGGGTATGTAAATTGATCTTTTCCATTCCTTGGGCCAAATTCAGCTTTGCCAGATCTTGCAGCATAATGCATGGTATATACGAGCGCTGCCTTCTCCTCCTGCCTGTATCATTTCAGCTGTTATTTCATCACAACCAGGAGATTTTTCACTTTTCAAGTGTTTGATTGCGTTTCGGACTTCCTCTATGCTAGGTTCTGGTTCACGTTCCACTTCATTCATGACGTTGTTATTGTGATCTTCTTCGATCCTTAGCCACCGACCGTCAAAGCAGTCAGTGGCCATCACGCCTAGTGGCGTCTTGTAGGGCAACAACAAATTGATTCCACTTTGCACGGTCGGTGGCCATCCTTCGTACAGTGCCCCAACTCTGGTTCATTATTTGCATCTCAGCCTCCACAGTCCTCCGCCAAGTTGTTTTTGGTCGGCCTCTCTTTCGCTTTCCTTCAGGGGTCCAAAGCATAGCTGTTCTTGTGATGGCATCGGGGTCTCTTCTGAGGACATGACCAACCCAGCTCCAGCGTCTGCCAGCTATGATGGTATGCATGTCCTCTTGCTTGCTACGAGTAAGCAGATCTTGGTTGGTGATGGTATTCGGCCAAAAGATTCGGTGAATTTTTCTTAGGCATGTTGTGTGAAAAGAGGACAATTTTGACATTTCCTTCTCTGTGACTCTCCAGCATTCCGCACCATAGAGAAGCACAGAAAGCACGCAACTCTGGTATAATCTTAATTTTGTGCTTGTGCTGTATTGGGAGGACTTCCAGATGTTATTTAGGCTAAAGAAGGCTGTTCTTGCCTTATTCATTCTGATGTTGATGTCTTTGCCTGCCCCACCGTCTGGTGTTACTATGCTTCCTAGGTATGTGAAGGTATCTGTCTGTACCAGTTGCTGATTCCTTACTGATATGGGCTCAGTGTTGCTCACATTGAGCGTCATGACCTCAGACTTCTTTAAATTGATGTTCAAGCCCACCTGCTGGCTAAATTTATTAAGTCTATCCGTTTTTTTCCTGGATGTGTTGATGTGAATGTGCCAGCAGTGCAATGTCATCTGCATATTCCAGATCTTCCAATGTTGAAAATGTAGTCCATCTTATTCCTCTTGGACTGCCCTCTGTTGTCTGGCGCATCACCCAGTCTATGACTGTTAAAAATAGAGTGGTTGATAAGGGGGCATCCCTGTCGTACTCCTGTCTTCACCTCGAAGGTTAGGTTGCTCTGCCCAACACTACACGTAAAGTTGGCATAGAGGCTTTTTATGATTGACACTATGCAGCTTGAAATTCCATAAGCCCTCAGTATTTTCCATAAACTGTCCCTATGTATGCTGTCAAAAGCCTTTTCAAAATCAACAAAATTTATGTAAAGCTGTCTTTGCCATTCTGAGCACTGCTCTATAATGTTCCTGAGAGTGAATATATGGTCTACACATCTTCTGTTCTTTCTAAATCCTGCTTGTTCTTTCCTCAGTTTGTAGTCTACTGCCTTTGAAATTCTCTGTATAATTATCCTGCCTAGTATTTTGCTGGGAACTGAGAGAAGAGTGATTCCTCTCCAATTATTGCAGTCTGAAAGATCTCCCTTCTTGGGCAATTTGACAATTATTCCTTTGTTCCACTCTGATGGTGTTGTCCCCGTTTTCCACACTTGTGCAAATAGTGGTTCTAATAGTTCTGCTGCTAGCTCAGGGTCTGTCTTAAATAGCTCTGCATTTAAGTTATCATGGCCCGGAGCTTTACCGTTCTTTAACCCTTTGATTGCTGTGATGATTTCTTCTTTTCGTGGAATGTCTGTATTTACATCTAGATCGTTTTCAGCCTCAGGAACATTCAATTGTGTCTCTGGTATTTCCTTGTTCAGAGTTTCTCTGAAGTGCTCTGCCCATCTTGTTTCCTGTCCCTCTGCTGTCTTGATGAGATTTCCTTGCTTATCTCTTACTAATGTAATATTGTTTGCACCTTGTTTTGTTATTGTGATGCTGCACTGTAATTCTGTCCTTCAACCGGCCCAATTCTGTTCTTCTATTTTGAGTTTTCATCATTTCTTCTTCTCATTTGTAATTATACGTGTTTGCCTTTGGTTCTTCTCATTGGAATATATATCGTGTTTGGTATTTTTGAGGAGGGAAATTAAATGGTTCTTTTTATGACGGTAGGGTTATTTTACACTCGACCAGTTTTACTTTCTTCTGATTTTCCGCGATTTTTTCGTTGTTTACGGAAATCGCTATTTTCGGGCACGCCTGTATGCCGCGTCAGAAACGTCACGTAACGTGACGACATTTTTGGACACGCGGTTTGCGCGTTTTCAAATCTGATTGGCGTAGCTCATAGTTATGTTTATTTTTCTAAGAGTTTCCATTGGCCCGAGTGCGTAGCTTGATAAACACGCAGGGGTGGCCCCGGTGGGTATAAATAGCCAGTTAAACGGCGGGCAAGTCTCTCTGAAGAAATATTGCCGCCGGTCGACTTCGATTTATCGTCTCCACTGTGGGAAAAACAGCGATAATCGGTATGTAGTAGTTTTATTATCGTTTTTACTTATTAGTGGGTTTTTGAGAATTCGCCCGTAGTTAACTTCTTCGGGGACATTAACTTTTAAGTTTTAAAATGATAGTGCCATCCATTATCATCTGTGAAGAACGATGTAAATGGGAAAGTGTGTATAATTCTTTCTATGATTTTGGCAGTAGATAGGAACGTGTGAAGTTATAAGCTACACGGGTGCTCATAGTTGTAGAATGTTATGTAAAACCACCATTTATTCCTGTGTATTTACAAATGTAATTTTAGTGGGGATCGATTGTGTGTACTAAATTTTATTATGCCTTAAATGTGAGGAATGCCGTCGGAGAGTAAGGATGTATGTTATAAGTGAAATATACTGCTTAGAGGAGTAAACTATTCCTATAGCGAGATTTCATTTAATTTTGGAGTAAGTAGGAAACCTCATGGGTGATGTTAAAAAAAGGAGGCCACGGGATTTCGGACAAAGGATTTCCTAGTTTGAATGGTTGGACACGTGGGTAGCCACGCGTAACAAATAGATAAGAGGCAGACTGGTCGGGAGGTTTCTGTTTACTTACCTGGCAGATTATAGTTGAGAGAGAGAGGGGGAAGGAGTGAGACTGAAGAGACCCGTGGGATAGAAATATTTTATGTATCGGTGTTTTCAGAACAAGAGAAGGGGAGTAGGAGGAGTGAGATTTTAGTGCCACGTGGGTAATATTTTTTTTTGTATTGTTGTACATGACGAGTGAAGTACTGAGTAAGGGAGTTATAAAGATTAATGGGTTAGAGATGCGTTATGTTGGAGTTGTTATACAATAGACGTATTTTCTTTTAATTTCAGCGATTCACGGCGAAACAGTGGGGGGGGGGGGGGCATAATTTTGTCAATTAAAATTATCCACGGCAAAAAGACATATCTCAGGGTCAGAGTACTCGAGTTATCGTCAGGAGCAAAAGAACATAACCGAAACGGTCTATTGCAGTGAAGTTCAATTCTTCAGCGAGACTGGTTTCACTTGCATACAGCCGGAAATCAAGGCTGTGTTTTTCCTCTAACTCCGGAGCGGGTTAAAAAAAGGAAGGTATTCAGCAGCAGAGAAGTTTTGTCGACAGTTAATCAAGTACCTCATGCTTGACGCCAGAATTTCATCATTATCTTCCCCAGCTTCAGGAACAGGTGACAGGGTTACCATACCCGGGTCTTGAAAGAAACGAGAGAAGAGCGTAACGGAGACGCCGCATCATCAGTCGTCGAGTATTAGAAAGACACTGAGATCAGAAGGAGAGAGGGAGAGAGAGAGAGAGAGAGAGGGGGAGAAAATATGCAGGACCAGTAGGGTCTGTTCAGTATCCACTCGACGGATAGACACTGAGCCATTGTGTTACTCCAAGTCTATTATGTTTAGCATTTCCAGTGGTGTTAGATAGCGGCGCATATCGCCTACCTAGTTGGAAGCTGTGTAGAAGTTTCGTTGAGGAAGAGTCAACAGGACTGAGACAGTAGAATCTTAAGTGTATTAGAGAGTGGAGGCTAAAGTTGACAGCCCCCCCCCCCCAAAGTAGAGTTGTTTATAATCACTAATCATTTTGTTGTTCCTCAGCAGGGTGACAGAAAGAGTGAATGTGATTTGGGGTTTGGTTTTTTTTTTTTTTTTTTTTTTTTTTTTGTCTATCTAATTTCATTGTTACGGGTTTTTTCAGGCCGTGCAACATTGCACGCTATTTTTATGATTGATGTATGCTGAAATTTTAATGTTTTATTCTGTAAATAAATAGATATTTACTGTACACTGGATCAGCTTCTACACTCTATACTTACTCTATGTTGTCTGTATAGTGGTGTCTGTGGTCGTGTTATACACCTTATCTCCTTGTGTTTAAAGGTAGTCAGAGGAGGGTGAGATTATAGCCATTTTGAAGTCACGAAGCGGCAAGGGGAGAGGCAAATCCTGGTTCTATCCCTTGAGCCAATAGTCTCATCTGTCCACAGGCATGTCAATTTTTATCTAAATTCTATCTTCTCAGACTTTCTCATACTAGGGTCTTGCTTTCATTCAGGCAAACTCTATACACTTTAAAACCGTGCATTTGTTATAAAACATCTCTGGTTATTGTCATTTCCTCCTGTACTGCCATAAGAATGTCAAATGTGTTCTGAATATCGACACTGTACTCTTCTGGTATGGCGCTTGTGTCATAACGTATTACTTTGTCGCTTGTAGCGACTTTTTTCAATTTGATCTTGAAGTTTGCAGCAAGAAGTTCATGGTCGGAGTCACAGTCTGCTCCTGGCAGCGTCTTGATGGATGAGATACAAGATCGCCACCTTTGTTGTATTAAGATATTATCTATTTGGTTCTTGCTTTTTCCATCCGGTGACATCCATGTTTATAGTCTTCTAGGGTGTTGCATGAAAAGAGTATTTGTGATGACTAGGTTGTTTTCTAGGCAGAATGTTGTCAAGCGTTCTCCTCTCTCATTTCTCTGGCCCAATCCATAACTTCCTTTCACTCTTTTTTCATGTTCTAATCTTTCGTTTCCAACTTTGGCATTAAAATCTCCCCTTATTATCCTAATATCTTGCTTATTTGCTTTCTCTAATGCGTGTTGCAGTTCATTGTAAAAATCTTCAATTTCTTGTTCTTCAGCAGCTGCTGTTGGCGCATATGTTTGTATGATTGTGATGTTCTTTCTTTTTCTTTTCAGTCTGATTGTGACAATGCGGTCATTTATGGGATTACATCCTAATAGAGAGGCAGCTGTCCTTTTAGACAGGTAGAAGCCAACGCCACTCTGACCTCCTTTCTCTTTGCCTGAGTATATGAACGTTCCTCCTGATGGAATCGAAAAGTGTCCCTGGCCCGACCATCTGTGCTCTGAGATGCCCAGGATATTGATGTTTAGTCTTTCAATCTCGTTCTTCACTATGTACTGTTTTCCTTGGTATAAGCTTCTGACGTTCCATGTTCCTATTTTGATTATTTTTCTAAGACCGATGACATGGTTTTCCATGGTAACACAGTCAGTTTTGGCCGTCATCATGATTACCTGTACTGACGCTGCCAACGATCTCTTCCCCAGTTAAATATGATCTTCCTGGCCCGGGGGACTCACCACCAGATCTTTGCGCAGTATTCAGATTAGCCATTATGGATTTCTTGGCATTGTACATCCAGTAGTTTGCCATTGCTTTCTGGATGGTTCTGGCCGCTTACCATTACAGTCCATGGTGCGCCCTCAGCCCGATACCAGGCCTTTCCAACTCCTGCCCTAGAAGCCGTTGTCAATGCATTATTGATCATTCGCCCGTTCAGCCAGCAGTTGTGTGTACTATTTAAGGGGGACCTCCCTTTTAAGGATGCATTAGTGGTGGAAAAGAAACAACTTATGGCATAAGAAAAGAAAAGTAACTGTGAAGAGCATGTCGAAAAAAAAATCATAATTAGTTATCTCCCTTAATTAAATTAGTATTAAAATTAAAATTGATAGTATTCCAAAGCAATAGCAAGTCAGATCACATATCAAATGAATCAAATTAAACTAAACTACATGAAAATGTTAGTGTCAAAAGATGGGATCACATTCCCAAATATATCGAGGAGTAAGTTATAGCTAAGATAACTGTCAATAGTGGCATGTGAATACACATCACGGGCGCAAAAAATGTTCCACAAATCAGCAAGTGTTAATGAACACAGTTACAACTGCAAGCTTTGTCCACAGGAAATACAAATCAGTGTTAAATCCACTAAAGCCACCAAAACACCGGTAAGTTCATGCACTTATAATGGGAGAAAAAACTCAGAGCGTCGTGTCAACAACGTGAGATCAGGGTATGTGTCGTACTTTTAGATAGGTATTTAAGATAGATTTGGTCCCGTCTGAATAGAACAGCAAAAGTGGTAACTCAGTGAGAAATAAGGTATAAGAAATAGATTTTCACGAGTGAATAGTTTAAGGGTAGAATCTGTCACTGGAGTGAGAAGATACTCTAGTCCAGCCTATCTTTACGACCGAAAATTGTTATCAGACAAAACTACTCTCCGTACATATAACATATACGTTTAACCACACACACACACACACACACACACACACACAAAGTTATGCGACAACAAGACGCACAAACGTGAAAACTATAGTAAATGGAGTTTTGGTATGGGCTGGGCTGACCAACACAAGTAATTAAGTTTTGTTAAGTTTATTATCATATAAACTGCTCACAACATCAAACATATATAAATCGGTAAAATCATAGGTTACAGAACTTGGAAAATAACCCCATAAGTGCCATCCCTTCTGTTGAGAAAAGATCCCACCAGAAGTTAATAACCCCAAAAGGTCAAAGATTAACGCTAGGGTATAGAAATTGACGATAAAGTAAAGAACAGAGTTCCTAGTTAATCTGTCCTGTGAAATAACAGTATTAGCGAAAAAAAAGAAGTGGGTACAATGATTATACAAATAGAAATATTCACTCCTCTTACCCACACTCTGTCAATCTGTGGCCACATTCAATCTCGCTTACCTACTAGTTGGTTAACAACGTCTTGAACATAATCATCAGGGTACATGTAACAAAATCCAGTGTTGTGCGTTGCCGAAGTGAGCCCCAGTTCCTCCACGAAAAATTAATCCTCCTAATGGGGAACGCTTACTTTGGTGGTGATTATTGGATATGATACTGTCACGTCAGATAGTTCAGGTAGCAAAATAATTACCAAGATCGAGTGTTCACAGTGGACAGTAGTTAGTACTTCCAATAGTTAACGGAAATGTCTGGTGGGAAAATCTTTCTGGGTAAATCCACTTGACGACACAATGGTCAGTAGTCGTGAACAATGTTATGTATAGATATTTTGCCACAGCGGGCTGATAATATTGAATGGACAAAATCTGGGTATTTGATACCTCCAGTTATAATTAATTCTTAATGTCTATACGTTTGGACTCTCTCTCTCTCTGGATGAAGCAAGAGGACCGCACAGGTCAACATCGAAGACCCAATAAAGACTAAGAATTGTTACTGGTTGTATTTAGACTGTTGGCAAGCTGGTTTGTGATCAGTACTAAATTTAGTAGAAAACAAAACATGTAATCACAAATATCAATATCCTATCCGGTCATGCGTAAGGTTAAGATTTCTTATCCACTACATCATTTTATTAAATTAAAAGCACACGTCTCTTAGCCTATCTTATCACGCTTCGCTCACCTGGGACGGATTGGGTTTAAGGCATGCGCCTTCACCCTCCACCCCCTGGTAAAACTCTCAGCGCACAATATCCGTGTTAATTTAATTATGACTACTTTACAAATATCGCTTGTCATTACTAGCTATTTGTTTCGCCACATGATATTACACTAGTCACTTACACAATTACACGTAATGAATTAGAAGTAATTTTATATTCCGTCAATATTCCGTAGTGTATTTATTAGTCAATTAAAACATCTCTTTCTGGGTGATAGCGAGTGATTAAATTTACATTACAGCTGGAAAAACTAGCTATATGTTAGTCTATGCGATAGTCTATGCTAGTCAATTAACACAGAAAATCCCAGTGAATTATAATGAGGAACTTAACACATGAAATCACTTAAATGCTAATATAACGGCAAATCAGAAAAATGAAACAATCTCCACGAAATCTAATAATCCACTTTTTACAATGGCTCTAGAATGGCGAGCTAGATATTTCCAAAAATTCTGAAGCGACTAGATAAACTGACTTTAGTTGGACGGTGTATTTATACAAAAATAGTGTTAATTTCCTAACGAGTGCAACAAGTCACACCTTCGGCTTGCCGGGGAAATCAAACGAGGTTTTTTTTCGATGTAAAGGATTTCCTCCGTTTGCTCTGTTCGCTGGTGCCAATCGACAACAAAGGCTTCTGATATCAGCGATTGTCTCCCTGTATGTACAACATCACAGGATTCGCTCCCCTCGTAAGGAACTTCAAAGGACCCTATTTCCCTACGCGCGCTTCCGTCTGTCAAAAAAAAAGTTGACAGGTGGATCGCTCGCGTAAAAATTCAGCTAACCGAATCATAACTCGCTGACTAACTCCACGGTTTGAATACCCAGCATGATTTTGTCTGAGGCGTCCTTTTCTATCTAGTCCCAGTTTTATTATGACTTTCTACTAAGACTTCGATGAACCTTGACTTCCCTCCAGTTATATATTATTAAAAATTTTGTGGTAGCCATCTTTGCTCCAACATGTGACAAAACTTAAGGGAACATTTTTTTTCTCTTATTACTATAGTTTCATGTTCTCCACTTAATTCTCACTTTCTTTCCCTCCTGTCTCTTGTTTGCCTGTCCCTGGCGAAGGCCTTGTGGCCGCAACATAGGTTTTTCTTGTTATTTCTCTTTGTAAGACGTTTTACTATTTGTGGGTTTTTGTAATTGTTTTTTGTTTTTTTTCGTTCTACCGTATTTGCCGGTAACAGTTTTGAAAAATTATATACAGGGAGGCAAATCTGTAGTCGTCGCCATTTTAGAACCTTACAGACACAAGAAAGTCAGACTGCCACTCAGGCTGCTTTGCCAATATAAGTGTGTGTAGACTGTCAGCTTTGGAAAAAGCATTGTGTTTCTGTAATTGAGGGTAGGGAACTCTAATCAAGAATATTTGGTAATATCGCATTGATGTTCACCAACGGCTCCGCATGTAGTTTCCTACGATTTACAGTTGGGGTTAGGGTTTCTGCCCCATAGGACAATATAAATAGGCTATAGGCTAGGCTATATTATTGTGCTCATTGGAAGTAGAAATTCCTGCAGGGAAAATCGTACTGTGTGATGTATTTCTTTGTAAGTCTACTGTATAGCCTAATTTGAATATACACTTGCCATAAGGCCTATGCATTGTTAGTGATGTCAATCATGGACATTTTAAGAAAATGAGTGTTAGGAATGTTGTATTGGTTTTAATTGTTAAATCTACTTGTCACTGCCTTTAGGCCTATCTGTCATTCTGTTCGTTCAACAACTTGTCTGAACGGTCTCACTGATCCTTCCAGCTGTGTAGGAAGAACATAGGGCCAAATCTACCAAGGACATATTTTGTTTCAGGTCCTAGTATTATATCCTGTCATATAACCTGTCAGCAAGCATACGATTGTGGTATTACATGATCACATTTAGAATTGATCAGGCCTCAAGAGTAACTAACAGATCTAGGTGGGGAACCCAGCAGTTGTTGGAGTGTTCCTCATCCTGCTGCTGCAAAGGACAGAAGGACCAGGTCCTTTAAGTTCAGTGCCCACTTGATAAGACTGAAACACACTACATGGTCAAACCACACGAGTCATAGAAACTGTATGATGAAATACGGTTGTTTGGATAGAACCTAACTTGTTTAACTCTTTGACTCCATAATTAATTTCCACCCTGTGCCATAATTATTGTATGAAGAATTCTGAACGGTGAAGTGTACAGTCTTTTAGTGTAAATTGTATGTTAATCTTTTTCTGTGAACATGTACTTATTATATACCTAACTGTACGGAAATGGATAGAGAATTGTAATATATAACGTCTTTGGTAGTATTAACACAAGTGTATTTGGTATACTTAAAACATTTTGCATGTAAAATTGAAAAACACTAAAAAGTTAACTGTAGAATACAATCTTACCAAAGACAAATTATTGTTGTAGACAATAAAACTTTCTTTTTAGTCTTCAAACATCAAGTTAATCCATATACAAAGTAAAAAAAACATTGGTTTTGGCCACAATTAGTACATTTAGTGTTATTCACACCAGTTTTTACTGTGGTCCCTTGTAAGAAAAAATAAAGTATGCTATTGTGCATTACGTAATTTTCAAACAAATAAAGAAGAATAACGTCATATAAAAATTATTTTACACTTGTTTAACGTTTCAATGGTATCCCTAGCTTCATCTTCTACCTAGGACTAGTGATTAGATGTTACTGTAGGTCTAGTTTTGTTGCTTTTTGATCGGCCAGAATATGACTATGCCCACTTATCAACTAAATCTGATGTGTCTAGCTTTTCTGCACCGATTCCGTATTTGACAACAAACTGTGACTACCAAACAATCATCATCAATGTCAGCAATGTTTCAAAGTAGTTTGACACAATTATTTGCTTAGGAGACTTAGAAAATGTAAATATAAAGCGTGACATATTTCTCTAGCAATAACAATGAAAAATGCAAACACGCGAATCATCACACAAATTGTGATAATAACATCAAAACACGCACATGTGCTGCTTAACTACAGTCAAATTAGTTGTTTAAATAGTAGCAGAAGTCATTCTACGAGTTTTAAAATATGAACTGCATTAAACGGACGATTTTAGGGGTTTATTCATGATAAACTAAAAACAACGCTCTGAGTTGAATTTTGCAACGCTCAGAGCGTTGGTCTGAAGTCAAAGAGTTAATAGACATTTTATCAAAAGTGAATAACAGTGATCGTTAGTTATACAAAGGGAATAACAGAGACAGTTATCATATTGAATAACAGTGAAACTAATCTACTAGTGCAAGCTCAAGGAATTTATTAAGATCACAAGATCAAGTTCCTGCAAGATGAACATTCCTTAGTTAAAACTTATTTGTGATGTAAAATATTCATTTTGTGTGAACCATTGATATCATCTCCATAGTCCTATTCACTATCATCAGTAATGTAAATAATTAAATTAATTGTAAAATCCAGATTTTAGTATATAATTTCAGTTGGGTTGAAGTTACTGTTATTTTTATAATTTTTCCCCTCGATGTAGTACTAGCCTATATGGTTAGACACTGAAAGGTAGCACTGAGATTATTAGTACTGCTAATTACCATCTCGTCTAATTAATCTCTACAGCTAGTCTAATACCTACAAACTCTATACACCATTGCTCTTTTCAGAGAATGGGGCATTACTTTTAAGACCAGACTCTTTTCTGGCAGCTTTACTGGTGTCATCTGATACACCTATTTGTCCAGTATCATCAACATATATTTAACTTCTAGCTACAGACGACACTTCTTCAAATGTGCTCGCCAGGGCTTTAATTAATCCAGTCCAAATCCTGGTCGACAACACTTCTTCAAATGTTCTCGCCCGGGCTTGAACCTGGATCACCCGATCGCCAGCGCAGTGTGCTAACCATTACGCCAGCGCGGCTCCAATATTCTTCTTTGATCTGGACGAAAATAACATTTATACTTTTAACAGGAAGGACATCCTGAGATGTCAGCCATTAAACAGGAAAAACATCCTGAGATGTCAGCCTTTAAACAGGAAGAAGAAACAACATCACAGATAAAACAGGAATTACAGGATGAGGTACATCAGCCTTTTTCCTCTTACATTATTAATGTCATAATGTGAACTGACTTAACGTAAAAAAATAAAAAAACTGTATAATAATCTTTGCACATAGTTGCATTGGCTTGCTGTTTTAAGGCATTAAACATGAAAAACACAAATCCCAAACCTGGATGTAATGATAAAAGAAAGTAAAACTATGAACTGAATGGCCTTTTCCCCTGATATATATCATATTAATTTGTGTACCCATAAAAAAAAGAGGTGACTCAATGTTTATAATGTTACTAAATATCCTTTTTTAAATAGAGCATTGCCATGCCTGCAGTTGGTTTCTGTCTGGATGTCCATGCTTAACCCCTTCAAGCACTCATGCAGTAGTTGTTTCTGTAACAATTTGTTACTTGATGAGGCTGCTAGCTCCTTGGGAAGCAGATGTGTGTTGCATATAGGCACATTGTCCCTATAGTGTGTATTACTGAGGCATGGATAGGACCTCACTTGGTTTGTAGGGGTTCTCATTTAAGAACAACGGAAAATGTAATGTCCAGCTGTTAAACAAGAAACTCGATCATGTGAAGATCCACTAGTATAGATCTGATCATTTTGACAGACATCATTTAAACCATCATGGAAAACTCTTTTAAACACAAGAGACATTGTTCTACACATCTGTACATTATTCCATTTTCAATCACTGAGTCATATTCCAACACAAGAGACATCTTACAAATCAAGACATGGTTCCATTTTCGATCTTGTGTCCATATTCCAACACAAGCGACAGTAACATACATATCCATACATGGTTCCATCTTAAAACTCATAAATCACTTAAAATAACAGTGAGACAAATCACATCATCACAGCAACCAAAATTCCATTTCACCAAATTGCAGAACGTAGCTCTAACATCAACATCAGCTCGGATGTCTAATCCATACGATTCATACGATTACAAAAATAGCTCAGCATAGCACCAGATGCATATCAGCTGTAGGACATCATAGATGGCACATTCGTCAGGTAATAAACTCCTAAGAACGTTCACCATCACTAATCTAAAGGGATGTTAGAATCTATCCATCAATTTGGACTTATCCAAGTGGGTCAACAGCAAAGGTGTTGACTCATTCGTAATATCTGACTTCCAGTATAAGAAATGTGACAATATTATGCCACCTTTCCAGCCGTGAGGTGTTGGTCTTATTTTAAACAAATTCTCCTTTAACTTGCTTCCTCTTGTTAAACATGTTTAGTACATTAGTGCCACAAGACACAGGGGTCATTTTCTTATAACTGACTTTTGAGAAATCTTTAGTCTTTGAAGTACCATCCTCATGTGAGGTATGATCTCTCTCATGATGCATCCACCAAGTTTGGTATAGTGATGAGGTGATATAGGTAACCCCTCAGTTTCACAACAACCTTCCCATAATTTCCAGCCTCAAGACCTATCCTCCCTTTTTCAAAGCATGTGATCATACAGTCAGATACTTCACGGACAAAATGTCTCGATCCAACTGGGACTGAACTCCTTATATGATCCCACCCACTGTCACATCTGGACAGCAGCATCATTCCTCAATTTTTCTTCAGTAGTTGCTTTCCATGGTGTTAATTTAACCACCTTGATATCTCCTATTTCTACCATGTATACTTTTGCAATATTACCATCTTCTGTCCTAATCAGGATGAAATTCCAACACGAGACATTAATGAACATATCCATTCATTATTCCATTTTTAATCACGGGCCCATATTCTAACACGAGAGACATTATCACACATATCAGTACATGAGCCATCTTCAGTCACATTGAATATACCACAACATATTCCCTTTGACGTGTCTTCACCAAGCAAAACACTTCAGTAGACAACAGACTATTGGACTTATGCTTTCACACCCCAAACTCACTCCCTCTCTCTTTCAACGGGTACCCACACCATCTAACAACAATCGTTCATTTCATGTCGCTCTGTATTTTAGTGCACAAACTAATTATACTGGACCATGTCTCGTCTGTGCAATAAACTGCACACATCAGCATTGTTTTATTCTTTCTATGTTGTCACTTAAGTTTGATTTGTTTTGTTTTTTTTGTTTCAGACTGCAAGAAATATTAAAACACAAGTGCCACTGTATAAGGACATAATCAAACAAGAGATAGAACAAGACGATGAAGTAAGTTTCTATTTAACTAATTGGTGAACAATCAAATGGACTCTGGGGTTAGAAGTTAGCTGTGAATATTGAGGGGAAAACGGTTGCAGTTGATCAGAATAGATGATTTGTTGTTGGGACTGAGATGACTTACATAAAATACATCTTATACTAAGTGACAGGACCAACATTGTGGCAGATAAGACTGCTAGCTCCTTGCACAACCTCTCTTTATACAGCTTGCCTGAGAGAGGAGACTAGATGTGTTATTCTCTCTTTGTTATCACTTAAGTGTTTTTTCTTTATTTCAGAGTGTGAGAAATATAAAAATGCAGGTGCCATTCTATAGGGACATAATCAAACAAGAGATAGAGCAAGACCACGAAGTAAGTTTTTTTACAATAATTTATGAACAGTCATAGATGGACTCTAGGTTTAGAAGTTAGCTGTCAATATTGAAAACAAAGGAGCAGTTTGTATCGGAATAGATAATGTCCATGGGGGGATTTAGGAGGAGGGGGCGAAGTAAGCGGAGATGACTTAATTATATAGGGCAACCAGCCCTATAAAATGCATCTTACACTAATGATAGAACAGAGGAATTTTACCTAGACTATCATTAGAGAACAGAAGATGCTATTGTTAAATTGGGAACATGCATTGTTTGCACAGCGAGCAGCAGTGGGAAACAAATGGAATGGAAAAGATGCCTATTTGCTTTCATATAACCACATCTGCCTCTCACATAAAGTTGGCAGTCTGTCTCAGACTTCATTTATTACCATACAGTTTCATACTCAAATGGATTGGTGAAGGCCATGCTGTCAATCTTCTGGAGCTGACAATCTTGGACATGCTCTATTCTTTGTTGTCGTCTCCATGTGAACCTTTGTCTGTCTGCCTGGTTTTTAGTTTATTTAGATTGTATATTTGTCTTCTCATTTCCATATGATTATGTCACTACAGCAAGAATTGGAATGCAGCAATTCCTGACATCACTGGAGGAGTGGGCCAAAGCATGGCTTGTAAAAATAAATGAATGCGAAATAACATACACAGTGTTCTCCCTTTTTAAGTCCCAATCAACTTTATAAAGGCTCAGGGGTTAGACGCGCTTGGCCCAATCGACTTTAAAAAGCCTTTAGTATATGTGCCTCTGTTTGAGACTGTTTCTAATTATAACTACCCACAAACCACCCAAAACGTCATTTCCGACTGCAAGTACATTTTTTTAAATACCGCACGTGTTTAAGAGTGAACGTGTTTCTGTTTTGAGATATTTATTTTAGATTTTTAAAGCAATTTTTTTTAAGCGCATATTTTCTAACAAAAAATGGTAGGCCCAAAAGATTAACTTCAGATCAAGCTCGTAATTTATTTGAAGAAATTTGTGAGAGTGATTGCAGTATATATTCACAGGATAGCGAAAACGACTCTCATGAGGAACAATTGTAGAAGAATTTTAATGAATACTCTTAGTCTAATTTTGCACCGGCTTCTTCTTTTGTCCTCCATTTTACCTTGAATAACTAATCATTTTTCAATGAAAGCTTTTATACTTGAAGCACAAGAGTAAAGTACATCCAATTACCTTCAGTTTCATATACAACAACAAAGTTATTTATGCATATGAACATTTAAAAAAATTATTTCCAAACAACAACAATAAAAACACTGTGGTGGCCATTTTTGCTTGGGCCAAACCCACTTTCTTGCTTGGGACTGAAAGAGTTAAATAAACCACAGAGCTCTGAATTGTTGCAAAATTGGAAGAATCTACACAGGATGAAAATCCAAACTACCTAGGCATTATTTTTTATTGCCACTTGACTTGGAAAAACAAATTTGAAAGAAACTGGTTGGTAGCAAGGCAAAGAACGGCAGTCATGAAAAAACTTGCTGGAACAGCTTGGGGAGCAGATGAGAAAGTATAAAAGAAGCTATACACAGAGCATGAGATAAGTCCTAGAATGTGGCATTTCAGCATTGGCAACAGCAGCTACATCAAACTTTGATAACATTAACAAACTCAGAAACTAAGCACTGAGAATCATAACGGGAGACATGAAGATAACATCCCTTAAAGAACTCGAGAACATGACATATCTCCAGCTAGTGGAGGATAGAAGAAATAGCAGGGCTCAGCAACAAGCAGAGAAATTCTAGAGACTAGCAGACCACCAATGTGCCATAGAATAAATGGAATTGGAAGGGGAAGACATAAGCAAAATAGCTTTATAGAATTTTAAAAAAATGAAAGTGATAGCGTATTCCATAAATGTGCTATTTAAATGGATTCCATCTCATTGCAACATCTGCAACAAGGAAGAGGCTGACATGTTGGCTAAGGAAGGTGGAACAGAACCTCAGCCTGACACAAGCATAACTGATGAAGATGCCAAGAGTTTTATCAGAAGCAGATACAGAAACAAATGGGAAGCAGACCATCCAGGCCACCAGAAGAACGATGCATATTACCAGCTCAGCAGAAGTGAACAAGGGGTAATCTGCAGACTTCGCATGAGCCACAACAGATTGGTATACCGCCTATTCAACAAGCTAAAGGTAGGAACTACCGATGAGTGTTACTGTGGCACCGATAAAATGACTGCTAAACATCTGCTTCAACATGAGGAACATATAGAGCACATATGACTGCAAAGTACCATTCCTGGAAAAACTCTATGGGGTCAAACAGCCTCAAGCTTGCCACTGCTTCCTTTGAATATATTCAAGTTGTCGTCTGTGAGTATACAAAGATGTCCATATATCTTGCAACGGGCAGGAATCCTTTGTACTTTCATTTTGTTTACTTTATAGCTGGCTTCCATGAGTGCTTCTGACCGGCTAATCCATAGTTTTTGTTTGTTCATTCAGGCAGTTGTAACTGATACGGAATCTGTGAGGAACACAGCCTTGTCTCTGAAATAATTCTAATTTCCCACAATGGCTATACTAGCTGTTTACTGCTTCTGTCTCAGCTTTCAATTAGTCAATACCCTTTTGCTCCCCAAGGACGAAAGGCCATCAACAAACACATGACACATCCTCCAGTCACATGCCATCAGCTCCAGTTCTTTCCCCACGTCTTACTCACCCACTATTTTTATGCCATCCTCCATAATATGTATGGATATACGCGGTTTCTAATTTGTCTTGATTTTTTTATTTCATATTCATTTATCTCCTACTCATTCTGTCCTCTTCTATTTCCAGTCCCCACTTTTATTACGTTTGGGTAGTTTTTTTGTTCAGTTTCGTTTTTTAGTTTCTTAGTATGTATTGTGTACATCCGGGGGCAGAAGTCACTTCCTTTTCAGCCATGCTTCGCCTTCAGGGAAGTACCTAGGTTTTATTTTTATATTTCTTTAAGTTCTTATGTCTCCTATCTAGCCTTCACTTTCTTTCTTTTCCTGACGAAGGCCTTGTCGCCGTAACGTAGACTACTTTCTTTGTCTTTTGTCCTCGTAAGACGAATCACCTTTTTTCGATTTTTTTTTCATACCCATCCAGAGTATTATATCAGAGTAGCTAATGTGGCAGCTAGGATCTTTCAGTAGTTTTAGTCATACATTTAAATTTACATCATGTGTTTCCACCTCTAGGGTTACATTTGTGGATCTTACTGTTTTTTTTTTCATGGTCTTTTCCTATTTATGTTGTAAAATTGACACACCATTTCTATTACATATTACCCTAATATCCTAATTTATTAGTTTCTATACCAGTTATATAGGGTGATTGAGAAGTCTCTCCGCAGTGGGACTTGAGATGAAGATAATAAACACATCATGTTGAACGTTCAGACTTTGAAAGGGTTGTCTAAAAGGAATTTTATCATTGAACATGAGCAGAATGCATTTACCAAAATGTTTAGTAAGAACTATTTAACAAAAATGTGGCCAGAACTGTTGAAATCAAATATGTGACCAATATGTCATTTTTTAATGTCTGTTCTGTCTAAATCTGATGTCTAGTCTAAGGTTCACACAGATACCTGAACTTGGAATTTACACTGCTGCTTTCTACCTCTTGCACACTTACCTGCTGGCAGTATCCGGAATCACACCAGTCTGCCTTTTCTAGAATTTGAACCGTTTTTATTTACAGAATTATTTATTGTGTCTTGAGTCTGGTCCCCTGGCTGAAAAAGGAGGAGGGCAGCATGCAAGAAGGCAGCCCCTCCACCTAGCAAAGGCACAACAGGCCAATCACCTGTTTGCTTTAAAACCCGATTACAAGTAATGCAAGAGAAAAAAATAGGACTAATCTTAAAGATGACGAACTTGCATGGACTACGGACTACTACTTATGGATCATGGAACATAAGAAGTATTAATGGGAAAGAAAGGAGCTGGTAGGGGAAATGAGGAAAACAAAATTAGAAAGCCTGGCTCTGGTGAAAACAAAGAAAAAGGTGCAAGGAGTTAATAGATCTTGATGGCGACATGCTGCTCTACAGTGGAGTCCCCACAACTGAAAGAGCTAAATGGTTTGTGGGTTGTATTGTGGCTAAAAACCAAAGGATAGCATTAAGGGATTGACCTTTGTCTCAGAGTTCATGGTGCTAAAGCTAAAAGTAGAAACCATACTCAGCCTTGTCATTGTGTATGGGCCAAATGAAGATAAGCGAGCAGAAGTCAGAGAAATCTTCGATCTCTTCAAAAGACAGCGGACGGCTGCCTGGGTGAAATTATCCTTCTCTGAGATTTCACTGCCAGAGTTGGAAATTACCATGCTAGATGGGGTAAAGTTATTGGAAGGTGCAAAGAAGAGACACTAAATGACAATTGAAAGCGACTCCTTATATTCTGCACTGAGCAAAACCTTGTCATTACAAACACAAAGTTCCCCCATAAATGCATACATGCATACACCAGATATAAACCAACAAAGAATGAGAAATCAGTCATTGACTACGCCATTGTTAGGAAGAGCTCATTCAAGTATGTGTGGGAGTCTGGAGAGGGCCAGAGATTAGAAGTGATGACTACCTGCTAACAATTAAAAGAACAACCAAAAGAGTTGCTTGACCTAGGCATTGCCCACCATCATGCAAGAAACTAAGTAAACAAATGAGAGATGAGTATAAAGACCTCCAAGCTAAGAGAGCTAGAAGTTAAGACCAGGTATCAGGAGCTTGCTTATAGCAGTCAGAAACATAGAAGAATGCCATGATGACCTGCTAACCCTCTGGCTTAAATTCAAAGACATCATAAAGGCAGCAGAAGCATGTGATGAAGTTTGACTTGGGAAGGAGGGAAAGAAGACAACTTGGTGGACAGAGAGAAAATAGGACAGAAGAAAAAGGCATAGAAACAATACTTCGAATTTAAAAACACAGCAGGACAAATAAACTCCGCCTATGCCGATCCCAAGCCCGGATGAAAAAGGAGGAGGGCGGCCTGCATGGAGGCCGTAAGGAGGCAGCCCCTCCACCATGCAAAGGCACAACAGGCCAATCACCTGTTTGCTTTAAACCACGATTACGAGTAACACAAGAGAGAAAACTGGACTGATTCTAAAGGCGACGAACTGGAACGGACTACGACTTATGGAACATGGAACACAAGAAGTATAAATGGGAAGGAAGAGGAGCTGGTGGAAGAGATGAGGAAAGCAAAACTAGAAATCCTGGCTATAACGGAAACAAAGAAAAAAGGACAAGGAGTCATGGATCTCAATGGCAACACGCTGCTCTACAGTGGTGTACCCATATCCGAAAGAGCTAAAGGGGGTGTGGGTTGCATTGTGGCCCAAAATCCAAAAGATAGTATCAAGGGGTGGAACTTTGTCTCAGAGCGCATTATGGTTGTGAAACTAAAAGAAGGAGAAACCATAGTCAACCTGGTCATAGTGTATGGGCCAAATGAGGATGAGAGAGCAGAGGTCAAGGAGGAATTCTTCGAGCTGCTTCAAAGGACAGTGGATGACTGCCTAGATGAAGTTATCATGCTCGGAGATTTTAATGCCAGAGTTGGAAATGACCATGCTAGATGGGGTGGAGTTATCGGAAGATATGGAGAAGATACTCTCAATGACAATGGAAAGCGACTCCTTAGATTCTGCAGTGAGCAGAATCTGATCATTACAAACACAAAGTTCCCCCATAAGCGCATACATGCATACACTAGATGTGAACCAACAAAGAATGAGAAGTCAGTGATCGACTATGCCATTGTTCGGAGAAGCTCATTCAAATATGTCCGAGATGCAAGAGTCTGGAGGGGGCCAGAGATTGGAAGTGATCACTACCTGCTGACAATCAAACGAACAACTGAAAGAGTTGCTCAGCCTAGGAACTGCTCAACATCACGCAAGAAACCAAGTAAACGAGCAGGAGAAATGAGCATTAGGACCTACAAGCTGAGAGAGCCAGAAATTAAGACCAGATATCAGGGGCTTATTGCTGCAGCGGTGAGCAACACAGAAGAACAACCTGATGACTTGGAAACCCTCTGGATTAAATTCAAGGATATCATAAAGACAGCTGCTGCAGAAGCATGTGGTGAAGTCCGACTTGGGAACAAGAGAAAGAGGACACCTTGGTGGACAGAGGAAGTCAAAGAGAAAATAAGAGAGAAGAAAATGGCATGGAAACAATACTTAGGAGCTAAAAACACAACAGGACAAATGGAAAAATATAGAGAATATGTGACACTCAGAACAGAAGTAAAGAACAAAGTGCTAGCAGCAAAACAGATATCTTGAGAATAATTTGGAGAAAAGCCAGAAAAAGATACTCAAGAAAACAAAGAATCGTTCTACAAGACCCTAAAGAACATGAGAAAGGAAAAACAATGCCCTCTTAAATTTATTAAAAAAAACAAAGACAAATTGCTTACTGCCCCAAAGGAAGTGATAAAATATGGACAGAAAAATTTCTGACAGCTCCATGGTAGTGAGCAAGGTCAAACCTCAGAAATGATAAGCACTGTCACAGAAGATGAAACCAATGGTGGTGAAGATGGCATCAAAATGGAAGACCTGAAGGCAGTACTGGAGAAAATCAAGATGGGCAAAGCAGCAGGAAAAGATGGTATAACACCAGAAATGGTTAAACACAGTGGAGCAGCAGGTGACCTATTACTCCTGAGGGTCCTACAGGCAGTCTGGTGCCACAAAATCATATCAAAGGATTTGGAGATTGCCATCATAACATCCATTTTCAAAAAGGGTGACAACCAACAATGTGGGAATCATAGAGGCATATCTCTTGTCAGTTTTCTTTGTAAAATTTAGTCTTGAATCCTCGAGCAGAGACATACGTCAGCTAAGCCACAAATAGAAGACGTCCAATGTAGCTTGTAAGCAAACCAAAGTACTGGATCTTATCTTCACACTCAGACAGCTCAATGACAAGGCCCTTAGTTAGGTGACATGCGTCTTTGATCTGGAAAACTCTCTTTTCATACCTTGGTTTTCTAGGACCTCTTTATTTGTTTTCTTCTCTGTCCCTGAGATGCACCTCATTCTTCTATATATCCAGGTCCAGAAGTGTATATTAAAGTTACTGCAGTTAAAAAGCTCACCACCACCCAACCACCTCTACCCCCCACACCCCACCCCCCCCCCACCCCCCCCCCCCCACCCCAACCCCCCAACCCAAATACCTCCCCCCCCCCCACCCACCCACACACCCACCCACACAACCCACCCCACCCCCCACCCCCCCCCCCCCCCCCCCCCCCCCCCCCCCCCCCCACCCCCCCACCCCCCCCCCCCCCCCCCCCCACCCCCCCCACCCCCCCCCCCCCCCCCCCCCCCCCCCCCCCCCCCCCACTCCCCCCCCCCCCCCCCCCCCCCCACACCCCCCACTCCCCCCCCCAACCCCACACCCCCCCCCCCCCTCCCCCCCCCTCGACAACCCTCCTCGACCATTTTTACCCACCCCCCCACCGCGGCGACCCGTATACCCTACCATCCCCAGCACCCCCATACTCCACACACTGCCCCCCACTCCCCCCCCAACTGTCTACGCACTCGGCACGCCCACTACCCACGACCACGCCCCGACCCGAACTCCCCACCCCCCACCCCACACCCCTCACACCTCCGACCGGCCTACACTTGGTATAGAGGATACCCCTCTGTCTACCCACTGTCCCCAATCCCCCCTCCCCCCCCCCCCCGCAATGACACGCGGCACCTCCCCCACCCCTCTCGTTTTTCAATTTGCCCCCCATACCCTCGCCCACCCCACCCCTCACCCCCCCCTCACGCCGGCATCCCGTGTGTGCCACGACCACCCCCTCCCACACCCACTAACACCTAGTCACACTGACACACCCCCCACCCCACACACACTGCCCCCAGCAACATCCCACCCCCCTTCACGCACAGAGTCCCGTGTGTGCCTACCCCTTAGTTTACTCACACATTGACACACAACACCGCTGTGTGTGTGAACCACTTCCTTAGGGGGGGACCAACTGACGAAACTCCGAAGCGACTATCACCCAGACTCGCACCCCCATACCACACTTGTCTGTGCACCAAAACGGCTACACCAAGCAACAACACAACAGCACGAACCCACGGCTGAACCCCGCCACAGTCCACTGCCTCACATCGTACCACGACTACCACCGAGCACGCCAGAGTCGCCACATGACTCACACCCTCCCACAGCACTCAGCCACCAAACCCGCCCCCCGCCTACCCCCGCCTCGGCCCCCCCACACCAACACGCACTACCGACTCGCCCCACATCAATACCCCTCTTTATCACCCAAAGACCGACGCCCAACCCCACACACCTTGGTGACCACCTACACCCACGAGCCTCTGACCCTGCACCAAATCGCACACCTCTCACGTGTCCCATTCCAACCCCACTCCCCCCCCTGCCATTCACTATATACCCCCCACCCCACCACCATCCACCCCCCCCCATCGCCACCCGGCCCATCCCGCCCCCACGCCAGCCACACCGCCAGTTCCCACACCCCCCAACAGTAAGCCCACCTCAAACATCCTAGTACTGAACAAAAGCAACTCGCAAGGACTAAACAACCAACGGGGTTCATGGTACCCTGTGTCGTATTCCAATTCGACGGTAACTGCTCAAAAAATACTAACCACGACCACACACCCCCCCCATGGACTATAAAAAAACAAAAACAAACAAAACAAAAAAAAAACGAAACTGAAAAAAAGAAAATACATAAAAGGTGAAAGATGTGTTTGTCCGAAAGAGTTCAGACTTGGTAGTGACTCCTCCTAACCACAACCCCACTACTCCCACCTAACGTCATGGATACACACATAATCCGTTCTCGTACGCCTCAGACTCTGACCTTCTCCCACTCAGCGTTGATCTCATATAGAAGATCTGTGCCGGCTCCCCCCATGAGTTCCACACCACACTCACACAGAGACCCAGGTCCACCGCCAACACGTAGCTATACTTCACACATTATCGCACCCGCACTCACACGCCCCAACCTCCCCCCCACCCACACACCCACTAACTCCCCTACCAGAAACCCAACCATCACTTGTCCTACAGCAACACGACCGCACTCAGAGCTCCACCATCTGTCCACCGCACCTCCACACACCCTTCCCCCGCCACCACCAACCCATCCATACTGCAACTCACTACCCACCAGATACCTACGCTGCACCATCCACCAACAGACCCACGTGCACCTCTACCCCCAAACCCCTCCCCCCCCCCAGCTCCCCCCCCCCACTCAGTGGGGTAGTGGCCCCCCGACTAAAGATAAGACAGAGATGTGTGTCACTCCTCACCTTCCCACCTACCCCCCATAACTCAACACCACTCCACATAGCCCTATCCTCCCCATACCCCCATCAAGCGGATAAGGTTCTAACCTTACACGCATACATGTGTGAGCATACACAAACCTAAACCACACACCAACCATCGCATCCATCCGCTCTACTACTCAATCCTCCCTACAAACCTCCCGGGTCAAAATATCTGTGTCCAAACTAAAAAAAAATCCCTAATAATAAAAATTCCTACACGACTCACAATGTTGCCACCACTTTCATTAATGCTCATATCACCCTAAACTGTGTACCCACTACCTAACATCACACCCAGAAACTTCCGTTGAGTCCATAAGTGCGCGAGAAAACTGTCCCTTACGTTCAGTGTTTGTACAAACCCCCCCCTCACCCCCCTGGTCGCAACCCCCATCCAACTCACGATCCTCAACCATGCGCAAACCTCCCACGCCCCCCGTTCTCCCTAGTATCCCCAACACCCAAATACCACCTCGCCATCTCCCCCCACCCAAACCCCTTCCACCACTCACACCTTCTTAACACACGACTACCCACCTAACTCTACATAACCTCCCCACGCTGCCTTATTTCACCATAAACCCACCACCCCACTCGCCCTCTCCAATTTCACCACCATTACATATGCTAATCCCCCACGCCTTCACCCCACCTTTGTAGATTGGATCATTACCACCTCCCCCCCCCACCCGCCCCCACTTAAATACCCTAACACTACTCATTTTCAACCCCATCCCATCCCACATCCCCCCCACCTATACTACCACCCCACCATCCCCTACGTTCCCTCAAAATTAAACAAAAAATCTAGCAATTCATAACTCAATCCCTTACCCTGTAATAACTCATTCCGCCTAACACAACCTAGTACCCAAAATATACCCTAAACCATACTCCACAGAACTCCTTTTTACACCACAATACTCATACCTCACCATAAAGAAACCCAACAATAACCACCAAATCTTACCACCAAAACACATAACATAAAAATTAAAAAATACAAAACAAATACAAAAAATAATCCATCTATGCCACCCATAACAAAACTCCTAAACACACCCCCCTAGTGTGCACAATTATCTAACCTTCTTACTTCTTAGACTCTCCCTCACACACACTACACACCTTCACTGATGTAAACATACCTATATCCTCACAAAACTGTCATCAATCCAGGATAGAGACTAAATCATACAATGTACCTGTGACTCATACCTCTACACTCATCCCTATCTACTTATCAACTACACACATCACATTACCTCATCCCATGTCAGTAGAGTACTATACCCCTGTGTCCTACTCTTTGATATAGCTGTCTCTTGTCCTGTGTGTTCATGGCGCACCATCTGCATCTAGACCCCCAAATGCGTGTCACTACTCCACAAAAAATTTAACTCCCCTACCGCCTGCCTGTAAGTTCCACAATCTTACACCCAACCTCCCACCCCCCACCCCCACCCACGCTCCAGATAATTCGTCTCTGTATGTTCTACTCATCGTCGACACCGTTAGTGTGTTCACTCTCACAGAACGTGTAACTCAACCATCACATGTGTCCACTCATACGAGAGTGAGACACCAAGTACACCTTAATAACCACAACAACAGTCCTGTGCTGAGATAATTAAACAACCCCTGACCCTCAACTCGAACCCACAAACTCTCCCATGTAAAATGTCATTGTAGTGTGTGACCCTACTCGTCTCAGTTATTCCTTAATAGACTATGTATACTAACACACACACTATACCTACCCGGACACTGTCTGAATAGTCCTACCACTCTGTCTATCACTGAGATACTCCATTCTTACTCGTATACATATAAGAAAACAGTCAAAAGAGATCCTCTCACGGACTCCACTTCTTCAGAACTATGTTTGCACTTAATATCAAGTGTGTAGTAACAATAACTGGAGAAATAGGAACTATCATAACTTATGGTATCAATAGTGTTCTCATCCACCAGTGTCATACTGTTAGTCAGCGTGCTCATCGTAAGACTCTTGACACACGTGTAGAAAGAGTGTCTCAGGTGTAAAAAAGTGAATCTCTAACTCTCAAGTCACCACATAAAAAACGATATAACATGACCTGATATGGAATGCCATCCTTTGTCTAGATCTCTCGTAGCACAAGCCACATCTCTTGTAGTACCGCCTCTCAAGTGTAAACGTGTGACTATACATACTCTAAGGGCCTTATACTATCACAAGAGTTGAAGTGAGTGTCAAAAAAACCACTGTATCCCCTAATGTTCAAAAGTGTGTGACGTATATGCACGTCATGCCGCTTTGCATAAATAGAACATATCACACTATAGTCTAGATGTGAGTCGTGCCGCTGTGACAACACCTATATCTGGCATTAGGAATGCTCCTGTGCAACTCTCACACTATGTATTCATATCTTTCCACCTGTCTGTACAATCCAATACTTTCGTTGTTTATTCCAATTTCATACTTTAATGTTAACAAAAATTCACATATATATCATATACTAGGAGTCTGTGTGTATATCCTAGATTGTGTTAAAGTCCAACCGCGTGTATACAGCGTCTGTGTGTTATAGTGTTGTGCAGATCTTCAGTCTTGCACCCATGTGAGAGTTTCGAAAAACACTCTACAATGTTGCTCTGAATTGTAAGACATGAGAATCTCTATATGCAACAGACTGGTTTGCCCTGAGATATGAGTGCATCCGGCACATCACATCTAATCTCTACTCGACAGTACTCTAGACTCACTCTCGATCATACATAAATGATCTTCAATTATGGTACTATATTCGATATAAGCATGTATGGTGAATTTTTGCCCCGTGATAGATATTGTTGTTGTGGCAATCCTCAGAGACAGAGTAACTCAGTGTAGACATACTTGTGTGTATAACCGAGAATTCTATTGAAGATAGTGTTTCCACAAACTAGATCTAATCTCGTGAGCTAGACGGATACGCTTACAGGTTGGTTTCTGATAGAGGCTTTTTAATGAAAATTGTATTTCCATAAATGTGTAAGGTTTGGTATGGGGGATTGTTGTTATTAGTGCGTGATTTATAGGTGACGTCTGTTTTGGTTGTTGGTAGGTGCGGTAGGATCACTCACACAATAATGTCGCTCGTCGTTATTAGGCTAGGAGTTAATGCTCCAGCCTGAACGAGGGTGTCGGAGGGAAGTAAAACGGCATGGAATGGCCAAATAGTACACTGACACCTAGATGATTGACTAGAAAGAAATAATGCTGGAATTGCAGAGGCGTAGTAACCATTAAGGAGGTTATTGCTGGTATATAGTACTTCAGAATGATGCTGATAGTTGGCCTAACGCTCTGGAACTCATGTTTGTGCTGTATTGTGATCAGTGTAAAAGAGCCTCCCCACAAGTAATAGGTTTGTTTTATTTTTTGAAGTTGAAGTTATAGTAGTTTGTCTATTAAAGTGATTAGTGAGATGTTGATGGTACTGAACAGCACCTTTTATTCAAGTTAGCTTTGCTGGAATCCAGTGTAAACTATCATACTGCACTCGTGGTATCCTTTTCCTATTTCAGTAGGTGTATCCATAGCCCAGAGGATTATTTTAGATTTCATTTATTAGTCCTTATTCCTTGACGCCATTTTTCACGCCAGAATAATCTTTTTACTTGTCAAGCTAATGCTAAATTTTATGTCCCTCATCTATTGAATGTCTTGACTGTTAGTTTAATAAAACCTTAAAATGCAGATTTTAATATTAGCTTTTGTACATCAATATAAGTAAGTAATTAGCTTAAAATATAAAAGACTAATTTCCTTGAAGGGATGTTATTATTAGAAATCTGATTTTCTTTTTACTTAGTGATCTTTTGGAAATCAATATAATTTATTGATCCTGCTTCTACCTCATTTTATAGCTACACAACTGACAAACATATGCCTTTCATGACCATGCATTTAATAGAGAGTGATGTACTTGTAACATTTTTCCATCCAGTCGCCTTCTCCTAAGCCATCTCTCGCACACAGTGTTCTATAGTATATAAGTCCCCCTATTGTTGTTAAAAGTAGTGGACTTATAATTAAAATTGTTCAAGTCTGATATAAAGATGATATGTGAGGCTTACACTTCATCATCCCCCCCCCCTAGACACATAACGTATAGTCATGAACAATTATACCAGCTTTTTTTTGACTGAGATATGATAGCTATTCCGAGATACCAGATTATTATAGGTGTTATACTGTATTAACCAGCTACTCTTAGTGGGTAGATGTTACAAATAGCAATTGGCCTCAATGATATTGATCTTATGAAAGTTCAGGTACATCCTAAAACAATGATATAAATGATTCTTATATAAAAGAAACTTCACCAGATTAACATTTTGTCATTCATCCTCATGCAGGACACCTGAGACACGCTCCTTTCACCCCACCCATAACAATATATTTAATATCTTACATGAAAAAATCCCCTAATAAATCAATAAACCTTAAAAAATATCTTTACAACAAACACATATAACTATTAATACAAACCATCATCCATTAACACCTCCTTACAAATCTTAAATCACCTCACACAACAACAAATTACCCCCACATTAATTTATTTCAACTTACTCACCACCCTCTAATAATATATACCCCCCCCCACTTCACATACCCCAAATTATAATTCATAACACAAAATAACCAAAACATACATCATAATTTATCAACATTATATTATACCTATTCCTCTAAAACCCCACAAATACCCATCTACCAAACTCAACAATTACAAAAAACCCCCTCACCTCACCACCCAATAACACTCCTACAAAGTGACCTCCATCTCATTCTGATCCTCTAGTGTATCGCTCACTCCACTCTCTCAGAGACTCATCCATGTCCCATATAGTCTTACATACATCCCGCCTACCTCACTACATCACTATCTATCTAATAAAAATGAGCACGCCTCTACATAATGTCTCTAACTGTGACATCTGACACTTAGGACAGATAACAAAACACTCTTCCATACTCCCCTCCAACACCACCCCCATCCCAATGACTAGTGAAATCATCACATGAACCTAGCATTGCTAATTGAGTATCACCTTCGATGTGTGATCACATATCTACATTACTACCACTCTTATATTACATGCTAGAGACAGTATGTCACTAACTACTATAGCCATTCACTATCATGTTCACCCTATCTGTGTCTCCCCCCAGTACTACTGTAAAACTAGTGGTCAACAACCTGACATGTGTGTGCCATAGTGCCTAATAAGTTCTACTGTCTCTACAAATGTGTAAACTCCTATCATGTGCCATGCTAATGATGTTGAAATTGTAAGATTACAGATGTGCTAGTACACCAATCCCGCTCATCCCTCCTTGATGCCCTCAAACACCCACCAGTATTCTCTTTCAACACACTCTCTATGTGTATCCAACCGCCACATGTCACATACGTCTTATGAATACAGATGTCTCCATCCATGTTTTCATATATCACTTTATGTCTCTCATAATATAATTCCACATCCATCATGACTACTCAACTCTATTCATATACCTCTTGTCACACCTAAAACCTACTATTGTATCTCCACACCAAACTCCGCCCACCGTAGTCACCCGTTTATACATTGTATCTTAACAGTAATCCTGATTTATAAACATCAAGTGTATCATCGTAATGTGCTGTACTCAAAAAATAGTGTGACAATTGAGTGACATCTAGAACATGTCATATACATAGATTGTACCTGTATCGCTTCTGTGTGAATAGCTGTCGTGAGATGCATTGTATCAATAACTATTTGAAATCGTCTCCTTGAAATCCCTGTAATCTGTATCGCAGTATCCACTTGTGTATATCCCTCCAATTGTGTCGTGTCAACCATTTGTACTATACTCCAACTCCTGAGAGTAGTGTTATCAAGCAATATCTAGTGTGATAAAACAACTAGAGAATACACACACCCAAAAAAACAAACTAAAGGATAAAGATGTGTCTAAACATACACTGCACTACCAAATATACATCAATATAACATGAAGTAAGACTAAAACCTTTACCAACCTGTCGTGTTCCGTGTAATGTGTGAGCCTTCACTGATAAAATGCCTGTTATTAACACACATGTGTCTAAGATGTATCTCTATCGCATACCTCTATAATACAGAACTGTGCCAAATGCACATTAGTCACTTATCACACAATAGTGAATAATATAATCGTCTCCATCAATAGACAGGTGTCTCAATCTTGTGGCACACACACTCTAAACCCTATCATGCTTGACAGCTGTGAGTATCTGATATATAACGCAACTTACAACTCCCCCCCAATCCATCTCACGTGTTGTATATAATATTACTCCTGTAAACTGCTCCATAATAAAAACTCCTTTCTCCCTAACATCGCTCATCTAATGTGTTACCTCAACAACCATAATATATACTAGTCTATAACCATACAATGTGATTTTACATATGTGTTTGTACCTAGATGTATCGCATCTTCTAATGTGACGTGCACCCAATCCTATATGACATCAATGAAGAACATGATAATGTCCCATACACTAGTCTTGTGTGTCGTAGCGCTCTCACTATAAATGATCAATGATAACACCAACTTGTATACTGTGTACACAACTCCCCTGTGCCAGATAATTCCTCCTTCCGATAACACAGTGTGAGACTATCACATTGATCCCTACCACAATTGTCACATAGCCTCGTAGTAGGTTGTCGTACCCAATTCCCTGTTTGTTATGTGATCAGTGAACTCGCCATAGAATGTGCCACTATAGTTCTACTCGAAGTAGTGTGACTCAGACATATAATTTGTGAATAAGAAGTTCATCTTAAGATAAGTGATCATACACGCCTAATACATGTGACCCATAGATCGCTGTGACTTGGTGAAGATGTGTCAATTACCTGTTATCTAATTTTGCGTCATAAAGTGGTGATATATCTGTGACCCTAATCACTCGTCACACATAATTCAGTGAGATTACAAACTCTCGTAACTCTAACCACGTCTGTCTGAGTAACTGAACATATCACTCACGACAGAAGTGTATCTGCAGATAAAGTAGTGATCATAGAGTATGTACTGAGAGTACACACCGAAATGACACAGCTCGACACTCAGCGCCCGCTATAACAGATAAGAGATATCGCGACTCTCCTCATCGCATCGCGGTTGTGTGTGATCATCGGCTACTATGTGAGTCTCGGCTGCTAGATAGTGTCTAGCACACACGTGCTAGGCGTGCTCGTGTGTCCTAAAGAGATGATATATAGTGATCTCATCCAATGTTGTAGTTACCGCGGGGGAGCATGATCTCGAGTAATTGTGTATCGACACTCTGTTCCTCTTCTGAGAATGTAAATGTATTCTCCCGCAGCAGAGTGACGTAGATCATCACAGCTACCCTAGAATATTTGTAGGTTACAAATAGTGAAACAGTAGTTCTCATGCTGGGTATCACCGCGTGTTGACTCATCTTTCCCTTCACTAGATGAATTTGAGTGTTGGCAACAAGATGAATCATAAATGTGTGTCCCGTGATATGAGAGAGCAGTGATCACTTGTTCGCTCCATTGTGGTCACAGTTGGTGACGTGTGAGAGCGCTACTGTTCCATAGGATACTAATTAAGTGCATAGTTGTTTACTGTCTTCTGTCCTATGTGAGTAATGTGTGCTTTAGCTTGTTGGATAATCTGTCACTACCTCGACACAGTAGTGGTGTGTGAGAGCGCGATTCAGACAGCTGGCTCGATGGGTTCCACTAAGAGATAAGTAACTGCGGGTGTGTCAACGCTCTCCCCGCAAGACGCTCATATATGTGTGTGGTGAAGAGACTTATACTCGGATAGACTGTGGAGTGTCTCCTACCCGCGTTATAGACACTAAAAGAGATGGCTACATCCTCTATATGTCATGTGTTTGACAAGAGAGCTTCTCGGAGATAATACTATTATGGAGAGCAGTCCCTACCACATGCTGCCGCACAGACCTTCAGGAAGGTAGGTCAGATCAAAAACATTCATGATGGCAATGTGACGGTACGCCGCTCACTAGCGACGCTTGTAGATCCATGCGCATGGCTCTAATGTGAGGTTGTATGATTTATATGTATTTGTTTTGTTTTGTTGTAGTTGGTGCGTCTAGAGTGAATATGTGTGTGTGATAGCGCGTCGCTGCATTGGTCTGTAATCGTGGCTGATAGGATGACATTTTCCTTAATACATTCGCTTTTGATTATCTGTCCGGCATTCTATGGGACCTCAGTTTAAAACTCTGTCATTCATTATTCATATCTTGGCTAGATGATCTATACGCTTCGAGTGCGCTCCTGGAGAGTTATGTTGTCAATGTGCTGTTTTACAAATCAGGTGTGTGCTGTAAAGCTTGCTTCTTCTTCGGTGTGTGCTCCCTCACACATCTCCGAGCTGTGGCTCGGCATAGAGTTACATAGTATGTGTGTTCATAGAGTTGTTCTTGACAGTTCTATAGAATAGACTATTGTCGAGGCTTGTGTCACTGATTGTCCTGCATCATGTTAGGACGAAGATTAGTGAAGGTGTCTACTTGAGATATAGAGATTCGTGTGAGCGAAGACCTGCGGGATATATAAATTAAAGTGGGAAAAGGGTTAGGGAGAGATTGGTCGAAGTTGTGTCCCTTGATCTATAAGAGCGGAGCGGAAAATGGCTAAAAGCCTTGAATTTTCCCGTATCTGGACTGAAAAAAAAAATACGAGATTCCGACACTGTGTGTGAGTAGTTTCACGCGTTAGAGAGCTTGATGTGTGTTTGCTCGATTATAAACTGATTGTGTGTGCTTAACCGCGGTAGAGAATGTGTTGTTTTATCACGCTCCTCTTATCTATCCGACTCAGGTCACAGTCCTAAGATGTCCATAGAACTCGTATCTGCACGTCGAGTGATTCTTGCGGCGTGTAGAGTTGAAGAGAGTGCGTGTTTATAGTGAGTCGCACGCTAGCAGATGTATTTCCCATACACATCGCTAATAGAGACGATACCGTCATAGCATGCAGACGACTCCTCTAGTGTGAGTAGAATATGTTGGTTCAGAGATGGATCAGATACACATGCTAAATAAGGTGTGTTGCAATCTAGTATCTCAAGCCAAAGTGTATCATGTAGAATAGGGTTAGAGGTGTATACACAAGTATAGAGTGTGTGAAAACATGGATAGTGCTGAAAACTGCACTATTTATAGTTCGGTAATTTGTACTACTGCTATGTGTACATAGAAAAGAAATTTGAGTAAATTGTGGTCTCGTCACACTCATGGATGAGAGCAGCCAAAGTTGTCTATGGAGTGTATGTCCCTCAGTTGTACTGGAAGTGACTATCACGTGTGTCTCAAGAAGAATACTACGCTTGGTCCATTTACTATTCATGACAATAGACAGATAGTGATGTATTTGTGATATCTCTATCCGATTTCTTATGCTATCGACTGAATAGGCCTGTGATGAGAAGTATTCTATAATTGTGTGATGTGTTATCACTCATAGTGTAGTTAATAAAGCTTGCTATTGAGAGTGTCTTAGTAGATAAGTAATGCATCTAATCTAATAGATTAGACGTTTACCTGTATTGTACAATGTCGCTGTACGTGTGTTGTATAAGTGTCACTAATCCGTGTTGTAGCTCAGTTCATTGGTATTTCATGCCTGGTCGCATATGAAGATCTCTATTAGTACTCTAAGTTAATCCTTAGAGAATGAGTGAGTGACTGTATTGTGGCGAGCAGACAATCCCGTGGGACGAGAGTCTTGAGGCATCGTATCTTTGTGAGAGATATAGAGCTCTACGCGGAAATTTGTTGCGGAGTGCATTCTTTGACTCCATGAATGCGACCGATGATGAGGTCAGCGATCGGATTCGGAAGAAGACATGCGTGTACATCTCCTGTAAAGAAAGGAGTAGCAATCCTAATGATAGCAGTAGAGTATTTCTCTAATGTGCCGCCAAATGTTACACATTTGACTACTTGTCCAGTAGCACGGGAAGGATCTACGAGTGACTGCCTAACACCAATTGTGGTGCATCCAGAATCAAATAGCACAGAGACTGGATTGTTATTCACTAAACCCTTATGTAAGACAAGAGAACCTCTTCCATCATGCGCGACTGATGCCGGAAGAGCAGGAAGAGGATGGCCACAGCTTAAAGTAGACACTGTGGTTGGCTCAAATAATGTTTTGCATTGGGGGCACTGAGATGCTCTCCCAAAATCAAAAGCGGCACATGCCATATTACTAGCATCATTATTATCTTTACTCTGTTTATAGGCTTCATGGGACTCTTGTTGTGCAGAGTTTGCCTGAAAATGTGGTTTATGTCTTTTGTTTTGAGATCTACCTCGGTTATTATCACCTCTGTAGTTATTGTTACCTCTATTGTAACCCCTATTTGGGTTTGAGTCATAGTTCCCTTGGTTACCATTATCATATTCATTATAATGAGTATCTCTGTAATTATGATCTTGTTGACTCCAAGACGGATAACCCGATAGTTTCTATAATTACTTCCTCTACGGAAATTCCTATAATTATGACCACCCCTGTGTCGAGAGCTATCAGCTCGTCTCCAGTTCTTTGAAGAGGGGGGGGGGGGTGATTGGTTACCTTGGTTTTGATAACTATTATGGTTACCTTTTTTTTATCAAATCTGTTTTGAGGTCCCTGAAATCTGTGTGAATAATTGGGATTGTATGGTGTTGCTGAAGCAACTGGCATACTCTCCTTAATCTTAGTGTTGCCAAAAGTCACGTCGGGGTGTGCAGTGACATATTGGGAACAATATTCTTCCATTTCCTTTAGAGATTTGGGTTTACGCTCATGTATAAATTCAAGGAATGGTTTGTTCACACATGACATAATCTTATCTCTGAGCAACAAATCCATAAGTCCTTCATACGTTTTTCTGTTTTGGAAAGCTCAATCCAACGATCAACTGTGAGACGTGCCTTTGCAGTGAATTCTGAGAATTCTACACCTGTCTCAGGCACCATCGTCTTAAACAAAAGGCGATAGCCTTCCTCACTTAGCTGGTATTTTTTTATCAAAGCCGCCCTAATGACATCATAATTATCCTTATCTGCTTCTCCTACAAGGCATAATCTAGTCAAAGATTCACCTTTCAAGTTTTCTGCTAATTGATTAGCGTATTGTGATTTATCCACATTATGTGTACGACAAGAACGTTCAAATCTATCCAGCCAGAATGTAATATCGTCACTGGACTGATTGAACGGTGGAACCTTAACCTTGTAAGTAGAAGGTTTACCATTACCACTAGATGCCTGATTAACATTACTCATACTTGTCAATCTCAATTTCTCTAACTCAAATTCATGTTCTCTTATTGCTTTTTTTTCTTCAGCCTCTCTGTCTAATCTTTTTTTGTTCAGCTTCCCTGTCTAATCTTTTTTGTTCAGCTTCACTGTCTAATCTTTTTTTGTTCAGCAGCAGCTTCTCTTTCTAATTTTTTTTGTTCAGCTTCAAATCTCCTTTGCTCCACCTGCATCTGCAATTTCTTTTGTTCAGCAGCAGCCTCAGCTTCTCTTTCTAATCTTTTCTCTTCAGCCAGAGCTTTTCTCTCTTCTGCAGCAGCTTTTCTCTCTTCTGCAGCAGCTTTTTTCTCTTCAGCAGCAGCAGCAGATTTTCTCTCTTCAGCAGCAGCAGCAGATTTTCTCTCTTCAGCAGCTAATGCTTTGTCATATTGAGCAACCGCCCATTCTTCTAATTGTTGACCAGTTTTATCAAGGGATTTCCCTTGTGTAATGAAGTATTCTAATGTAGACATGATGTCTAACAATAATACTAATCACTTGAAACAATAATAATACCACAAGTTCTTAATGACTTGATTAATCAGTACACTATCCCAATATCTGTGGGTCACAAGCCTTAATAAGGTCTTGTATAACAGTAATAATAATCAAGAACTGGTTTATGCCATAATCCAAGTGCAGTGCACAGGCAATAGTGTCTTATGAAATATACCTATATAAAACATATGTCAACCAACAGAATACATAAAGTACAAATAGGACTGACAATACGAAAACGTTTGCAGAAATCAAATAAATCAAATAGGGAAATCAATGAAAATAATCACTGAATCTGCAAGAGATAACAACACAAATGACGTCACAGTATATGAATATAAATTGTGAATAGAACTGAAAGATAGAAAAGGGGTAGACCAACAAATTACAAACAAATCAAAACAAAACTAAAGAACAAAGAAATATTACAAAAATAACAATAATTACAGTCTTCACAGCTAACACAAAAGCAACAGTTGTCGCAGCAAATTTCCAATTAAGGAAATTGCACCTATAGAAAACGCCCACAACGGACCCTCTATGACGTGGGATATTCTGTTGTGAGGACTCCGCCCAACCTAAACACAACCCGCTGACATAGAAACTAACATACTATACAAACAAATAACATGTAAACATAAATATATAAATTATGTGTATGATAGTATGTGTTGCAAAATAGGCTCAGTTTTACAGTAATGGCAAAGTTATTTTTATGAAAACAAACAAACTGCCACTTTATTAAACATACTGGCCTTAAATATTAAAGTTCATATATAGAAAACAAGAAGATCCATCGATGAAAATAGGACTTCTTAGTTCAATAATACTGTCTTCCTGTTAACATTGACAAGAATTGATCCAACTGTTCTGTGAAACTCTGTAATGTCTAATGTACAAATGTCAACAACGCTGACCTACATACTGCATTCACTTGACAGGTCACGTGACGAAGTGTTGACAAAGAGCAAACCAATACTGCAAGTGTGTCGTATCAGCCACAGGAAACGGTCTGGTATCGGTAATCTGTTGACTTCTGAACTTCTGCGAGGTCAAACCCAGAAAGCTGGTCCACCAGTTGATAAGGTCTCTGGTGGAAGACAGTTGTAACAAATGCCGATATGTCCTCGCAAGGTGGATGGAAGCAGACACCAACGACTGTGTACCTTTACTACAGTTTAATTGGACGTACACACTCGACAGCACAGATAGTGACAAATCACAGGTTGGCATCATACATCATGGTAAAAGGAGGTAAAGGAACCCGTTACACGCCCATTGAGGCATATTGGGAATATGGTGTTAGGCCCATATTATCTTGACCATCGGCACACGAGGGGTGATGTGGTCGGCATCACGCCGGCCGCCTTAACCTTCCCAGAGTAGCTCTGGTACCCATTAGGGGCTGGGTCGACCCAGGAGCCGTTTGTGGCCTAAAAATTTTTCCGCCTCATCTGGGGATCGAACCATAGACCACTGCGCTAGGAAGCCAGTCTTGCAATGTTACATGGGCACTCATGTAGAATAATAATATAATGGACTGTCAGTAGCCAAGCACTCAGTATTGCCCATATATATATATATATCAACTGAGTTTACTGACAAAGCACGTCAGATTATAAACAATATCCAAGATGGCTTCTAGACCTAATCTCGTCTAGCGAAGATTCCTTAACATAATGTTCAGCACAGATTTTTCCATATACTCATATTGAACCGCTAGCAATGGGTTCTCATGTGTAGCAGTGATCTCTGGACTAATCAAGCGATAATACGGGGTATCCCTTTCTCTTCTTGAAAGTCACAAAATGTTTAGTTACAAGATGGCTTCTCTCGTGAGCTGTCACTCACGTTTGGCTACAGATAATGAATCTGTCTTAAAGTTAGTCATTCATTAAACATTTCATTGCTCTGTAGATTTTATCATGAACAATTGACTGCATTCTACAGGATATAGTGCTGCTAGGAATCAGAGTCGTTTTTCATCTAGTTAAATGTATCCTCTCAGACGTACAAATCGTACCTATCGGAAAACGGTGGCTTCGTACGAGAGTTCAAAAGAGTATCTTTCATTACCTTGGTATCAGAAATATGATTCTGCCATTCCTTGGCAATAAGAATGAACACTGGGGTAAAGCATACACGATAGGTCTAGACGACTATCACTTTCCCCAAAAATATAGAGATCACTTTTTCCGGCGACAAGCCGACATAGAAAAAACACAGCCCATCAGGGCGAAGCCAAATCACCTCTCTAGCGACACATCCGCCGAATAGCCTTTGACCTCTCTAGAGACAAAAGAACATATAGTTCGACTTAGATATGTAAAGATATACAGATATAAGACAGACTCGTCCTACACAGACAAACAATACACATAAATTCAGGCCATAGATATTCTGAAGCAAGAACAATCTATTACTACCCAAACAAAGAATAAATCGCAGTAAAACTGGATTCATCCGCGGAGTTCGATCGAAAGAGACGACACAACTTTCAAGGGAAGTAACTCAATAATGACTTTTCCTTAAGCACTAAAAAGTATCTATTTTGTTTACAAAATATTTGCGAACATAACAAGTATACCAATGTATAATATTGTAAGATATCAAAGACTGCACGTAACACATATGTTGCTATATTTCTTAAAGAAATTAAATACGAGGTTTTGATAACGCTGGTAACCAATCATGTAAAATCAATTGCCTTTAAATCACCACTATAAGTAGCATGCAGATACTGGGTGAAGACTTCACGAAGACGGTGATTCAGTGATGACTCCATTCTCAGTTAGGAGCAACAAGGAGAAAGAAGAAGAAATAATTTGATCAGCAGATTTCCTCAGTTTGTCTTCTATCCATCACTAAACCTTTCTTAGTAACCGTGATGAAAGGGGACTGTGCACTTGATTCAAGTGCAGTAATTCACTATTTCTGCCCTCATTTGTCTTATCTGCAAAACAGATCTGGGTAGTATTTCATCTGAAAACACTAGTTTTTTTTTTTTTTAAATTATGTCCGGTGATTGAGAAAACTCTACACCTCACGGTAGAAGGGGAACGACTAAGTAAGAGAGACAGAGAAAACTGATAGCAATTTGTTCTTCAAACTGACATGAAAATAAAATGAAAGATGAGTCTCAAATCTTAATGAAACAATGAGCAAGAAGCTTTGCAAAGACATTTTGGCCAAAAGCTCCTTAACATTCACAAAAACTTAGTTGCGCTTGTGAAAAGATAATAGGCCTACTGGTGAGCACTGTCACTTGTGCAATTAATATTTGTCTAGCTAATCGAGTGCCATGTGACTGCCAAAGGCATGGGTGGAATACAGATTCATTAACTGCCAAGACTCCCATAAATTGGGATCTGTGTCAGAAGACAAGGCTGTGGAGTCATATTTTTAGCTGCCAATGACTGTGGAAGCTGTCAAGTGCCAGATTGTCAGTGGTAGAGTATTTGCTCAAGGTTTCAAGTGTTACAGAAAACAAGCTCCATAATAAAAAAAGATATCAGAGATGTGTTGAACCTCTACACCCCAGGGTAGAAGAGGAACGACTAAGTAATTAAGTGTGAGGATGTTTCCCATTTAGAACAGTGATCTGTAGAAACATTGAGGTTGATAAGAAAGGAGATAATTATAGTCAAGTTTATTATTCTGATTCAGTTAGTCTTTGTTGCTTTTGCTGTCATTTTTAATTTTAATATTTATTTTATTAATTGTGTGTTGGTGTGGCTGATGAAAGTTTTCTTAAACATTCTGTTGCTTATCTTTCCATGGGAAATATGACATCGTCATGGTAGTATCTGTAGCAGTTTGTTGTACATGATGAAGCATCAAGCACAGTTTCCTATTGGATGCCTGTTTTGGCATGCCAGAGAAAGCTGTAGTCCGTTTTTTTTGTTGGCCGTTCTTCGTCTCCTCAGAGATCATTGGCTACTACATGGTGTAAACATGACATACATGCCATTTTATCTTTTACCCTAAAAGTAATTTTTTGGGTGTTTTAACCTTTAGCACGCTGCGGTAGCAACGTTGCGCCAGAGGTACTATATGTTCTGCCGGCTGTGGGAGCAATGCTGCTACTTTTGGATAGAGTTGGTTTCCTGCCATATAACATGTGTACACGTCATATTACCCCCGGATGTTTAGTTTTAATCTTATTTGCGAAAAAGTTCACTTCCTATTCTGATCTATATTTGTGACGGGTGTGTTAGCGTTTATTTTCTGTGCATTTTTCAAATAGAAATCAATCGGCATGGAACAAGCTGCCATTTTCGCTGAAGTTTTCATGGATTCTGACTCCGATGACGAGGAGTTTGTTGGCTTTACTAGCGCTGATATTGGTTCTCAGATTATGGGAGATGGGGACGACAGTAGTATGTCTAGCGTTGTTAACGACGATTTTGATGAAGTTGATATTCCCAGGGCCTCTTCTGGATACAACCACGACTGGCTCCGCAACTTTGACGAAGTTGTGGGACCTGTGGGCGTTGCTGATGACATCTCTGAGGTAGATGTATTCCGTTTGTTCATCACAGATGATGTTGGGAACACGTTAGTAACGGAAACTAATCGTTACGCCAGTCAGGTTAGTGAACAGAAAGGGCAAGATGTGGGTGCCTCATCCCGTGTGACGTTGTGGACGAATGTCACTGCTGACGAGATGAGGGCGTTTGTTGCTTTGCTACTGATGATGGGTGTAACGAAAAGATCGTCATTTGATTTGTATTGGTCAAATGACACTTTCATTGAGATGCCAGGGTTCAGGAATGTGATGAGCAGGGACAGGTTTCTGTCTATCTTATCATTTCTACACCTCGTGGACAATACAACTGCAGCACTACGAGGGCACCCTGACCACAGCAAAGCTTTCAAAATCAAATCGTTCATCGACACTCTCCTCCCTCTATGGCAAAGCCATTACATACCCTCTAAAGAGCTTAGTGTTGATGAGAGTATGATAGCTTTCAAAGGTAGGACCAGCCTTATGCAGTACATGCCTAACAAACCCTCTAAGTGGGGTATGAAAGCCTGGGGCCTAGCTGACTCCAAGACCGGCTACCTCTGGAATTGGCAGCTGTCGTGAAACGAGTGTGTGTAACCCCACTACTTTGTTAAATCACTATGTTGAGATACAGATTTGCTTCAGCCAATCAACGAGCACCGTTCACCAGTCTCTGAGACAGAATAAATTACATGAAGTTACGCCAGGAAAAACTTAAGCCCTGTTTTTTCTTGGATGTGGGTCGCGGCCATCTTGTTAACGCAATATGGCGGAAGAAAACTGAATAAAATTAGGCTGTACGAGCCCAGGTACTAAACTGCAGGAAACCAATCAGCTTGCCCCGCCAGGAACCAACCAAAAGCTTTGCTTAAGCATTCATCTACCTATATAATCGGGCGAGATTTTATGCAAAAGCACGCAACCCGACATGAAGCCAGAGACGACCGATTGCATGAGAGGAGCTGTCAACCTTGATTTATTGCTTGCCTGAGAGCATTGACCTGCAGCCTGCTTCGCTAAGTCGAGTCAAAATCTGGCCGGTTTAAAATCTTAGAGGGTAAATATAATTTACTATAAACTGATAGGAAAATAGGCTTTCAGCAGGTCTATAATGTTGGTATTTGTTGTGTGTCATTTATACTACCTATACCTGTATATATTTAATATATTTTGGTTCACTATGAATGTATCAGGTTACTGATTGTATCTTGGGGGATGTCGTGGTTGAGTAATAGTGTAGAGTATTTGTCGAGTTGGACAATAGTAGCGAAATCGACAAGGGATAGTGGACTGACAGAGTTATAGATTACACACACAGAAAGGTGTAAATAGGAGATGGACTTGAGACAACCTGGAAGAAGATTTACCAAAATGATCTCTCTCTCCAAGCCTCAACTCACTTATGTCTGTCTAAGCACCTCCTGCTCTCTCTCTTTTCTCTTATCATACATAGAGATTATAGTAAAGAGCTAAACAAGTTAATTATGGATGAAAGGGTCGTGAACAGCGCATTAATAAATGTGTAAAATTTATTAAATGAAGAAAAGCATGAAAATATGCATGTCATCACAAACAACATAAAATTTCATCAATAATCAATCAAATATGCAAATACTCCAACAACCACACACACAGATCACCGACATGAACCTGTAGAACACAAAGAGATAAATAATCGAGTGACAGTCCTTCGGTTTTCGGGGACCAGCTGAAGTAACTCCAGTCAGTGTTGTTTTCGTATATATCCTCCATCGGTGATGGAATTAACCTGAATAACATCACTGTATAGGCGCTATCGTTGGTGACCCCCCCTACTGGCGCGAGTTGGGCTGGAAGACTCTATTTACCTCCTGTTTACCAAAATGAATAAACTGCGTTTCAGTCCGTCCGCTTTCGGGAACCAGATGAAATAGTCCAGACAGTGTATTACTTGTAGATCCTTCGTGAGGGACTATGCCTACAAAACTGTCCTTGTCGGTACTATCATTGGTGACTCCCCCTACTGGCGCGAGGTGGGCTGGGGGACGCTGTTTATCTCCTGCTGACCAGCTGATTGAACTGGGCGACAGCCTGTCCGCTTTTCGGGGACCAAATGTACTAGCTCCAGGAAGTGAATTACTTGTAGATCCTTCGTGAGGGACTAGCCTACAAAACTTTCTTTGTTGGTGCTAAACGTTGGTGACTCCCCTTATAGCGTGAGTGGGGCTGGAACTCTGTCCATAGATGGCTGCTCATACGTGCGAGGTTTTAAGTATCCAGGAAATACACCAGAAGAAGTCACTTGAGGACAAAGAGTCCCAGGCGCGCTTATCCGGCGCAAGGCTCTTGCGTGCTGGGTAGTAAATCCTGTTTAAACTGGTTTGGCTGTGGTTTGCTGAGTGCCCCGTTTAGGCACAAAAAGGTGGGTGATGTGGAATTCTGCTATAGGCATGCTGGGCGGTTTTGATATTCTGGAAGCCGCAATGCTCTGGCTGGTAATCCAATAGGCGAGTAGAGAACTACTACTGCGTTTGGCGATTCCAGATTTTGCGTTGGCTCCGTTGCACTGCGTGAGCTTAACTTGGCGTTGACAAAAAGGGGTTTTGATTCAGGAACGGGGTTGACGATTCGTGACGCTAGCGGTATTCAGAAACCCTCTAGATCGAAGAGAATATTACGTTCTTCGCCTGACTGGAATCTGCTCTAGCGATTCGGTCTCCCTGAAACTGAGACCCAAAAGAGACACCCTTTTACTTCAAGCAAATAATAAATCACACTAACTTTATACAGAAAGTTTCGCTCCACTATGGGATTAAATTTATTGTATTTATTGCTATGATAGTTTAGGGCTGTCTTTAACCCTGTCTCCTGTTCCTTAAAAATATCACTTATCAACACGCGCCTGCATAGGCTTAATATCTTTTGTACACCCATGTAACTGTCATTAAATGTTCTGACAGCCAAATCTCCTCCTCTTCTCCCAATCTCAACATACAGGAAACCTAACCTGTAGTTACAGTTAAATGAATATGCTTATTCATCTTACAACATTAAATGAATTTACATAAACAGATTACAGCATTTGACATTACACAAATAAATCGTATGTCCCCTTTGGAAAATATATTAGCATTCCACAAAATGAGTACAAAGAAAATGCAATGTTCTTGCTATAATAATACAGTTGTGGCTAAATCATAAGATATAATTATATCTTTGCCTGGTGACTGCTTTCAGTGAAAGTTATAGACTAGTGCCTAGCCACACAAGTAAGCATAAAATGATCCTCCCTTGCCACTAGAAATATCTATCAAAAGGGAATAAGTGACTATCTCCTATAATCCAGAGTTATTACCTGCATCTCACTATTCAGTTTTAAAGTGAACAATCCACACCTGACATTATCTTACAGAAATGACAGTTAATCTTGCTGACTCTTAACCCAATGGTAAGCATTCGTGGACTGATTCTACGCCTAATATCTGTTATTGTAAGTTTAACATTTAACCCATGATAAACCGTAACAGTTTAAGCACCACTTAATAGGCCGTAGACAGCGCTACCTTATCACTGAATAAATTACTAGGAGAAGTCCTCAGAAATAAATTCACTTTCCTAACAGATATATAAAAGCTAACATGAATCTAATATAATAATTATAAGATATGTCAACTTACCCCGAAAATGACTAGAACATAGGCAAACACATTCTAGTACTGTGTTAAAGTTTGCCTTATCTCATGATGGTCATCTACGGGCCAGGAAAATTTACGAATGTCTTTGTCTATTAAAACCAGTCTACTCTTATAGATCACAAAGGACGCTCCCCCCGGACACCTGGCCTGCATATTTCTACAGAAGTTCGGCGAAAGACGTAATCTAGAGTAAGACAAAAGAAATCGTGCAAAAGTTCCCCAGGTAGAGAAATGCATAACATTATGCTCTATCTTGTCTAAGGGCAAAAACCCAAAGACTGACCGCGGGTTTGTCTCCCCCTGTTTCCAGGATGCATAATATTATGATCCGAAGCAGCGTTCTGGAAGCCAAACACAGGTACCCTTTCGCTCGTGATCAAAGGCTTTAAACGTAAGAGATATTCCCCTGGTCAGAACAGGTGCGGCTTAGATAATATTACGTTACCTCTACGCTGGCCGTTGAGGAATTTAGTACTAAGGCCAAACGTAAACAAACCTCGGGGAGGGTTTGCGAAGGTGAAAAATGAAAGAAAGAAGAATACAAAATGACGAGGAAAACCAGGACATTTAAAAAAGTAATCAAATTATGGACAAGATGGTAAAATAGATTTTCGGTCACGTGACAGGGGAATTAAGTATAATGATTGTATTTCCTAATATGATTGAATAGACGAAGACTAATAGGACTCATACTTCAATCTATTGTCTCCTATAACTCAATCTATTGTCTCCTATAACTTCAGTCTATTGTCTCAGATAACTCCAAACTGAAATATAACCAAAACAGTCCTTGTTAGGACTCAATCTATTGTCTCATCTAACTCCAGTCTATTGTCCCATATAACTCCCACCTGAAATATAACCAAACAGTCCTCGTCTCATATACTCCTATCATAAGAACATAACAATATTGTTAGGATATATGTTACCAGCTATTATAGCACTTGTCAGAGAGGGCCTGGCATATTATAGGGGGAAGGAAATGGTTGTATCACACCTAGGTGTACATATCATTGGATGTATTCATGTATTGAATTTATATTATGGGATGTATTCATGTATTGAATGTATTCATGTATTGAATTCATGCATTGAATTTATATTATTGAATGTATCCATGCATTAGTTTATCAGAAAGAATGTTTTGCAAGTAGACACCTGTCTTGTCTCGCTATTGCTAAATCATACTGAGCCATGTTGTCATTCATCCTACATGCAGACACCTAAGACACGCTCATTTCACCCACACTAGAAATAGGTGGGTTTGAGGACAGAAATTAGCCCCTATTTTTGCTTGTTACAGGTTTTATTCGTGTCATCAAAACTGAGATCGTGGTTCGTCAATCCAGCTGCCTGGAACTCCGCAGGAGCATAGAGGTTGCACAGAATCTACATCTTTGGTCCCCCTCAGTCTTGGGTGGGCTAAAGGAACGATCCTCAGCCGTTGTTGTGTGAACCAAACAAAGAAGAACAGACCTTAGAGAGATGAGTACACATTAGTACCATTTCTGTCAGCATTGTGAGCAAAAGTTAGTGTCAGTGACGAGAAAGTGATTTAGCGTAGAAAGAGACAAGATTAACAGCACAGCTAATAAATGTTATAGACATAATTAACAGCACAGCTGATACATGTACTATAATTCAATAACAGCACAGCTGATATAAATTTTGTTCCTATAATTGGAAAACTTGTTGTAATATATTTATATATAAATATAAATATTTGTAAATCATATGTAAACTTACAAATCTATTACATTCCATTTTTCAACATCCATCTTTCAGCACAAGAGTAGATAGTGTTTATACTAAATAAATAATAAGGAAATTGTATTTGAACGACTTGTCAATTTTTTTATAATTGTTAAGTAAAATCTGTTTCCTTGTTTTTTAATATCACAGTTAGTTACACAGCGGGGGTGACAATTTATGTCGGTCTCCTCTCTACTAATGTTTTGAGATCAGATCATTCACAGCCGTAACTAATTCGTGATACCAGTAGTTCTCTCAGACACTGGGACTTCACCATTTTCTGCAGAAATTCTATTTCTGTAATTGTCAGTACTATACTGATCCAAGAGCCAAATAAAACCTCACACCACACTGGGGGCTCGTTCCTGGGATATTTCTGTATATCTTGAGCCATACTTAGTCTATTCATCTATCTACACTCTATCTTGTGCCACCCATAGGTAACATAAGGGAAATTTTTTTTTTGAGAAAATCATTATAGGATTTAAAAAAAATTATTTTCTTAGGAGGAGTACCATTTAGTACTCAGTAAATAGTTGATGCTCACAAAGTTGCACGGAAATTTTTTGTTCATTTAAATTAATTAAGTTTAATTACAATAATTTGGTTATAGTAAATTTACATACCCTCTCTAAGTAACGCCATGGCTGATCTAGTGAAGTTCAGGACTGCGGTCATGCAGATGGGTAAGGAATTAAATATAACAGGTGATGCTCTTATTCAGTATGTCACAACAGAAGTGGACAAACACTTGGATAGGGAAGAAAGAAAGCTGCAATTAGAGAGAGAAGACAAAAGACTGGAAGCTGAAAGAGAAGCCAAAAGACTGGAAGCTGAGAGAGAAGATAAAAGACTGGAAGCGGAAAGAGAAACCAAAAGACTGGAAGCTGAGAGGGAAGACAAAAGTCTGGACGCTGAGCGAGAAGCCAAAAGATTAGAAGTTGAAGAAAGGAAATTAGCAGCTGACGTCAAGAAATTGGAGGCTGAAAATGAGGCCAAGAAAATTGAAGCTGAGGAAAGGAAATTACAAGCAGAGAGAGATCATCAGTTGAGATTAAAAGAGCTCGAAATTCAGGCAACTGCTGGCAATAATGGTGGTAGCTCACCTCACTCTGAGAATAGCTCCATCCAGAGCACCTCAAGTGGGGCCATGAATTTTCATCTGGACCCATTTGTTGAGAAAGAAGACGCCATTGAGTCGTACCTGGATAGATACGAAAGACTTGCCACTACCTATGGCTTAGGGAAAGAAAAGTGGAGTCTTAAACTATCTCAGGGATTGAGAGGTGTGGCCTACGATGTATATTTGAAGCTCTCAAAAGATGACCAGGAAGATGATGAAATCCTGAAGCAGGCGCTGCTTGTGAGATATGAAAAGAACTCAGAATCATATAGAAAGAAATTCCGAACAGCTAAACTTCTTCCAGGAGAAAACTATCACCAATTCTCTGCTAGATTGGAAACTTACTTGGAAAAATGGAGTAGTTTAGGAAAGTGTCAGGATCTGAAAGAAATGGTAATGATGGAGCAATTGAAAGAGTCCATGCCTCAAGAAATGAGGAAGTTTATCATGGAACAAGGAGCAGAGAGATTGGAAGATATTGTAACTGTTGCTGAGAGATATCAAGCAGCTCAGGCAGAAGTATTAGGAAATAAGAAGAAGCAGAGTGAAAACTTCCAATCATCACAAAACTATTCCAAATATAAACAAAAGGACCATACCACAAGGAACAAAGATTTGACCAAAAGGACAAAAACCCTCTAAGATCGGATAAGACACCTTACCGGAAAGAAGGAAAGTGGTGTAAAACTTGTCTAATGAGTAACCACAATACTGCAAACTGCAGAAGGAACAACCCTCCTTATTACGCTGCGTGTCTCACAACAGGGAACAAGGGAAGGAAGGAACTGGCAGTTAGTCAGAATGACCTCCATCATCCCCCTGTCTGTGAGGAAGTGACATGTAATGGCACTAAAATTCAGTGCTTATATGATTCAGGTTTGGAACTCAACTCAGTCGTGAGTGCAACCCTAGTGCACCCTGATCAACTTACCACAGAAACAGTGGATATACAAGGGGCAATGCAGGGAACCGGCACCATGACACTTCCCATAGCAAGGATCAACGTGAGAACTCGCTATGTGGAAGGAGTGATAAGAGCAGCAGTAAGTGATGATCCTATATACCCGCTGGTAATAGGATGTAAATATGTCTTTTTGGGTGACCCAATAAAACCTGTTGTCATGGCAGCAAACCATACCAGGTCGAGCACCAAAAAGGAGGAGGGAGATCCAATAAACATTCATCGTATAAAGATGAAAAAGGCTCAAACAGCGGACAGCACATTGAAGCCTTGTTTTGGCAAATTGCCAAAGGCCCATAACTCTCCAGAGAAAGGAGACTATTATATGGAAAATGGCCTACTCTACAGACAAGCTGGAAAAGGACCTAAAAGGCATGGACAGCTGGTAGTGCCAAAATTCTATAGGGAGAAAATTATGGAGCAAGAGCATGCTACATCAGGCAGTGGTCACAGAGGAAAAGGGGCCACTGGTCAACATATAGCATTGCGATATTACTGGCCAGGAATAATTGAAGACATAAGTTGGTATATGAAATCCTGTTCAGAATGTAACCAGGTAACCTCCTTCAGAAGTGTAGACCAGTTACAGGACCTAGGGAAGCATTGTTGCGGACATAGGCCCACAAAGAAAATACACAAGAGAAAACAACAGGTAGATGCAGTGATAAAGAGAAAACAAAATCACAAGTCTACTGTTACACCAGTAACCATGGCAACTCTCCTTATTGTACAGAGAGGGGACGAGAGACATCCCACCCGACTAGATATTTGTCGGAACACCATGGCCTGGATCCTTTGGAAAATTTGGTTAGTCAGCAACCAGTATTAAAAAAGCTGCAGAAACAAATCCGAACCATAGGAGGTAGGAACCAGGGCTGTACCAAACAATTGATTGAGACAGGCCCTACTTCGGTATACTGCCCCTTACAATAGAAATAGGTGTGGGTCCGGCAACGTTGTTGTTTGGCCGTCCCCATACACAGTCCACTGGAAGCATTGTTGCGGACATGAACTGAACAATAGCAAGCACAGGCACTCAAAGATGAGATTGACTATTTCTTAAAAGAGAAAATCATTTCAAAGTCTGAATCTACCTATAACTCAAGTGTGGTGCTATTTAGGAAGCCTAGTGGTGAACACAGGTTATGTATTGACTACCGGAAGCTTAATGCGATCACAGAATCTCAGGTGGACCCCTTACCTGACACCAACCAGCTATTCTCTACACTGAGTAAGGCTAGGTATTTATCGAAGGTAGATCTAAGCAAGGGATACTACCAAATACCAGTGAAACCAGAAGTTAGGAAAATGCTGGCATTTAGTACATCAGACGGACACTACGAGTTTAATGTACTACTCTTTGGGCTGAAAAATGCTCCAAGTATCTTTTCAAGAATGATGAGGAAATTGTTGGAACCTCTACAAAATCCCCATATCACTAACTTTATGGATGACATTCTTGTTGCTACAAACACATTTGAAGAGCATATAGTAGCGCTCTCTATGTTGTTTGACAGGCTGAGAGAAACTGGATTGACTGCACGTCCAACCAAGTGCTATATCGGTTGTAAGGAGTTGGAATTCCTAGGTCACACTATTTCTACAGGTCATATGTCTCCTGACCCAAAGAATATAGAGAAGTTAAAGAAGGCACCCAGACCTCAAACGAAGAAAGATGTGAGATCCTTCGTGTCATTATGTGGGTTCTATCAGAAGTACATACCCCACTTTAACTCTCTGTGTGCACCATTAACTAACTTAACGAAGAAAGGACAGCCTGACAAAATCCAATGGAATGCTGATTGTGAAAAAGCTTACACAGAGCTAAAAGCAAAACTCACCAGCAAACCAATCCTTACGCTACCCGATATCACACAGGAATTTGTATTAAGGACGGACGCTAGCAGTATAGGTATTGGTGCAACTCTCTTGCAGCAATCAAAAGCCCAGCCGGAGGAACTTTTACCAGTCGCCTACGCCAGTAGGAAGCTGAATGCAGCTGAGTTGAATTACTCGACCATAGAGAAAGAATGTTTAGCTCTAATTTGGTCCATCGACAAATTTTCACCTTACCTGTATGGGACACACTTCCTTGTCCAAAGCGATCACCATCCTTTAACATTCTTGGCTGCATCTAAAAAGTTAAATTCGAGATTGTTAAGGTGGAGTCTGCTTCTGGCGCCTTATTCCTTTACCGTGAATTACATTCCGGGAAGAGACAATGTAGGAGCGGATTTTTTAAGTCAACACCCTATTACTCTGGAAGGACAGACGCAAAATGATTAACTACAGCAGGTGTTTACACTTCAGCTATGACAGGTCACAGCTAGGAAAGGATGGGGCTATGTGGTGAAACAAGTGTTTGTAACCCCACTACTTTGTTAAATCACTATGTCGAGATACAGATGTGCTTCAGCCAATCAACGAGCACCGTTCACCAGTCTCTGAGACAGAATAAATTACATGAAGTTACGCCAGGAAAAACTTAAGCCCTGTTTTTTCTTGGATGTGGGTCGCGGCCATCTTGTTAACGCAATATGGCGGAAGAAAACTGAATAAAATTAGGCTGTACGAGCCCAGGTACTAAACTGCAGAAAACCAATCAGCTTGCCCCGCCAGGAACCAATCAAAAGCTTTGCTTAAGCATTCATCTACCTATATAATCGGGCGAGATTTTATGCAAAAGCACGCAACCCGACACGAAGCCAGAGATGCCCGACTGTGTAAGAGGAGCTGTCAACCTTGATTTATTGCTTGCCTGAGAGCATTGACCTGCAGCCTGCTTCGCTAAGTCGAGTCAAAATCTGGCCGGTTTAAAATCTTAGAGGGTAAATATAATTTACTATAAACTGATAGGAAAATAGGCTTTCAGCAGGTCTATAATGTTGGTATATGTTGTGTGTCATTTATACTACCTATACCTGTATATATTTAATATATTTTGGTTCACTATGAATGTATCAGGTTACTGATTGTATCTTGGGGGAATTAAGTATAATGATTGTATTTCCTAATATGATTGAATAGACGAAGACTAATAGGACTCATACTTCAATCTATTGTCTCCTATAACTCAATCTATTGTCTCCTATAACTTCAGTCTATTGTCTCAGATAACTCCAAACTGAAATATAACCAAAACAGTCCTTGTTAGGACTCAATCTATTGTCTCATCTAACTCCAGTCTATTGTCCCATATAACTCCCACCTGAAATATAACCAAACAGTCCTCGTCTCATATACTCCTATCATAAGAACATAACAATATTGTTAGGATATATGTTACCAGCTATTATAGCACTTGTCAGAGAGGGCCTGGCATATTATAGGGGGAAGGAAATGGTTGTATCACACCTAGGTGTACATATTATTGGATGTATTCATGTATTGAATTTATATTATGGGATGTATTCATGTATTGAATTCATGCATTGAATTTATATTATTGAATGTATCCATGCATTAGTTTATCAGAAAGAATGTTTTGCAAGTAGACACCTGTCTTGTCTCGCTATTGCTAAATCATACTGAGCCATTGTCGTGGAATATTCTAATCCACATATATAAATTATCAAGTAAATATAAAGCCTAATAAATACATATAATAAATAAAGGAAGAAGAATGGTAAAGAACAGTGCTGTCACAATGACTGTACTCGAAATCCCCTTGTTTTCTACTGCGTAAGCAAATTGTAACGTTTCACGTCGATATTAAAGGCTTTCTGCAACATACACGCGTTTCCCAAACACACAATAAAATGTGCTGCCTTTCTAAGAAAAACCTTGAAATATGCAAGTTGACCTACATTTTAAATTCCATTCATGTCTTTTTCTACACTGCGTTACCAAAACGAACGAACAGATGGTCAAAAGGATAAAGAGAGAGGGGAGGGCTGAAAATCAGGAACGCATGCAACACGCGTCGCGCGATACACAAATGCCGCCATCACGCGTGTAAGTCTACATGCACTAATTTTTTTTCAGACGGACAGTGATAAAATACACTACCCTTTCCCAGAGTTAGGTTTATAAATCATAAAAAACTCTTATTAGGAAAGACAACATTAGATGGGTTTACGGTTGAAAACATAACAGTACCCAGACAGCACATCTTCGAAACAGGAGGTAGAAAATACATATTTTGAACGCAGCCACGTAGCTCTTTCAAATTGATATATTTGGGTTCCTTAGGGCTTGCTGACAAATAATATGTAAAACGTTACGCAAATAGTCCAGGAATTAATAAATTATACCCAAAATAAAATAGTGAGGATGCCTGACAGCATGGAATCATTTCTGCTCATAAAATTTTTTTTATAACGTGTTTGAAAAAACCTTACGTTACATAAATAGCCTACCATGTAAACTCCCAATTGATTGGAGCGCAACAAATGAAAGCCTAACCACGATTGGTCGGACTATAAATACTATCTTTCGTTGTCAAGGGAGACGGGGAAGGGTAACATTTTTTCAAACACTTGTCGAAACGTGGCTCATTGGCCAGTCTCGCTGATATACACACTTGGGAGCGTTAGTTCGAAACCACTTGTTTAAATAAGCTTGATAAAGCATCAGTGCGTTGAAGCCAGCTCACAATTTTGCTAAAATAAAAGCCTGGAACATAAGCAGATGGAAATTTGTGCCAGTAATTGTGCCAGAATTCATTGCTAATCAACGTATCTGTGTTTATTTCCATGAAATTGTGGTAAGCTTGAACCATTCAGTATCTTTTAATGAAAATTGAATGTAAATTGTTAATTTATGCCTGTATATATATGTGTAGTTCAGTGGCAAACAAGAGATAAAGCCTATAATGCTCCAGCCTGAACAGAGGGTGTCGGAGGGAAGTAAAACGGCATGGAATGGCCAAATAGTACACTGACACCTAGATGATTGACTAGAAAGAAATAATGCTGGAAGTGCAGAGGCGTGGTAACCATTAAGGAGGTAAATACTGGTATAAAGTACTTCAGAATGAAGCTGATAGTTGGCCTAACGCTCTGAACTCAATGTTTGTGCTGTATTGTGATCAGTGTAAAAGAGAGTATAAGTTAGTTATGAAGTAGAAGGTACATCCTTCTTGATTTCAGGGACAGTGGTCTTGATGGTACTGAGCAGCACCTGGTCAGAGCTTTGCTGAATCCAGTGTCGGACAGCATACTCCTTGGTCCTTTTAGCTATCAGTGAGGTGTCTCCAGAGCCCAGAGGAGAATTCGAGCAGAGGAGTCCTTTCCTGCCGCCATCACGCCAGATAAGCTAACTTGGCCAGCTGAGCTCAACATTATGTCCCCTCATCTTGAACTGACTTTGTAAAAATAATATTAAGAGGGGAAATTAATTGTCTTAATATCAGGAACTGAGAACATCTCCAATACTAATTTCCTTAAGACAAACTATTGAAGTCATGATGACAAATACCAACAGAGCTTGAACAAAACAAAACCAGTATTACCTCATTTTACTACTATACAACTGACACACATATGCCTTTATGATAGCAATTAATACATATTGTTATTTGAAAAGTTACGAGTGACTTCTTTAAGATATTCTCATAGAGTGTTATATGTATGTGAGTGTCACAGTGTTGTTAAGAGTAGTGGATTAAATTAAATTGTTTATCTGTCTGTTGTTGTGACTTACACTTCATCATACACATACCCTAGACACATAACGTAGTCATCACACTATTCCAGAATAATTCTGACTGAGATATATAGATATGTGGTAGCAAGTAAGGTTATATATAATACACTACTCTTATTAGATATATATACCTTCACAGCTGATCTCAGTCAGTACACTAAGTCCCCTATAAATATTTATAACATCCCACTTCACCACATATATTGGGGTCTCGCTCTTGGGATTTTGAATCTTTCCCTATTAAAAATATTGGGGGTAATTCACTTCAGGGAATATAAGAATTAAAAGGTATCCTTGGGTGGAATTAAATAAGGTTGAGCTCACGGTGCCTGTGTTGTCCATTAGAGATTGAATTGTTGGTTAGACATTGTATAAATTTACATAATAGACAATGGCGGACCTGGCCAAATTTCGATCTGCTGCGGTTCAGACTGCAAAAGAGTTAGGATTAGATGGGCAAGTTATGGTTGCCTATGTCACGACGGAATGTGACAAATTTATTGAACGTGAAGAAAGAAGGTTTGAACCGAAAGAAAGTTAGAGGCTGACAAGGAAATTAAGAAGTTACAGTTTGAAGCTGAGGCTGAGACTAAGAGGTTGCAGATTGAGGCTGAGGCTAAGAAATTGGAAGCAGAAAGAGAAGACAAAAGATTAGCTGCAGAAAGAGAAGAGAAGAAATTAGCTGCAGAAAGAGAAGAGAAGAAATTAGCTGCAGAAAGAGAAGAGAAGAAATTAGCTGCAGAAAGGGAAGAGAGGAGATTAGCTGCAGAAAGGGAAGCAGAAGATAAAAGATTACAAAGGGAACATGAGTTACGACTAAGGGAGTTTGAGTTTCAAGGCCATGCTCCTGAAAATGGTGCCAGTCCCTTTGCCTCTGATGCTACGGTTACTCAAGGAGCCTCAACCTCAGCTATGAATTTTCATTTAGATCATTTTGTTGAGAAAGACGATGATATTGAGAGCTACCTAAATAGGTATGAACTATTAGCTACCACGTATGGGTTAGAGAGAGAAAGGTGGAGCTTAAAGTTATCTCAGGGACTTCGTGGGGCAGCTTATGAAGTTTTTGCAAAAATGAGCAGAGGTGATCAGGAAAATTATGACATGCTAAAGCAGGCTCTTTTGTTAAGATATGAAAAGAATGCAGAATTTTATAGGAAAAAATTTAGGAATGCTAAACTACTGTCAGGTGAAACATATCACCAGTTCTCTGCACGAATAGAGACATACTTGGAGAAATGGACTTCTCTGGGGAAAACCCAAGATCTTAAGGAAATGGTCCTTATAGAGCAACTAAGAGAGTCCATGGCTCCAGACCTGAGAAAGTTTCTCATGGAACAAGGTGCAGAGAGGCTGGGTGAGTTGCTAAATGTTGCTGAAAGGTATCAAGCAGCTCAAGCAGAGGTAACAGGTAATAAAAAGAAACAGGTGGACAACTTTAGGGCACCACAGAACTTTAATAAATTTGATCCTAAGGATCAAAATAAAGGTAAGCACCAATTTGATAGGCCACGGTATGAAAATAAAAATAAATTCCCACAATTCGATGAAAGGAAATATGATGAAAGAAAATCTTTCAACCAAGGAAAAAGGTGGTGTAAAAATTGTAAGATGGACAATCATGACACTGACCGTTGCAGAAGGAAACCTGTGTATATGGCAACCCTTCAGGTCAGGTCGACCTCAAGACAGGAGGAGGATATTATGTTGGATACCACTCCAGAAGAGATGAGGAAGGCACAGGCTGGGGATAAAACACTCAAGCCTTGTTTCAGAAAATTGTCAACTTGTCATACAACTCCAGGCAAGGGAGATTTTTACATGAAAAACAAGTTGATGTATAGGAAGACTGGAGCTAGATCCAAAGGTCACGGACAGCTGGTTCTTCCAAAAAGATATAGGGCAGACTTAATAAGGAGCCTACATGTGAAACCAGATGGGGACCATGAGAAAATAGGTACCATCATTCAAAAGGTGGCTCACAATTATTATTGGCCCAAAGCAAGATGGGACATTGAGAACTTTGTAGAAAGGTGTAGCATAGCACATGAGGGAACACCCACAAGTGGGAACATGGATCAGGACCTGGACACGCCATGGGGCAAAATCAGGCCTAACAATAAAAGGAAAAATAAATTTGATAAAGTGGACCAAATGGAATGGGAAGCCCCTTTTCACGGACAAGCTTCACTTAACTGTTTTACAATGGCCACTATGCGGAGAGTGCAAACAGATGTCTTACCCCAGGATAAGCCGAAAATCCCTCAATCGGACTTAAACAAACTGGAGGAAGAGGATGTAGAGAGGAAATCTCTCATCAAGAATTTTAAGTGGGGAGACAGCCCCAAGAGAAAAATTGGTAGCGGTCGTTTTGTGCATGAAAATTCTGGGAGGAAGAATCATCACTATAAAGCTTCGAGTGGAAGAGACCATACCGGTGCATGGACAAATAGGTCCACACAATTAAAGGTCCATATGTAGCTTTGTTAAGAACGTGGACTGATGAAAAGGCAGAGGAAAACATTACATCTTCATACCAATATGTGAATGAGCTGACCACTCGGTTGAAAACTGGCTGGAAACTTGCCAATGAAAATTTGAAACAAGCCAGGAAGAAACATGCTGCCTATTATAACAGGAAGGCGAAAGACAGAAATTTGGCTGTGGGAGAGAAGGTACTGCTTCTTTTGCCCGGGAGTCAGAATAAGTTACAAATTGGATGGCAGGGTCCATATACAGTTCTAGAGAAGGTGTCTAGGACAAATTATAAGATAGATAAGAAGGGGAAAGAAAAAATCTATCATGTGAATCTCCTGAAGAAATATTTGGAAAGAGAACATCAGGAAGAGACACACTTGTTGACCTTGTCCATCGCCATGGAGATGAAAAAGGAACCACTTTCATCATTTGAATATCCATTACACCCCTGTGAGACAGCAGCACAGGTGAAAATCAGTACACATTTAACGAAAACTCAGAAAGAGAGAGTGCAACAGGTTCTAAATAATCATGCAGAGGTGTTAACAGACCGACCAGGGCATACAAACCTATTGGAATATGATATGAAACTGATAGACCCCACACCTGTCTGTATGAAACCATATTCGATTCCGTTTGCTAAGGAGAAAGCTTTGAAGGAAGAGATAGACTATCTGTTGAAGGAAGGAATTATTTCGCACAGTGAGTCTTCGTATAGTTCCGGTGTTGTACTTTTAAGGAAGCCCTCTGGAGAACATAGACTCTGTATAGATTACAGGAGACTGAACGCTATTACAGAAGGACAGGTGGATCCATTGCCGGATACAAATCAGCTGTTTGCCAGACTAAATAAAGCTAAATATTTCTCAAAAGTGGATCTGAGTAAAGGATACTATCAGATTCCAGTAAAGCCTGAGGTTAGACCATACCTAGCTTTTAGTACCTCAGAAGGACACTATGAGTTTAATAGATTGCCATTTGGATTGAAGAATGCGCCTAGTGTCTTCTCTAGAATGATGAGAAAATTATTGGATCCTCTGAATAATCCCTGTATAACAAATTTTATGGATGATATCCTTATAGCAACAGAAACATTTGAGGAACACATTGACTCTCTGAACATGCTGTTTAATCGACTTGGGGAGGCAAATTTAACAGCCCGACCAACCAAATGTTGCGTTGGATGTAAAGAATTGGAATTTTTGGGACACACAGTTTATCAGGGAAACATGACCCCTGACCCAAAGAATTTAGAGAAACTACAGAAAGCCCCGAGACCACAAACCAAGAAGGACATGAGATCCTTTGTCTCATTATGTGGTTTCTACCAGAAGTATATCAAAAACTTTAATTCCATATGTGCACCGTTAACTGAATTGACACGTAAAGGACATCCAGATCGCATTACATGGACACCACAATGTGAAATGACGTACCAAGAGTTGAAGGAAAAGCTCACAAGTAAACCCATTTTGAAATTACCTGACTTAAGTCAAGAATTCATAGTAAGGACGGATGCAAGTAATATTGGGCTGGGTGCAACTCTACTACAGAAATCAGATGCATTGGATGGGGAATTAAGCCCAGTGGCATATGCTAGCAGAAAGTTGAATAAAGCTGAAATCAACTACTCAACTAGCGAAAAAGAATGTCTTGCAGTAATATGGGCAATAAAGAAATTCAATATTTATCTATATGGGAAGGCATTTAAGTTGCAAACAGATCACAAACCTTTATCGTTTCTAGCACAGGCTAAGCATGAGAACTCCAGGTTACTCCGATGGTCTTTACTTTTGGCTCCATATAATTTTAGCATTGAGTATATATCTGGAAAAACCAATCTGGGAGCGGATTTTTTAAGCCGCCATCCGTGTGATGAGAATCACCGTAAACCCCAGAAATAATAATAAATTTCTCTATGTGTATATAGAATAAAGGACTGACATATAATGTCTGTTTTAAGAGGGGAGGTGTCGTGGAATATTCTAATCCACATATATAAATTATCAAGTAAATATAAAGCCTAATAAATACATATAATAAATAAAGGAAGAAGAATGGTAAAGAACAGTGCTGTCACAATGACTGTACTCGAAATCCCCTTGTTTTCTACTGCGTAAGCAAATTGTAACGTTTCACGTCGATATTAAAGGCTTTCTGCAACATACACGCGTTTCCCAAACACACAATAAAATGTGCTGCCTTTCTAAGAAAAACCTTGAAATATGCAAGTTGACCTACATTTTAAATTCCATTCATGTCTTTTTCTACACTGCGTTACCAAAACGAACGAACAGATGGTCAAAAGGATAAAGAGAGAGGGGAGGGCTGAAAATCAGGAACGCATGCAACACGCGTCGCGCGATACACAAATGCCGCCATCACGCGTGTAAGTCTACATGCACTAATTTTTTTTCAGACGGACAGTGATAAAATACACTACCCTTTCCCAGAGTTAGGTTTATAAATCATAAAAAACTCTTATTAGGAAAGACAACATTAGATGGGTTTACGGTTGAAAACATAACAGTACCCAGACAGCACATCTTCGAAACAGGAGGTAGAAAATACATATTTTGAACGCAGCCACGTAGCTCTTTCAAATTGATATATTTGGGTTCCTTAGGGCTTGCTGACAAATAATATGTAAAACGTTACGCAAATAGTCCAGGAATTAATAAATTATACCCAAAATAAAATAGTGAGGATGCCTGACAGCATGGAATCATTTCTGCTCATAAAATTTTTTTTATAACGTGTTTGAAAAAACCTTACGTTACATAAATAGCCTACCATGTAAACTCCCAATTGATTGGAGCGCAACAAATGAAAGCCTAACCACGATTGGTCGGACTATAAATACTATCTTTCGTTGTCAAGGGAGACGGGGAAGGGTAACATTTTTTCAAACACTTGTCGAAACGTGGCTCATTGGCCAGTCTCGCTGATATACACACTTGGGAGCGTTAGTTCGAAACCACTTGTTTAAATAAGCTTGATAAAGCATCAGTGCGTTGAAGCCAGCTCACAATTTTGCTAAAATAAAAGCCTGGAACATAAGCAGATGGAAATTTGTGCCAGTAATTGTGCCAGAATTCATTGCTAATCAACGTATCTGTGTTTATTTCCATGAAATTGTGGTAAGCTTGAACCATTCAGTATCTTTTAATGAAAATTGAATGTAAATTGTTAATTTATGCCTGTATATATATGTGTAGTTCAGTGGCAAACAAGAGATAAAGCCTATAATGCTCCAGCCTGAACAGAGGGTGTCGGAGGGAAGTAAAACGGCATGGAATGGCCAAATAGTACACTGACACCTAGATGATTGACTAGAAAGAAATAATGCTGGAAGTGCAGAGGCGTGGTAACCATTAAGGAGGTAAATACTGGTATAAAGTACTTCAGAATGAAGCTGATAGTTGGCCTAACGCTCTGAACTCAATGTTTGTGCTGTATTGTGATCAGTGTAAAAGAGAGTATAAGTTAGTTATGAAGTAGAAGGTACATCCTTCTTGATTTCAGGGACAGTGGTCTTGATGGTACTGAGCAGCACCTGGTCAGAGCTTTGCTGAATCCAGTGTCGGACAGCATACTCCTTGGTCCTTTTAGCTATCAGTGAGGTGTCTCCAGAGCCCAGAGGAGAATTCGAGCAGAGGAGTCCTTTCCTGCCGCCATCACGCCAGATAAGCTAACTTGGCCAGCTGAGCTCAACATTATGTCCCCTCATCTTGAACTGACTTTGTAAAATTAACATTAAGAGGGAAATTAATTGTCTTAATATCAGGAACTGAGAACATCTCCAATACTAATTTCCTTAAGACAAACTATTGAAGTCATGATGACAAATACCAACAGAGCTTGAACAAAACAAAACCAGTATTACCTCATTTTACTACTACACAACTGACACACATATGCCTTTATGATAGCAATTAATACATATTGTTATTTGAAAAGTTACGAGTGACTTCTTTAAGATATTCTCATAGAGTGTTATATGTATGTGAGTGTCACAGTGTTGTTAAGAGTAGTGGATTAAATTAAATTGTTTATCTGTCTGTTGTTGTGACTTACACTTCATCATACACATACCCTAGACACATAACGTAGTCATCACACTATTCCAGAATAATTCTGACTGAGATATATAGATATGTGGTAGCAAGTAAGGTTATATATAATACACTACTCTTATTAGATATATATACCTTCACAGCTGATCTCAGTCAGTACACTAAGTCCCCTATAAATATTTATAACATCCCACTTCACCACAGCCATGTTGTCATTCATCCTACATGCAGACACCTGAGACACGCTCATTTCACCCACACTAGAAATAGGTGGGTTTGAGGACAGAAATTAGCCCCTATTTTTGCTTGTTACAGGTTTTATTCGTGTCATCAAAACTGAGATCGTGGTTCGTCAATCCAGCTGCCTGGAACTCCGCAGGAGCATAGAGGTTGCACAGAATCTACATCTTTGGTCCCCCTCAGTCTTGGGTGGGCTAAAGGAACGATCCTCAGCCGTTGTTGTGTGAACCAAACAAAGAAGAACAGACCTTAGAGAGATGAGTACACATTAGTACCATTTCTGTCAGCATTGTGAGCAAAAGTTAGTGTCAGTGACGAGAAAGTGATTTAGCGTAGAAAAAGACAAGATTAACAGCACAGCTAATAAATGTTATAGACGTAATTAACAGCACAGCTGATACATGTACTATAATTCAATAACAGCACAGCTGATATAAATTTTGTTCCTATAATTGGAAAACTTGTAATATATTTATATATAAATATTTGTAAATCATATGTAAACTTACAAATCCATTACATTCCATTTTTCAACATCCATCTTTCAGCACAAGAGTAGATAGTGTTTATACTAAATAAATAATAAGGAAATTGTATTTGAACGACTTGTCAATTTTTTTATAATTGTTAATTAAAATCTGTTTCCTTGTTTTTTAACCTTTAGCACGCTGCATAAAATTTCAGAAAACTTGCCCTACAGCTGCATTCTTTTTCACAACCCCCCGTTTTTATAGTGGGCGACTTGTAATGTAATTAGTTTTTGTGTTTCTTGGTCAATTGCTATCATTTTTGGAATTTATGTAAATAAATGAATGGTGAATCTGATGATATAAAATTTGTTTGTGTACATGTTAGATGTGATAGGAAGAGAGGAAAGGAAAGATGAAAAAAACGAAAAAAATTTAAAAAAAATTAAAAAAAAATTTTTTTTTAATTTTAAAATTAAAAAAAAAAATTAAAAAAATGACCAACGAACGAAGAGTCCATATCCCTTGCATCTCAATGAAAGTCATTTGACCAATAGAGCAATACAAATCAAATGACGATCTTTTCGTTACACCCATCATCAGTAGCAAAGCAACAAACTCCCTAGCCAGCCGTGACATTCGGCCGTAATCCTGTTTTTTTCCGATATTCCTAATCCTAACCCTGAAAATTATACATACTTGAAAGGCCATTTTACTTTCGTTTCCATCTCAGCCATCAAACATATTCTGAGAACCGATTTCAGCGCTTATAAAGACAAAAATTTCATCCCCACCGCATGGCGTCAGAATACAATAAAATTAGAGCGAAATGGCCGCGTGTCTGATGCCGATTCATTTCGATTTAAAAAATTTACAAAAAATAAACGCAGATACACCCATCACTTTTTTAAGATCGGAAACGGAAGCTAACTCTCTTGCAATTAAAATTACAACTTAACATCCGGGGCTGAAAATCACGTGTACACAAGTCATGTGCTAGAAACGATGACAGCCGCAAGGCGTAACATATCGCCTCCAGCTGGCAGAACATAGGTTACCTTCGGCGATATGTCTCGCCGGCAGCGTGCTAAAGGTTAATATCACAGTTAGTTACACAGCGGGGGTGACAATTTATGTCGGTCTCCTCTCTACTAATGTTTCGAGATCAGATCATTCACAGCCGTATCTAATTCGTGATACCAGTAGTTCTCTCAGACACTGGGACTTCACCATTTTCTGCAGAAATTCTATTGTTGCTCCCCTGTATGGGCATGGCCATGTTGTCTACATGGACAACTTTTTCTCTTCTGCCCTGATAATGGAGCTTGCGGATAATCAGACAGGAGCTTGCGGCACACTGCGGTCAAACTGCCGAGGGGTCCCCCAAGAAGTCAAGTTGGTGAAACCCAGGGCTGGTGACCCTCCCATCACTAAAAGAGATGGCAACATCCTCTATATGTCATGGTTTGACAAGAGGCCAGTGAATATTATGACAACTGCACATGATGCGCAGACCTTCAGGAAGGAGGTCAGATCCAAACATCATGCTGGCAATGTGCGGATCATCGACAAACCATGCGCTGTAATTTTTTTATTTTAATATTTTTTTTTAATGGATTGGAATATGTGGTATTGTGTGCTGATATGGCTGATGACAATTTTCTTAATACATTCTTTTGCTTATCTGTCCATTCTATGGGACATTGGTGGTCTATTAGTCTCCTGAAATTCTCTGCCGGTTGCTAAGCTTGCTCTCTTCTGGCCTCCATTGGCTGGAGGTATGTCATATTTTTGAGTTCTTTAATAGGTGTTGTCTTCATGCCTCGCATTATGATTCTCACAGGATTCGTAGCGACCTGGAAAATGAAAAAAAAAATTTGAGGGCCTTGAAAAGGCTGGGAAAATGGCTAAAAGCCTTGAATTTCCCGTATCGGACCTGAAAAAAAAATACGAACCGAATGTTTGATTTTTCGGTTATTGGTGGTATTTTTCGTTAAACTTTAGTTACTGTAGAATTTTTACTTCCCTTTGCGCACTAAATCCATTTCCAGACGTTTTCGGCTGTTTGCGTTAATGACGTTTATTTTTAGTGCTCGCGTCTGCTATTCGAATCAAGCATCGCCACCTGTGAAATTATTATTTAGAAACATGCCTGGTTTTCACTTTCAGCATATATGGCTAGAAATGCCAAGTTATAAAACATGGATAGTGCCTGGAAAAACTGCAAATTACGCAAATTGCACTATGTGTAAAAAAGAAATATATTTGGCCTCCATGGGAGAAAGTGCAGCAAAGTCTCATGTACTGGAAAAATACACTCAAGAACTTGTCTGCGCATTCGTTGTATTAAATCGTTCATTTCAACTGAGGTAAGTAATAAATTTATTTATCTCATTTATAAAATATATTTAAATAAGTCCACTTTATAGATAGGCCTACTGTACTTGTGTCTGTAATTTACAATGTGTTTCCAGTTTTATTTGTAACCATGGCCAAAATTATACAGTTTGAATGAAATTTCTTGGTTTACAACTGCTTACGGGAACATATTTGACACAGTTTAAGATGGTCAGGAATAGAAATTGATGGCGATTCCATATCCTATAGCCTACCCTGTTATCAGACCCATGTCCCACTGTTCATTTCACCACATTTTTTGGAAATAAATATATTTTGAATGCTTTTTTAAATTTTTATTTATGATGAAGAGACGTAGGCCTATCTCGTTCAACCTCTGAAGGGTTATAATTAGGATATGCCTACATGTTTTCAATTCCAGATAGCCTAACATGAATGTTGCGGACAGTTTCGCTGAGTTTATATTCTGTTAAATGTACCTGTTTAGGTTTGGAGACATTATTTGTTAGATTCTTGATCTAAGGGGAGTTACTCATTTTTTTATTTGGGTTGAAGTCAACAGTGGTTGTTATCCCACTTGTCTTTAAACCAAGCGGTCTAATTTTAGGACCGAAGTCTTATTACCTGACCATATATGGCTCGAGTGGTCAGCTTTTCCTGGAATGTTTCAGTTTGCCCACCTGAGCTTAACTCAGGGGGACTTGCGTCTAACGACGCATGCGCAAGATTTTGGGCGCGTTAAGAGGACTTTTTGTTTGGGAAGTCGAGCTGAGATTTTCAAGCTGTTAAGACGCGCAGCGTCTCTTATCTGGTGATGTATTCGGGGAAAGAAAGCCTCTGTGTGACCAAGATGTCAAAGTTTTTCCCCATGTTGAATTCTAAGCGCCTAGGAAGGCGAGTGTGTTTTTTGGTGTTTATTCGTGAAGGAATGTCAAGGTAAAACCAAACCTTTTTTTCTCTGTCGCCAAAAACTGTAAATAACATTGTTACCAGCTTAGTGACTTTTCCCTGGGCGGGAAAGAGTCTTTTGAGAATTGTAGAATTGGAGCTCGCTTGTTATTCTGACATTATATGTATTGGGTTGGAGAAAGCCCAGAGAACGTTGTATACGTTGTTGAACAAGGACTGACATACCTTGTTTGCTGAAGGAGAACCACAGAGGCCATTGTATTTTGGGGCGCGCCATGTTGCGGCCTGCTGTATGCCAGAAATGTACCTGACTGGGTTAGTCAGAAGATATCTAGGAGGAACTAGAGATTAACATTATATGTTAGAAATTTGGCCAGAGAATAACCTGACTTACTGGTGTCAGGATAGAGTTGAACTAAGCTCATGTATTTGAAGACCCGCTCTCCTTGCGGGGGTAATTTTTGTGCAGCTGTACCAAAGAGATATAAATTGATGTCAGCACTATGATATGTACAGCCTGCTTATGATTCATTAATACCAGCTGCATTGAACACTATTATTATGCTTGTGATGTCCTGAGTCTCGTATCCATTGTCAACGTAACATGTCGTACTGTAATAAAGTGTTGAAACGTCAACAGTCTTTCAACACTTCCTTGACTTCATCATCGTGAGTTACTGTGATGTCTTCATGACTTGTTTATAGTAGCCCTGTGTGGGCGTGTATATCAACTCACAACATCCCTATCAACATACCGGACGTATACACACATAGCAGATCGTGCAACATTTATGATAGCAAGATAGATACACCGCTGCAACATTTAGGGTGACCAGAATTGAGCAGCAACAATGAATAACCGCCGATACATGAAAGTAGCCTAACATGAATAACCGCTGATACATGAAAGTGGCATCACATCTGTCAAATCACTGTAATTAGGATAAATGAAAATTACCAATTTTGTGCACAAGCCTGTGTAATTTTGAAAAAAAATTTAAAAAAAATCTAAACAAACAGAAACGAGATAAAACAAAGAACTAAACAAAAATAGTAAAGATTGGGGGGGGGGGGGGGGGGGGGGGGGTGGGGGAGTGGGTGTTGGTGGTGAGTGGGGGCTGGGGGGGGGGGGGGGGGGGCGGGGGGGGGGGTGGGGGGGGTGTACAGGCCTGCTGTTTCCAGTTAGATATTTAATAGATTTTCACTTATCATAAGTATTATAAGAATATTATCATACCTTCACCCTCACAATTACTATATATTAGCTTTTGTTCTAGTTAAATATTGTTTGACTATATTGTGTATGCGTTTAGAACTTTGACTTGTATACATAGCTTAGGCCTACTCATAAGTTATTTGTGTGTTCCATTTTTTATTTTTACAGAAAAGAACACAACCCCAAGGAGCAGTTTTACCCTCAGAAACATCAAAACCGTCTAACACTACCCCTTCGGACATGTCAAAAACGTCTAACACTTCCAGAAGACCTACAGATGTGACATCATTTGTGACCAAGGAAGAAACTCTCAGAACTGAGATTATTTGGACTCTGTTTTCAGTCAAAAATCACCATAGTTTTAATTCAAATACAGGAATTAATACAATTTTTCACAAAATTTTTCCTGATAGTTCTATTACCAGACAGTTTGGTCTGCCTGAAAGGAAAACTTTCTACCTGGCCTCTTTTGGACTGGCTCCATATTTCACCTGACATCTTGAGAGCCAGCTTAGCAAGAACAGTTACATTGTTCTGTTTGATGAAAGCATGAACAAATCAATGCAGCGAAAGCAAATGGATTTCCATGTTCATTTCTGGGATGTAAATGTGATAAAAACACATTATCTTACATCAAAGTTTCTTGAACATGCTAGAGCTCTTGATATGCAGACTGCATTTGATGATGGATGCTCATAGTTAAATTTAGGACATTTGCTCCAACTGTCCATGGATGGACCTAATGTAAACTGGGCTTTTCATGACAAAATTAATGCGCTACTGAACCAGAACTATGGTATAGAACTAATGTTGGAAGCTGTGGGCTGCACAAAGTTCATGGTGCCACAACTGAATATATGGCCATTGATTTTTTTCAAACTTTTTCCCCCCGACACTGCCATAGATCTGACCACTGATGAAGTGAATAGGTACAGAGAAAATCACCTTGCTCTGCACACAGGCAGGAATATATTTCAAGCACTAACTGCCACAAAGTGGGGATTCAAACTATCTGCTCTCTGATGCTAAAACATAATACTGCATGAAATTGAAAATTGATACTGGTAAGGAAAATTATGAAGGTTGTGTTGGGGCAACTTTCAGGGTTGTGAAAGATCTTCTTGATGGATAGGAAACAAGGGACATATTCTCTTCTGTGGTAGTTTTTAATTCAGCCTTCAGCTTTATTTCAAGACCTGAAAGAAATTCAGATTGGTGCATTTGGAACAGTAGCTGAAAATAGGAAGCATTTTATTGAAGCACTGAAGAAAAAGGAACTCAAATTGAAAAAGGCAAATCATCCTGTGTTTTGCGCGACAGAAGATAAAGCATGCCAACAGTCACCTGGTATGATACGAAAAGATTTAACCTTATATCTACTGTTCACTCCAATGATAATATAAACATGACAGTTAGAAAGACAAATTCTTTAGGGCAGAAGTATTCAGAAGCCAGTACTTGCAGAAAAATACAGCAAAAGTATGGGAGGTGTCGACCACTTCGGCCAACTAGGTGCAAGCTACCCCTACCCACACAAATCCTATTTTTATATCATTTCTTAGTTGAAACTGCCCTGGTCATGGGCACATAACCTACAACACTGCCAACTCTACAAAAAAGATCAGAAGCAAAGATCAGGATGCCAGTCTGACTCTTATTGAACCTGCTATTCTTCGACACAATGTGACACCTTCAAAACCACAGGTCACAACAACATGACTTACTGAGAACCACTTCATTGATAAATATGAAAGGGCAAGGTACAAACCAGACTGTAAAGTGTGTAAGGCTGCAGGGAACAGAAGCCAGACTTGCATGTACTGCCCAGATTGCAATGTACCTCTATGCCTGATACCCTGCTTCAAGTTATACCACACAGTCGAGGATTATCAACGATCCAGACAAAGACTCTAGCAGAGGCCTACAGCTACAACTTCAACCCCAGTTAATGAAGGATGCTGCTCAGACTCCAACTAGAGGTACTTAACTACTCAAACATTCACAAACACTCATTGTCAGATGCCACAGACACAGAATACATTCAAAAAAAGACAAATTCAAAAATTAAGTTTATTTTTTCATTTTATTCACAATTTTTGTTAACCTTTTATGTTGAAATATGTGGTTAATCGTTAAATCAATACATCAGTCAAGCTTATTTTATTCATTGCCATCCAAGTCCCTAACATTTTATTGCACTGACATTGAACAAATTCACTATAAAGTGGAAAAAGATCATGGTTTTAAAACATCTCCTGAAATTTCTATAATTAGCCACACAAATTCAAGATGGCCACCATGATCATGTGACCAATTTGCATAAAATATGTTTTTCGGATGTGGCAACCATTCAAAAACGGTGCTCTGAAAATTTCAAAGGCCTATGTCTGTTTTTCAATTTTTTAAGAATTTTCAAAAAAAAAAAAAACAGTATTTTTAAAGAAATCTGCTAACTCCCTTGGTAATGGGAGACAGTAATGCTCCATATTGTTGGTCAGCAAAGCAATAATTATATCTGAGAAAATTAGATGAGGAAAATATTAGAGTTTCCCATCCTTGAAAATCATGTGCTTGGACCTGGAAAAACCCTGGAAAATGCTTGAAGAAATTTACTATGAACCCCGTTCCTGCTGCTTGGTCTCCGTGCATCATCATGCATTATAGTTGCTTCCGTAGCAGTTTGTTTTACATGATGAAGTTGCCAGCCTCGTGCACAGTCTACTATTAGTTGCTTCTTTTGGCATACATTAGAAAGCAGTAGTCGTCTTTTTTTTTTTCTTTATCTCATCAGAGACCTCCAGGTACCACACAGGGAATACATTATAAACCCTTTGAAAATAAAGTTTGTTCATACTATTTTTACTTTTACCCCTAAAAATTATTTTTACCGTATTCACATTCCATTAGGAATATGCAGACGACATTGCACTATTTGCACATTCACATCAACACATCCAAGAAAGAAACCGATAGACTGAATAAGTATAGCCAGCAGGGTCTGAACATCCATCTGAAGAAGACAGGTCATGATACTCATTGTGGGCAATCTTGAGCCAATAACAATAAGGAACCAGAAGCTAGAACAGACAGGCACATTTACATACTTAGGATGCATAGTAACACCAGATGGCGGAACAAGCAAGGACATCAACAACAGAATGAATAAAGCGAGAACAGGCTTTGCTAATCTCAACATCTGAAAGTCTTCCCTGTACAGTACAAACACCAAATTAAGATTATATGAGAGCTGTGTACTTTCTGTGCTTCTCTATGGTGTGGAATGCTGGAGAGTAACGGAAGGAAATGTCGAAACTGTCCTCTTTCCACACAATGTGCACAACATTCACCAAATCTTTTGGCCGAATACCATCAGCAACCAAGAACTACTTATTTGGAGTAACCAAGAGGACATGCACACAATCATAGCTGTCAGACGCTGGAGTTGGGTTGGCCACGTCCTCAGAAGAGACCCAGATGCCATCACAAAAACAGCTATGGTATGGACCCCTGAAGGAAGGTGAAAGAGAGGCTGACCAGAAACAACCTGGCGGAGAACTGTGGAGGCTGAGATGCAAAGTGTGAATCAGAGTTGGGGCACTGTATGAAGGATGGCCACCGACCGTACAGAGTAGAAGCCTTTGTTGCTGCCCTACAAGACGTCACCAGGCATGATGGCCACTGACTGCTTTGACAGTCTGCAGCTAAGGATCAAAGAAGAAGACATTCCATTAAATTTCATGCAGCTTTAAAAATAAACAGACAAAGATGTTTTCATCTTCCATGGTGATCCTGCTGGTCACAGACTTGAATATGTACACATTTTTTTGTTTCAGAGAGACACCTTAAAGAGTGAAATAAAAGATGACGAGGACGATCCTGCATGTTCTGTCACAAAGACAGGTAGGTCACATGTATGTACTGAGGGTCTTCAAAGGTGTCTACCTTTAGCTTTTGAGGTTATTTTCTCACACAACCACACCTGAGTTATCTCCTTCAACATGCCTGAGGAAGCAGATAGCATATTCTTTCATTATATCCTCAAGAACTGCTTGAAACATGTTCACATCATCCTTCATTATCAGGTGCTCTCCCTGCAACGGATCTTCAACATCTTTTGTCTCTTGTCTTGATGGTGCGCTCTGTTAGACTCTTTCCTGTCCATCTGTTGATGTTATCTTCCCACTTATAGTGCTGTCTTCCTCATGCATGTTTGCCTTCAACTCTGCTTTCTGTTATGGTCTTCTGCAAGATATTATGTCTTTTTATATGGCCAAAATATTTTAGTTGCCTAATATTTATCACCCTCATTAATTCACTTTTCATACCTAGGTTTTCTAGGACCTCTCTATTTGTATTCTTATCTTTCAATGAGACGGGCCCCATTATTCTATATATCTACATATCGAGAGCCTCAGTTTTTCCTTCCACTTGCTTATTCATTGTCCATGTGTCTACACCATACAGTAATGAAGAATGTATATAACACTTTATGATTCTCAGTTTGAATTTGTGAGTTAGTTGTTTAGATGTCAGTATCTGTCTCATGTTGTTGAATGTAGTTTTGGCCATTCCTATTCTCTTATTGATTTCCATTTCACACCTGCCATCTCCTGTTATTATATGACCAAGATATGAGAAACTCTTGACTTGTTCTAGGATTTTCCCATTTATGCTTATCTTTAATGTGGGCTTATCGTCTGTTTTGCTAATTATCATAGTTTTTGTATTCTCAGTGTTAATGTCCAATCTTTATTCGTAACTTATGCTGTTTACTTGCTTCACTAGTTCTTGTAAATCCTGTTCACTTTCACCTTTCATAACAAATCCTGTTCACTTTCAGCTTTCAGAACAAATCCTGTTCACTTTCATCTTTCAGAACAAATCCTGTTCGCTTTCAGAACAAATCCTGTTCACTTTCAGCTAACAAAACAATATCATCTGCATATCTAAGGTTTAATGGTCTTCCACTGATGTTCACATGTACACACATGCTTCTCGTGTGGTCCTTAAATACTGGAACTTTACAAAGATGTTTAAAGATCCAGTCGGTTTATAAAACATGTCCCAAAAAAAAAAAATGCCCAGTACTTTATGAGTCACTAACTTGATTACATATGTCATAAATCTTCCCCTTGGTTTATACATTCTGCATTAAATATAGGGTTATATAAAAAGGTTATAAATAATGTATTAATAGAAATGGACAAAATTATTTGCCCGTAAAAAATTATAAATATTGCATTAAAGGAAATGGACAAAACTATTTGCCTGTAAAAGGTTATAAATAATGCAATAAATTAAATGGACTAAACTATTTGCCTGTAAAAGGTTGTAAATAATACAATACATTAAATGGACAAAACTTGTTGCCTGTAAAAGGTTATAAATAATACAATACATTAAATGGACAAAACTATTTGCCTGTAAAAGGTTATAAATAATGGTTTAAATGAAATTGACAAAACTATTTGCCTGTAAAAGGTTATAAATAGGGCTGTAAATTAAATGGACAAAACTATTTGCTTGTAAAAGGTTATAAATAATGCTGTAAATTAAATAGACAAAACTAATAAGTTTATAAATACTGCAGTAAATGAAATGGACAAAACCATTAGCCTATAACGTATATAAATTATTGGCTGTTTCTTTAAAATGTGGAATCAGTGGCAGGAAGAGTTCACAGTTGTCAGTTTTGACAGAAGAAACCGAAACTTGGTCTTTTTTTTTATTTCATTATACAGGTCAGTAACCCATTGTCTGAAATCCTCATCTGTGGCTTTCTTTCAGAAACTGGATTTTTTTCAATTTTCAAATGTCCAAATGGTGTTCGAAGAGTGGTACAAGGTGCTCAAACTGCATTCAAAAATAGCCCAAACTTGCCCATAAAACCAGATATTTCTGAAATTGTGCTAGAAAAATCTCCCAAAGAAATTTTTTCAGATTTTCGGAATATTTCGGTTTTGGGTATTCAGATAAAAGGTTATAGACGTGTAATACCGAAAACATGATCTTCACTTATGGTTACACATTCAGCTTTTTGTGAAATATTAAACTGGTGTATGACTAAATAAATATTAATTGCTCAGACCTGACTGGCAGCAATTTACTTATTGTCTGTAGAATATACAGTGCATCCTACTTAAGCGAAATTTGCTTAAATCAAATTTTGCTTAATTAGAAGCATTTCTGAAGGTGCTGGCCAAATATCTTCTTTAGTTTTGTTAAACAACTCTGGTTAAGTCGAATACTTATGCTGCAGTACTATGTGAACTGAAGATAAAAGGTTAATAAACGGCTGAGCTTCTGTCAGTAGATTGCAGCACTAACATTAATTAAACCAGCAAGAGGGAGCCATGCTGGTGTAATGGTTACCACACAGCGCTGGCGATTGGGTGATCCAGGTTTGAGCCCTGGCGAGCACATTTGAAAGAGTGTCATTGACCAGGGCTTAGGCTGGAATAATTCGAGCCCTGGCGAGGACATTGAAATCGGCGAGTATCTGCCTGAATGGCAAGAGGACACCTGTCATTGTACAGGGAAAAAAAAGGGATACTCACGTAAAATCAGTCTCAGGTTAGACATATTAACTGGAGATTTCGGCTTGAGTAATAGCTGGCGTACGATTAAAAAAAAAAAAACCCAGCAAGCATGAAATCATCAGGCTGAATGTACGAGCACTAGTTCACCTCAATTTGCGAGAAAAGGGCTTGCATGAAACTACACATCTGAGATCTGAAGATAAACTCAGTGAAACCTGAGGCCCATGAATAGTAAATAATTCACATAAACTAGTATTTGCCATGCACTCGTAAGAGAAAAGGAATGGAAAACACTAGACAATGGACAAGTCCCTTGTTCAGGGACAGTAACTCTTACATTGGCTTACTTGTCCTGCAATAGTTATCGCTGTAGGAATCCGTGTAAGAACCACTAACAGCACGCAGAAATATAAACCAAGATTTGAGTGGTTTGTACACTTTCTACAGTACTACTAGCAATTAGCTTGACACTACATATTAGGTTTCACTAAATTGGCTTTTGAATACTTTAAATGATGCAGACAATTTTTAATCTACTTCTGAGTAGTTAAAATAATTGCATCAAACTTTACCTCTTATTCTGATGTAAAGGTCCATCTTTAAGCAAAAATTTGGATAAGTAGATGTGCTTTAGAGGGGACCGGCGACTTCTATTTGTCCAGACTGCAATGTAAAACACTTAATCTATTAACCCTTATTGTTATTGTCAATGCCTGTATATTAGTTGTTTGAGCATGTGTTATTTTCACACATAATTTATTACACTTTCATATGCATCACTCTTGATATCTCTGGCAATGCTTTCTTTTCCTTTTTTAAATTTCATAAACTTCTTTGAAATTAATTGTGTAACTTTACCTGAAGTAATTAAACATTTTTTTTAAGTAGTATGTATTCGCGCGCCGCCCCCCCCCCCTGCCTTCCAAATCCATAAAATATCCTCTTTCTAGAATGATGTCTGGTAAAGAAACATAAGAAAGGGACGAGACAGTGCATACTTGAATCATGGCCATTCTGAGGATATGGGATCTCGGGAAAATAGCAGAAAGATGTTTGTTTTGCTGAAAAAGCAATAAAGGATAATGGAAAGACAATACTGACTGATAATGAAGAATCTGAGAATTTCATAAACTGTCAAGAAATAGATGTAAACATTTGTCAGACTGAGAATTATGATATGGTAACTTTAAAAATGAAAATGTTAACAAAGAATATAGTACAGTTATTTTCTATTCCTTGTGCAGATATTCAAGACAGTGGCAGGAACGGAGGTGTTACAATAAAAAAGCCATACAAGTGTGATGTTTGTGGTAGCTGTTTTATTTACTCACTTGAACTTCACAGACACAGCAAAATACATACAGGGGAGAAGAAATACAGGTGTGATGATTGTGGTCAATCTTTTATTTATCCAAGTCATCTACACAGACACACAAAAATACATACAGGAGAGATGCCATTTAAATGTGACATTTGCGGTGTTGGATTTGCTTCTAAAAGGAGTCTTCTTTCACATACTGGACAAAAGCAGTATAAATGTGATTTGTGTGGTATAGACTTTGCTCTAAAACGTAATCTAGACAGACATAAAAAGAAACATACACGTGTGAGTCCTCACAAGTGTGATGTTTGTGGTACATGTTTTCTTTTCCCAATTCACCTACTTCGTCACAAAACAACACATACAGGAGAAAATTCATATAAATGTGATATTTGTGGTGTTGCATTTGCTGAGAAAAGTAGTCTTATCTCACACAAGCATACATATACCGGTGTCGCGTAGCGTTTAAAGGATAAGAATTTATTAGAAGAAATAATAGATCTGAATGTGGAAAATTTGGCTCAAGGAATTCCTGCTGGGTTTTCCACCACTGAAGGGAGACAAAGAGGGTAAATTCTCCTAACTAGACAGGTCTGGAAAAGGTTGTAAGGAGATATTTGGTCTCTCGCTACCATAGTCCCCTTCTCAGTTATCTATTATTGTTGTCCTTTAAATTATATTATATTTTACGAGCCCCCCCTCCCTTATAAAGGAAGATAAACATCAGACAGTATTCAACATCTAATAGAAGGAACAAAGCATGGGGTACATTATATACACCCAATTGGTTTATTGCAATAAAATGAATAGATGGTGAATGATAGTTGTCGATGGAATTAGTGTCTGCTGTATGTACTATGTGTCTCACATCAAGTGTGTTTCATCATGGATGACTAAAATATGGCATTGATATAGTGAGTTCCCTTTTTCGAGGAACTTATCTGTTCAGCCCCTGGCTGATAGTGAAGCGTGGTTAGTTCTCCGGTCTCCTGACATTGCCCCAGGTATGTCTTGAATGGTTCAGATTTGCCTTCTCTGTGCTCGACTCCGTATTCTGCTCTGAGATTGGACTGTCGTGCAAGGCTCCACCATAGACTACTCAGATGGACGCTAACCCGCAATTTAGACACGTGGCTTCAGTGCGTTTAATGCATGAATTCGCAGCTTGTCTAGATTAGGTCTAGCTTTCTTGATTACCTGGGCGTAAGTGAAAAATGGCTGGATTTGCCGCACTTTTAGCGGGTCATTTCCGCTTGGACACGTGATCCGTAGCGTGCATCATGTGACCTTAGCATCATATCGACCTCCAATCAATAACGTTAAAAGTCACGTGGGGGGTTCTGAAAGTGGCATAAACTGGTTCTATCTAAGTTTATGTAGGTCCTAAATTAAAACAGGTTCCTAGCTACCGAGGTCAGGGGTCAACAATGACGTCGTATCTAAAAATAGCATTAAACTCGATGAGAAAATCACCGAACGCTAGGAGAATATCCGCAAGTGACATTTCCCGGGACTTTACGATCATGCATTGAAGATGATAAAAAATGATGTCTCGTAATTAATAAAAATAAAGAAGAGAAGATTGGGCAAGTCGTCACACAAGCCCCTCCTCAAGTTTGATGTTCCGTCCAACTCCTCTGGTCCTGTCTTCCTCTTCTTTTTCAGTTTCTCATATCTCCTCGGTTGCGTCCGGATGTCTGCTCAAAAAATCTGCCCCTACGTTGTTCTTCCCAGGTAAGTATTCTGGTTTTCTTCCTGGTTTTCCTTGGATGCCTATGTCTGCAGCAATGCTTCCCTAGGTCCTTTAACTGGTCTACCCTATGTGTTGAGGTTACCTGGTTACACTCTGAACAGGACTTCACATATCGAGCTATGTCTTCTGTGATGCCGGGCCAATAATAATGGGTGGCTATCCTTTGATTTGTAGCACCATTACCCAGGTGTTCACTCAAAGTAGCACCGTGCCCCCATTCCATAACTTTATTTCTATATATGGATGACACCACAATTTGTCCATGACTTTTTAGCCCTCTGCCAGCTTTCCTGTGCAAGAGTCCATGTTCCATATAAAAGTCACCCTTTCTTCGAGGGTTATGTGAGTTTTCAATTTGCCAAAGCAAGGCCTTAATGTGCTATCAGCCGCTTGAGCTCTTTTCATCTTATTCGGATGAATTTCTAATTTAGAGTCCCTCTCTATGCATTTGGAGTCAGACCTGGTCTGGATGGCAGCCATAACCACAGGCTTTACTGGTTCTCCTAAAAAGACATATCTACGCCCTAACACCAGGGGGTAGAACGGATCCTCTAAAACTGCAGCATTGATTTCCCCTTCCACATAGCGACAACTGACCTGAATCTTTGCTATGGGCAAATTTAAGGGTAATGCTCCCTTGAGTGGCCCCTGGATATCCACTGTTTCTGTGGTGAGTTGTTCGGGGTGCACCAGAGATGCAGAAACGACCGTGTCATAGGACAAACCTGTGTCATACATCCCGATGACTTGTTTGCCATTCACGGTCACTATCTCCTGTATAGGTGGGTGATGGAGGCTATTCGGACTCACTGTCAGTTCCTTCCTGTCAACAGCCCTCACCTGCAAACATGCAACATGATGTGGGGGGTTTTTCCTTCTGCACTCGGCAGTATTGTGGTTGCTCATTTTGCACGTCTTACACCACTTTTCTCCCCGCCTCTGAGGCTGGAAAGCTGATCTCTGAGTAGTCTTGTAGTCTGGCTTGTCATGCTTTTTGAAGTTAGTATACGGTGGTTTCACTTGGGGGTCCATGTGTGACTGAGCTGTCGGCCTCGATAATTCTTCCGGTTGGTTCCACCGGGATGGGTCATTCTCCGTTAGGGCTGCCTGATAACGATCCGCCAACTGGACGATGGATTCTAAAGTGCTGGCCCCATTCTCTGTCAGGAATCTCCTCATGTCAGAAGTCATGGTGTCCTTCAGTTGTTCAATAACGACCATCTCCTTCAGACCTTCCCAATCGTGAGAAAAATTCCCTAGGGCACCCCACTTTTCCACGTACAAATCCAGTCTAACGGCAAAATGAGCAAAGTTCTCTCCGACTTCCCAACTAGAGTTACGGAACCTCTTCCTATATGCGTCAGCATGTAGCTCATAACGTATGAGGAGTGCCTTTTTCAGAGAGTCATAGTCATCCTGTAAACCTGGAGGAAGCTTGCTATACACTTCATAAGCAGTTCCTCTAAGCCCTTGTGACAGTTTCAGGTTCCACTTGCTCCTCTCCAACCCAAATGTGGTGGCAAACTTCTCAAATTTGTCCAAATACATATCGATCGAGTCAGCTTGTTCCGAGAAAGCTTCAAATGGAAACGTCAAGGGTCCCAAGTTTGACGTGTGTGAGGATGGCAAAGGTCCTATGCTCCCCATTTGCAAGGAGGGCATATGGTTGCCTGATGATGTAGGTGCTGTTGCACCGGCTACTGGTTCAACTCTTTGAGCCTGTACCTGCATCTCTAACTGCTTCATCTTCAGTGCATGCTCGCGTTCATCTCTCTCGCTTCTTTCCCTAGCGTCTACAGCTTTTATCCTCTCATCTATTTCGGCTAACTTTATTCGCTCTTCTCTTTCAGCTTTCGCTGTTTCTCGAGCGTAATACTTATCAGTCTCGACACTGACATAATTCGCAAGGTCCACCCCACTATAACCTAGATCTCGACCGGCCTCCCCTAGTGCTGCCTTAAGCTTAACTATTTCAGCCATCTTTTGCTGTTATAGTCCACACTGAGTAAGCTAGTGCTACCTTCCAATAGTATTTCTAACAACAAGCAAAAACTTATTATCAAACTGCTGTAGAATGAAATTACTACAGTTATGGAGACTTAATGTCTGTAATTCAATTAGATACAAAATCATGAACTAACTTAATTAAATACAACATAAATAATGGGATTCACCAATCAATGCCTGAAATTCTAGAAAAAATGTTTTCTGTCATTCTAGAGCTCACTGTGTGAAAATACATGTGTTAAAATGGTATACTGTAATGACTGAATGAATGATACTATCCCAGAGGTATGATAAAATACATAAGTTCAAATCCCGGACTGAGACCCCAGTGTTGCGTAGCGTTTAAAGGATAAGAATTTATTAGAAGAAATAATAGATCTGAATGTGGAAGATTTGGCTCAAGGAATTCCTGCTGGGTTTTCCACCACTGAAGGGAGACAAAGAGGGTAAATTCTCCTAACTAGACAGGTCTGGAAAAGGTTGTAAGGAGATATTTGGTCTCTCGCTACCATAGTCCCCTTCTCAGTTATCTATTATTGTTATCCTTTAAATTATATTATATTTTACGAGCCCCCCCTCCCTTATAAAGGAAGATAAACATCAGACAATATTCAACATCTAATAGAAGGAACAAAGCATGCGGTACATTATATACACCCAATTGGTTTATTGCAATAAAATGAATAGATGGTGAATGATAGTATTGTCGATGGAATTAGTGTCTGCTGTATGTACTATGTGTCTCACATCAAGTGTGTTTCATCATGGATGACTAAAATATGGCATTGATATAATGAGTTCCCTTTTTCGAGGAACTTATCTGTTCAGCCCCTGGCTGATAGTGAAGCGTGGTTAGTTCTCCGGTCTCCTGACATTGCCCCAGGTAGGTCTTGAATGGTTTGGATTTGCCTTCTCTGTGCTCGACTCCGTATTCTGCTCTGAGATTGGACTGTCGTGCAAGGCTCCACCATAGACTACTCAGATGGACGCTAACCCGCAATTTAGACACGTGGCTTCAGTGCGTTTAATGCATGAATTCGCAGCTTGTCTAGATTAGGTCTAGCTTTCTTGATTACCTGGGCGTAAGTGAAAAATGGCTGGATTTGCCGCACTTTTAGCGGGTCATTTCCGCTTGGACACGTGATCCGTAGCGTGCATCATGTGACCTTAGCATCATATCGACCTCCAATCAATAACGTTAAAAGTCACGTGGGGGGGTTCTGAAAGTGGCATAAACTGGTTCTTTCTAAGTTTATGTAGGTCCTAAATTAAAACAGGTTCCTAGCTACCGAGGTCAGGGGTCGACAATGACGTCGTATCTAAAAATAGCATTAAACTCTAGGAGAAAATCACCGAACGCTAGGAGAATATCCGCAAGTGACATTTCCCGGGACTTTACGATCATGCATTGAAGATGATAAAAAATGATGTCTCGTACTTAATAAAAATAAAGAAGAGAAGATTGGGCAAGTCGTCACAACTGGTACTGTGTCACATAGAAATTTATGATCAATAAATTTTCTATATATTCTTTTCTTCTTCCACCTATGTCCTCTATTTTATTATCACTCTTTATCCTTTTCCTGTATTTTTTGCATTCGTTCATTTGCAAAAAATATTTTCTTTCCCATTCTCACTTTACCGTTTTTCTTTCTCATGCTGATACGCATTCTATTACGTAGATGTCAGTGGATGAAACTGTGAATATTTGTCTGGCAAGATGGTGGAAAGCAGACAATTGTCTACATTTTCCATCTGCACGGCGCGTAATTGAGACTTATCGTCTAGCATTTTCACCTGTCACAGTGGTTCTCATGCTGAGTTTCTTAGGGAGGTGTGAAAACGTCCTCTGCATTGGAGACGGGTCGTCTGAGATTCGCATCTGACATGCGCGCTCTCGGTCAGTTTGTTAACGTAGGTGTGAAGATGCACTGGTGGCAGTTATGGCATGCGTCTAAGTTAACGTAGGTGTTAGGAGAGGGGAGAGATCGGGTTTTTTGGAAATAGTGAGATCCTTTGTTTGTTTCATAGATATTAATCAGAGTTTTAAACTTGATTTCACTCATTCTCCATTTGCAGTAGACGTGGTCACTTCGTTCTAGATACTTAAACTTATAAGTGAAACTCTTAGTTTCGTTGTGATACCGTAGTTCTGTGTTGAGGTAAATATTATATTAAGTATCTAATATTTTGTGAGGGATTAAGTGTTAAATCGCTTATTTTATTTTCCTAGTTTCTTGTGTGCAGAGTGAATAATTTGTAAGTCTGTTATATTCTCTAGTCGACAAGTTACAGTGGAAAACAGAATAAATTATAATTTCTAGCTTAAACTCAGTCGGCTATTAATGAATTTAATTTAACTGCTAAATAATCAGATGAGAATAATTTTTCTAAACTAACTTTTAAATGCTAGCTACATCATTGAGTGTTAACGGAATGCGTATGTATTCCTAATTCATGATGATTGATTTTTTATATATAACTTATTTCACAGGAAAGTTTAAACGTCAAGTCAAGCTCTACGCTTGCAGTTTAAAATGTAAGTTATAACGAGTACATAATATGTAAAATATTTCATATGTGTTTTTTTCTTTATTCAGTGAATACTGGGGTAACCCAACTTTGCCGGCGTTTAGTACAGAGACATACCTGTGAGAAACATAAACATTTTTTATCTTTAACCACATGAGTTTTCAAGTAACACCTGTCTGACAGTGCGTGTGCCTTCAGAAATAGACAGAATACCAATCCCACTAACGGGTTTTTAAAGAATAAATGCTTATACTGGGCCTTTGAGCCAGATCATATTTCTTCACAAACTCTAATGTACATGCTGCCTTGTGGCGAAAATAATTACAGAAAAAACATTAACTTTTCCGACATTATTTGGGGTTCCAGAACAAGGACTGCCTTGTAATGCTATCCACAGGTTTCCTCAGTGTGTGTCCTATCCATCGCCATCGTCGTCTTCTCATCTCTTGTTCCACTGGCACTTGTCTAGTTCTTGTCATCAGTTCCACGTTGGTAACCTTGTCATACCATTTTAATCCCTCTATTCTACGCAAGCACCCATTTATGAAAGTCTGTAGCTTTTTGGTTGTTGTCTTTGTTGTTCTCCATGTCTCCGAGCCATACAATAGGACTGACTTCACATTTGAGTTGAAGATTCTTATTTTCGTGTTGGATCCTATTTCTCTTGATCTCCATATATTTCCCAATGCAATGAAAGCTCCTCTTGCCTTTTGTATTCTTATTTTGATATCGCTATCTGTCCCTCCAACTTTGTCTATATTACTGCCAAGATATGTGTACGATTCTACATCTTGTATTGGTGTTTCTTCAAGTTCAACCCTGTTATCATTACCTGCATTTATTCTCATTATTTTTGTCTTTTCCCTGTGTATTTTCAGACCCAATTGCTGTGACCTCTCATCGAGTGTTTTCAATTTATCCTGCATCTGATTATAGTTATTGGACAGAAGAGCCAAGTCATCAGCAAAATCCAGATCATCCAACTGCATAGTCAGAGTCCACTGGATTCCATTTCTGTTGTGTGTTGTTGATGATCTCATAACCCAATCTATTGCCAGCAAGAAAAGAAATGGAGACAAGAGGCATCCCTGTCGCACTCCTGTTCTTATCCCAAACGGTTCTGTAAGCTGTCCTTCGTGAAGAACTCTGCATGTCATGTCTTCATATGTTTTCTTTATTAAGTTAATGATCTTCAGTGGAACTCCATAATGCCTCATCAATTTCCAAAGTGATTCTCTGTCTACACTGTCAAATGCCTTTTCATAGTCCACAAATCCGATGTATAGTGGTGAATTCCATTCCAGACATGTGTATATGCTTTGATGTAATGTTATATGTTGTGACGTAAGTTTACTATGATAAATTAAACTACAACTAAACTTATTCCAGTGTGGCGGTCAGTTTGTTCCCATAATATCTGTATAATCATTGTTATAGTTTTCCCACGTCTGTGTGTCTAACTGTCGTCACTTGTATATGCGTGCACGTGAGTACATAGATATATTTATTAATATATATATATGTGTTTAGACTGTCTGACTCCTCTAAAACTGTCGTAGAAGATAGGCAGAGAGAGAGAAGATTTCTCGATCTCAGAGACAGCCTCTATCACATTCTACCATCTCACTCGTGGAAATCTATTTCTATTACTATCTCTCACTGTGACTATCACTTATTCAAATCTATTCAGAAGGGACCAACCCAAGTCTTAATTTCCTATCAAAAATCTACGACATACTGAAAAGATGCCATATAAATGTGATACATGTGGTGTAGGCTACAATATGAAACATAATTTTAATAAACACAAAGAGGTGCATACAGAAGAGAAGATTTACATTTCTCATTTTGAAGTGCAAAAGAGCAAACGTTTAGAATTTATTTATATTTAAACAAAGGAAGAAAAATGTCCAGTTCAACCCTTGATGGTTTATAATTACAAATATAGTGCCTATAATTTTAGATAGCATGTTCAGTTCTTGCTATCTGGCTTATGGCCTTGCTGACCAGTTATTGTACATAGCATAAGTTTAGATTTCCAAATTGTGTGCATGTCTTTTCTTTTTACTCCTTTATCCTGGAATGGTAGATTGTACATTCTTTTGTGTTATTTAAAACAAATGCATACCTGTCAACATGTATGAGATTCCAATTCAACGTACAGGAAATTGACACAATATTCGCTTGCTGTTGTTTACTTTTGTTATAATTTTTATCGTTCTCTTCATCTTTCCAGTTATATTTTCCCCTGTTATATATTTCTGATAAATTAATGTCATATTTTGTGTACACAACTAGAAAAAAAAGTTTGTTTGCATAAGCTTTTATGTTTTTAGAGTCGAACCGGTTAAAATGAAGGAAGGTGGGTCGTTTTCTTTGCTGTTTTACAAATAAGTCGCCAATGTCAATAGGGTTAGGATTATGGTGAGGGTTATTCCATTTTACAGTGTCTCTGAATTCTTTTTTAAGGCCATTGTGGCGAGATGGTAAATTTAGATGAGAGATGATAATATTAAGTAGTACTTGATATAAAGAATAGTATCCCAGACTCCGAAAAGAGAACTGGTGTAGGGATGGCACAGGATGAAGTCAGGCTGTTAAGCTCACCGTCCAGATGTTATAGAAGTAGTGAACAGGTCCCTAAGTTGTCCTATCGCTGGACCTATCGTATGTTTCTAGGGAGAATATAGGTGGCTCTAAGATATCCCTTCAAATTACAATTACATTAACACAAGAAACATTGCAAACAATTCAGTAATGTCAGATGTAAAGAAATCAGTTATTTTAATGCTTACTTGATTATTGTAAAAAATAAAGTAAAAAACACACACACACAGAAAGTTTTGAAGATATATCTGGCACAATAAAACTATTTACACCCAAAAAAAGTCTATAGTCCTTTTGTCTATTTGCATCACAAGACAATTTTAGGTAGTTTGTTGTGGTATCTTTAGTTTCTAGCACTTAACAAGAACTAAAATTAATATATACTGAAGCACATTAAAAACGCACCACATGTATAATCCAGGAACAGAGTGTGAAATGTAAATATAAGTGTTTACAAGTTTACATATTTGGAATCTTTATTCATTTTCCTATGAATCCATGCTGGTCATTAATTTGTACATTTGATTGTTATGAAATTCATTGCATTCTGTGCAAGCAAGGGAGAAAACCAAAAATGCAACCAATAAAAAAATTCATTCACACTATCCTCAGTATCTGGTATGTCCACCGTGTGCTTGCAGACAAGCTTGGCAGCGACTCCGCATGGAATGCACAAGTCTCTGAAGGAAATTCCGGGGAATCAAGTCCCATTCACGTGTAAGAGCAGCTTCGAACTGTTGCAGATTAGCTGGAGAACCTTGCCTGTAGACTCTGCGTCCAAGCTCGTCCCACAGATGTTCTATAGGGGACATGTCTGGTGATAGGGCAGGCCAATCAATCGTCACAATGTTCTGCTGCTGTAGATATTGCTGCGTAATGCATGCGGTGTGCGCACGTGCGTTATCCTGCTGGAGAAGCTGCAAGTCTGGATAATTTGTGAACGCAGGAGCAACCAATGCATCCAGAACCTCATCTCAATATGTCACAGCATTAACATTTCCACGGAAGACGTGAAGAGGCAAGCGACAGTGAAAACTGAATCCTCCCCAAATGTGAATACTGCCACCTCCAAATCGGTTGTGCTGACGAACACAGCAATCTGCAAAGCGCTCTCCACACTGTTGCCAAATCCGCATACGTCCATCAGCAAAGGATATGTTGAATCTGCTCTTGTCTGTGAATAGGACAGCATTCCACTGCAGTCTAGTCCATCTGACATGTTGCTCTGTGAGTCAAGTTTGGCCCAACATAAGGTCGTTTTGCAGTAAGGCCTGTATCTCTGAGTCGTCACATGACTGTCATTCGAGAGACTTGCCCACGTCTACCCACTATTGCTCTTGCTGTTTGACTTGCCGGGAGAGAACGGTTCCTTAGGTGACTCAGCACAATATGACGATCTTGCGCAGGGGTAGTAACTCGTGGTTGGCCACTCCGAAGTCTATCCCGGGCACTGCCAGTGGTCCCGTAACATTCATTGAGACGTACAATAGTGCTGTGGTGGCAATTCATCCTTCTGGTCTCTAACATACCAATGGCTCGTTGGCGGTCGTTTTCAGATAGCCGTGGCATTTCAAACACATGTACTGGGTGTTTTGTCTCAACGGCCTTTTTATACCGAGAATACTGCCACAACGTGTACACATTTTCAGGGTCATAGCTGTTGGGAATCGTGTTGCACGTGTAACTTTCATTGTTTTCATGTAGTCTGTACACAAACCCGTGGGTTGAATCATGCACTTTCCATTCCAGCATCCATTCGCTCTCTACCTCATGACAAACACGGGGAAAATCCATTCCCACACCTTTTTTTTCCCAGCTTCTTGGCATCAGTATATATAATAGTGGTGCATTTTTAATGTGCTTCAGTATATATATGTCACAGCGTTATTTCGCAGTGTATATTATGTATTGTGCTCAGCGAGAGGTCACTCGGAAAGGCCGAGGTTAGCCGAACCGGTGGGTCATGGGACTACCGGAAGTCGGGGGGAAAAGGTGCAAAATCTAGCCTTCATCGAGGAAGGACGCATTTTTTCCTTTTGCCAGCGAGATTGCTGTGTGGTTCAGATTATGGACTATTAACTGAGTGCTTGCCATATTTCGGTCCTGGTTGATATTTACGTTGTAATTCTAGAACAGTGAAGGGTCTAGTTTGTAATTTCTACAGGCCGTAGTTTAATAAGATGTCAATGATGTGAGTGTGTCATTGTCACAGTTTTGGCGCTCAGGGGAGCGATATTCATTGCAGTGTTCTTGTTGTAAGTTGTACCTTCATGTATGATGCTGATAGATTAAGCTGCTTAGGCAAGTTTACATAGTTTTTCATTATTGTATCTGGTGCGTTGATTGGACGTGTGAGGCCTTATTGTGTGTATAAATAATTAAAGTTGTAGGTGTTATTTCTTATGTTAGCCATTGTTGTGTGGTTGTACCCTTGGAAGAATGAGCCTTTGTTTATTATATTAAATCCACACTGCAGTGGTGTAACCAGTGGAGTGTTCTCCACGATAAGTGGTTCCTAACAATATATATATATATATGTATTTTTATATATATATATGTATATATTGTCAGTCCCATAGTCAGTTATGACTGAAGGGGCTATTATTATTATTATATATGTACCGGTATAAGAGAAAAATGTTCAGTCACAGTATCCAACAAATATCAAGTACTTCCAACAGCTGGTAGATGAAGCAGATACGGAATACCACTGGCAACAAGTAAAAAATATATGGAACAAGACATGTGAAGAAGTACTGAGAAAAAGAGAACATCAGCACAAAGTATAGATAACAACAGAAACCATTAGTAAGATAGAAAACAGGAAAAACAAGAAAGCAGATTTAAACAGAAGCAAAACCAGAAGCTCCAAAGTCAAGGCCCATGAAGTGTACATAGAAGCAAACAAAGAAGTAAGAAGAAACATCAAAAGAGACTAGATGAAATATATTGATGATTTGGCAAGGGAAGCAGAGGAAGCTGCAGCCAAAGGAAATATGAGGGACCTGTACAACAACACAGAAGCTAACAGGAAAATAAAAGCAAGCAAATGGCCTCATAAAAAATAAGAATGGAAAGTTGTTTAGCAATATACAAGAACAAATAAAGAGAGGGACAGAACATTTGAGGAACTTCTCAATAGACCATCTCCAACTAATCCCCCAGACATCCAGCCAGCAGAACAGGAGCTACAAATCAGCTGTGAATGACCAAGTAGAGAAGAAATAAAGAAATCCATAAAGCTTCTGAAAGATTGAAAAGCAGCTGGTCCAGATTGCATTCCAGCAGATGCCATCAAAACAGATATTGATACCTGTTGACGGCTGGATGGACGTTGCAAACTATATTATTAATATTATTCATCTGTTGCAATAATGTTCTTGGCCTCACTGAAAAGAATGGAGAGGTGGTACCAGGAAGATAAATGGAGATGTGTATATATATTGCGCTGATAAAGGCAATCAGCTATGTCGGGCTTACAGGTGGCCGACTGGGTGTGTGTGTGAAGCTATCAATGGATGCGAATGCATGTGGTTCTGGATCAAACATGAGTAATCACACACCATAATACAAATAACAGGTACCTGACATCTAAACTTGTTTACGAGCACTGGAACAGGTAACACTGGAAACTCTAGTAAACATCATAGTCAGAAAATGTAGAAACGACTGGAACGTCTATACACTGTTTAATATATACTGGTACCAGCGCCACATCAAACGTAAACATGCTGGTATCACAGCACATAAGCACGTCATAAATAGTGCACTGTCACAAATACAGTTCACGATCAGTTCTGACATCTCGGGTACACATCAAATCCATAGGTAGTTAAATGCAGAGCATAAAACATCCCAAGCACAGCAGCTGTATAAATACAATGACATCTATATCGTCAGGCTCAACATAACTCATGGGAGACAACACCTTCCCTATAATAATAACACTGACAAACAACATTTTTCTTTCTTATATAAGAATAAGTGTTCTTAGGTCAGTTTCTTGCGCTGATTTCAAATTTGAAATCCGTTTATCTCTATCACGTCGGGTTCTTAAGATATTTGTGAATAAATATATTTTTGGGAAACAGTTATTTGCTCCGTTTCATTTTTACTATATAACTTTTTAAAAATTAATAAAATGCAAAATAATTCTACTTTTTATACTGCTAAAAGATGCATGACATATGTTACGTTATATTTCAAATAGTTACTGTATTTTGAAATAATTCTGAGTGAAATATGGCTTCTAGAAATTGTAGAAATTCGGCTGATCTGTTCTGTTACGTGTGCGGATATTTTACCGATCGTGTTCACCAGAAAAACTTTACACCATTGCTAAAGAAAGCATATGAACTTTATTTCGATTCGAAAGTTGATGATGCAAATAAATCTTGGAAGCCAAATGCAGTTTGTTCGACTTGTGCAAATACATTGGCAGGTTGGTTACGAAAATCGCCGAAGCATAAGTCGATGCCTTTTGGAGTGCCAGTAATATGGCGTGAACTGACAAATCACGCTACTGATTGTTACTTCTGCTTGTCAAATATCTATGGTTTCACTTTTAAAACTAGAAAGTCTGTGGTTTATCCAAATATTGAATCGGTTTCGAAACCAGTGCCTCATGATCCAATCACGTGTCCGATCCCAGTTCCACCAGAACAATATCCGTTGGACGTGAATGAACCATCAGAAAGTGATAGTTTACCTGCTTTAGAAACTAATTCTGACTCGGATTATATACCGGTGAATGATGGTGTTCACTTAATTAACCATTCAGAACTTTCAGATCTAATACGTGATCTCGCTCTCCCCAAAGGACAAGCAGAATTACTCGGTTCGCTACTCAAAGAATGGAATCTTTTAGCGCCCAATACTCCGATATCTAAATTTCGTCATAGACACAGAGAACTTGTTCAATACTTTGAGATAGATGATGACATTTGCTATTGCAAAGATGTAAAAGGTCTAATGGTGCACCTCGGTCATGAGCACATAGTCAACGAATGGCGACTTTTCATCGACTCTTCCAAGACTAGTCTAAAAGCCGTGTTATTGCATAATGGAAATTTATTTTCATCAATTCCAGTCGCCTACTCTGTTCATATGAAAGAAACTTATGACAATATGGCTATACTTTTGGCAAAAATAAAGTACAATGACAACCAATGGCGGATTTGTGGAGACCTAAAGGTCATTGCAATTCTTAAGGGCATGCAAACTGGGTATACTAAAGTTTGTTGCTTCCTATGTGAATGGGACAGCCGCAACAGACAGGAACATTATGCAAGAAAGGTGTGGCCTATCAGGGATCGTATACAGCACGGGCATAAAAATGTAATACACGAGCCATTGGTTAACAAAGACAGCATCATTTTACCACCGTTACATATAAAGTTGGGGCTCATGAAGAATTTCGTAAAAGCGTTAGATAAAACGAGCAAAGCTTTCACTTATCTTCGAGAAAAGTTTCCGCAAATTAGCGATGCAAAGATTAGCGATGCAAAGATAAAGGAAGGTATCTTTGTAGGACCTCAGATTAGGAAAGTTATTGCAGACAAACAATTCGAGAACTTGTTACATGGTAGTGAACTTCGCGCATGGATGGCATTCAAATCGATCGTCGATAACTTTCTGGGAAATCACAAATCTGTCGACTATGTGCATATTGTTAAGCAGTGCATACATGCATACAGAATTATGGGCTGTAACATGTCCCTCAAAATCCATTTGCTCGATTCGCATCTTGACTTTTTCCCTGACAACCTTGGCGAAGTCAGCGATGAACATGGAGAACGATTCCATCAAGATATCGCCGTAATGGAGTCACGTTATCAAGGACGGTGGAGTGTGACCATGCTTGCCGATTATTGTTGGATGCTTCATCGCGATGTACCACATGCCATTCACCGATGAAAGTCGACTGCAAAGAAATTCAAGCCTACATAACTGTTATACTTCTTGTACAAATGATGTTGTAATACTGTATGCATTGTTAAAAAACTTCAATTGCGTATTTCTAGAGATCCCGACCTGATAGAGAAAAACGGTTTGCAGATTTAAAAACAGCGCATTAAAATTGACCAGAAAAACATAGAAATGTTAGAGAAAGAAAAAAATTTTTTTTTTTGTTAGTCAGTGTAATCTGTCGACCTCACAAATCTCCCTCATCGAAGATATCAACACATAACGGCCTATAATCCATGGCCCGAAAAAATCTTTAACAGACGTACGTTCTGTTGAATACATATATCAGCCTTTATATCCACGGCTTCATGAAAATCTTAGGCAATATCAAAATCCCTTTCACCAAAAACCATTTCTCCATATCGGGACACACTGACCATAATCGTCAGTCCCTTCTCTAAGCTATCTCAGCATTCGAATGTCACAAAAAATCTCCCCGCCAAAAAAACAGCTCAGTAAAAAATTCATCCCCTCGCAAAAACGCCGCTGAGACGTGAACACAACTCAATCTAGACCATTCGAGAACATTCGCAATGTTATTATTAAACCCAACTAACCGCTAAACAGCTTACAAACGAGATAACCAAAAAATCCAACCTGTACCTACAAGTATTTTACTGATAAACTCCCCTTGACTAGAATCCGACTTTAACAGTCTACACCGCCCCCCGGGAAAAAAATGATATAATCATTTCTTTTTTTTTGACAAAATGCATCAAAGAAAAATATAGAGGTCGATAAATTACTAATCCCGACATACAAGGATCACACTATGTTAAGTCATGTTTACAACATGAACCAAAGAAGGATAAAAGTACGTGTAAAGTACAAACAAAGTGAAGTATAGAAAAGTATAGAGATAAACCTACGAAGTACAACAACTTCAAAGGAATATGACGTATAGACTAGTAAAAAGTGAAAAGAACAGATGAAATACAAGAGGAATGAGCAGTAAAGAAAGAAAGCCATGCAATAAGAATAAAGAAAACAACGGGAGCCGCGCTAGCATAGTGGTTACAACACCGCTCTGGCGACCGGGTGATACAGGATCAAACGCGGGCGACCATTTGAGGATTTTTCGTCTACCGGGATTTGGACTGGATTAACTCGAGACCTGGCGAGGACATTTGAAGGAGTGTCGTCGACCAGGGACTGGCGGCTCCTGAGCCGACCCAGCTGCAATGGGTACCTCCGAAATCGGCGAGTATTTGCCTGAATGGCGAGGGACACCTGTCTCTGTACAAGAAATAAAGGGATACTCACGTAAAATCAATGTCAGGTTAGACATAAAATAATAACCTGAGATTTCGCCTCGAGTATTAGCGGGCGAACGCAAAAAAAACAAAAAACAATGATATAACAAGAAAAAATAATTATATAAAACAATGCATTATATAAATGAACACCATTATAGTACAATAGCTTCCATTACAAAAAACAATGATAATCTAAATCAAAGAATAAGTAATTAGCTATCATGTAAAAAAAATAGCCTGTTGTGCATGCCAACCAAGTTAATACGCTCATGGAGTAACAAATAATTATACATAGCTATAGGTGACGCACAATCAAGCGTCGGGTGAGGAAAAAATACCTCACGACTTCAGAAAAAATATCTTCTCAAAGTACCAATATCGTACACAGTTACCCCTAGCGCACAATCATGCGCCGGGCAAAGAAAAAAAAAAAATATTACAATGCCAGAAAAAATACATTCTCTCATGTTTTCATATTTCTCAAAAAGTACAATATTGAAATGAATTGCAATGATTAATCAAGTCAAAATAGTATAATCATTACCATAGTAATACGTTCATCATTTCAAAACTCAGAAGTATACGAACAATATAGTAATGCAATGGTGCATAACGATGAACCAACATATCATAAAGAAGTTACATCATATCCTAATATAATACTATCTAATTCGCTATACTATACTTATATACAATATCATGAGCTATCTCAAACAAGTTACATATATATAAGATGACAAATTCTAATGATCCAGGAGCATCCTGTCAGTCAGAAGCCCAAAAACATCTAGAGAGGCGACAAACTGGTTCCACAGGAATGGCAATTCTTGCGAAAATTCCAACGGTAAACATCTCGAACATATAATAAAGTAGCTGAGACTCTTATGGCAAAGCATACGCTGTGAAAAAACACAAATGCAAAACTCTGTTTGGTAAAGGTAAGATGTTATGATATACAACAGCTAATTCTACAATAAACCTACCAACTGTGGCTGTGTAAACATCCGGCCCCTGTATGGAGATAATCAAACCTTCCTCCGTTACACTAGACACGGTAACAGAGAAAGTAGTACCAACTGATTCCCAAACAAGAATAAACCAGGGTCATAAAGTGTTCTACCGGAGTATGTTAATGTATATAGAGTCGTGGGTATATAAATAACCCCGAAATCTAAAGGAAATCTAGAAATGAGAGTCAAGTAGAATCATGTGGGCATCGAGACAATATGTCTGCCATTACATTATTCGAACCACGAATGGCTCGTACAGAAAAGTGAAAGGGCTGTAGCACAATAGCATAACGAGTGGATCTTGAGCTCTTCAAGTCTTTATACTGTAAAGCTGTGAGGGCTTTTTGGTCGGTTTCCACTATGAAATGCGCACCAAGAAGGAATCTCTGAAGTTTAAGAATCGCCCAGACCATAGCTAATAATTCTCGGTCTAGTACAGAGTAATTCCGTTCTGCCACAGTCAGTTTCCTAGAGACATACATAACTGGATGCAGAGTTTCAGAATACTATTGCATCAATGCGGCCCCAATCCCTGTGGATGAGGCGTCACTGTGAAGAATAAAAGTCTTATTTGCAGTGGGCAGTCTTAAGATAGGATGAGAAGAAAATAGTGTCTTAATCTCGTCTAATGAGGATTGGCATTCTGGGGACCAGCGTACCATATTAGGTGACCCCTTCTTTAATAGGGTTGAGAGAGGTGCAGTAATTGACGATAGGTTAGGAATAAATCTTCCATAGAATTGGATTAAACCTAAGAGACTACGGACTTGCTTCTTCGTCTTAGGAGTAGTGATGTTAAGAATTTTAGAAGTGTTGTGGTCCTCCGTCCGCAAGAGACCATGACCAACCCAGTGACCCAAAAAAGAAATGTCGCTAAACCCAACATATGCTTTATACGGTTTAGCCGTCAAATTATGAGAGCGTAGAGTAGTCAAAAGTTCAGAAAGACCTTGAAAGTGATCTTCCCAAGAATCACTAAAAAGGCAAATATCGTCCAAGTACGCAATAACATCTGGACGATGTGAAAAGATTTGACGCATCATGCGTACAAAAGTAGCTGGGGCATTAACGAGGCCGAAAGGCATGAAGTTCCATTGGAACAAACCCCTAGGTGTTGAAAAAAAACAGTAAACTTGGACATACGTCGAAGTTTAAAAGAAAAGCTGTGAGTGCGACAAAAAGTCATAAAGGACGAAAATATTGAGCTAATTTGCCCAATAAAAAAAGGTGAGGAAAGTCATAAGGTACAGATATGTACTAACCATTAAGTCCGTAAATGTAGTAAAGAAAACGCTAGTCATTGCAGCAAAAAAGTTGCAATCAACGTTACTGGATATAGATTCAGTCGTAGCGATGAAGTTAGTATGTGTGTCAGACAAAATCGAAGGATCTTCTTCCACAATAGTAGTTAAAGAAGAGTCAAAGTTAGAGTTGCGACGTACTGAAGTATGTCGAACTGGGCTAAAAGAAGCACCAAAATTAGCATGATGAACAATTGTATCATCAATACTGCAAGATTGCACCATATTAGCAGAATGTATCACTTGAGAAGATTTTGGCATTGTTGTTAAGGTTGTTTAAGTTAGGTTATGTTGCCGTTCCCAAGCAGCAATTTGTACCGGCGTGCACACCTTTACCGACAGTAAGGTCGGTGATAGGTGCTCTGAGCAAACATGCGTGTATATAACCAGTGAAAAATGGTGTGGCAATGTGGACTATGGCAGTCGGAAAAGTCTCAACTGTCCCAGCGAATGTCACACATTTCACCATATTACCAGTTGCACAAGATGGATGAACTAAAGACTGTCTAATCCCTACAGTTGTGCATCCAGAATCAAAGAGAACTGAGACTGGATTATTATTCACAAAACCCTTATGTAGAGTAAGAGACCCTCTTCCGTCATGCGCAGCTGCGGCAGAAAGAGCGGGTAGAGGATGACCACAACTCAAGGTAGTTATAGCTGTAGGTTGGAACAAAGTTGTGCACTCCGGGCACTGAGATGCTCTCTCGAAATTGAAAGCAGTAGCATTAGAGACGCTATTATTATTGTTACCTTGATCATTAATACCTTGGGGCTCTTGTTGAGCAGAGTTACCATGACGATACGATCTATTATTATTTGGAGATCTACTGTCGTATCGCGATCTGCCGCGACTATTATCTCTATTGGAAGCATTGTTATTACCTCTATTGAAACTATTGTTCTGATTTGAACCCCAGTTAGCATAGTTGCGATTGTCATTTCCCCTTTGATCAAAATTTCTATTTGATGGGCTTTGTTGTCTCCGAGAAAAATTATTGTAGGGTTGATAACCTCTATTGTAGTTACCTCTTCCAAAATTTCCATAATTATTGGGACCAAAATTTTGAGGACCGTTAAATTGTCTCCGATTTCTTGAAGAAGGAGAATCACTACGTGATGAACCCCATTGGTTCTGTCTAAAATTTCGATTATCTCTCCTACCAAAATTGCGTTCAGCACTATGAGATCTATATCGCAAATTAGGACCATATGGTATTGCTGAAGCCACGGGTAAACCTTCTTCGACTTTAGAATTGCTAACCATTACATTTGGATGTGCCGTGACGTATTGGCGACAGTATTGTTCCATATCTTTCAAATTTGGAGGCTTTCGCTCATGTAGAAAGGAAAGAAAAGATTTATTAACTGATGACATTACTTTGTCACGAAGCAACAAGTCCATAAGGGCTTCATATGTGTGTTCAGTTTTTGAAGTTCAACCCAACGTGAAAACGTAAGGCGAATATTTGATATAAAGTCTGAAAAATCTTTCCCTTCTCTGGCAACAGAGTCTTAAAGCGTAGGCGATAACCTTCTTCATCCAGTTGGTATTTTTTTTAATAAGGCTGCTCTGACAACAGCATAGTTATTCATGTCAGGACCTTCCAACATACTTATAGTATTCAAAGGTTCACCCTTAAATAACTTCCTAAGTTGTTCACAATATTGTGACTTGTCTACCTTATGAGATTCGCATGAAAGTTCAAATCTATTTAGATAGAATGAGATATTGTCACAGTCAGAGTTGAAAATAGGCAATTTAATATCATAAGATTTAGTATTTGCCTTATTAGAAGTTGTTTGATTGATTGTCTCATTTTGTGTATTACCCATATTCACTACTTTTATTTTCTCCAGTTCCATTGCTAAGATTCTTTCGTTGTGTAGTCTTTGGTTTTCCTCAGCTTGTATCTGAAGTTTCTGAATTTCCATTTGCTGTTGATTTTTTCTCTCTTCAGCTTCTAATTTCTGTTTTTCAGCTTCTAATTGCATTTGGATTTTTCTATCTTCAGCCTCTCTTTGCTGTTGAATTTTTCTCTCTTCAGCTTCTAATTTCTGTTTTTCAGCCCCCAATTGCTGTTGAATTTTTCTCTCTTCAGCTTCTAATTTCTGTTTTTCAGCCTCCAATTGCTGTTGAATTTTTCTCTCTTCAGCTTCTAATTTCTTTTTTTCCATTTCCATTTGGAATTTTCTCTCTTCTGCTTGCATTTGCAATCTCCTATTTTCAGCTTCAATTTTCTGTTTCTCAACTTCCATTTTCTGTCTCTTTTCTTCAGCCTTCTGCGCCTTGGCATATTCAACAAGTGCGAATTCTTTTACTTCCTCATTAGTCATCCCAAGGGATCTCCCTTGCTCAATGAAATAATCCAAACTAGACATAATGCTGTATTATATGAAAATAAATACCTTATGTAAATATATTGCTTGAGAAACTCACTTTATCCCAACTCAGTGGGTAACAAGTCCTTACTCAAGAACTTGTATAATTACCTTATTTCTAAATAATATAATTAATCACCTATATATATATATGTATATATATATATATAGATATTACTGCATTATAATATTGACAGTGTATGACAAAATAGATAATACAAACAAGAAAGACAAAGACAAGATATAAAGAACAAATGACAACGTTCGCAGGAATCAACTAAGGTAAAAAGCAGAAATAAAGTGAAAAATATTGCAACGACAGCTGCGAATAGTATACAAGTGACAAAACAGTGTATAAACGAATATAACTCAAAGATAGAAAGGGGAGGAAGACACTCACAAACAAATTATCAAGAACAGAGAAAAATATAACAAAAACAACTCTAAGACATCTCGTCACATCTAAACAATAATAAAGATGACTGAATTCGGCGTAAACAGAGTATGCCCAGAATTATATCATGGGATCTTTAACGACACGAACTTAGTCACACAGTCCCTATAGAACACTTTTGTAGGCCCTCGGTGAAGTGGGATATCCTATGAAAGTCTCCACCCAACCTGCCCGCTGAAATATGAACACATATAACATAGAAACATGTAACATTAAAAATAAGAATCTAATGGAGTGTACTGAGGAAGGCTTAACTCTTAAAGGCCGGAACGACGCTGGTAGCGTACATCCGCAAAACCCCTAGAAGCCGAAGCGACGTTGGGAACGTCACTTTTGTTTTCCATGAAATTTTTTCCGTATTTTCGTTATAACTCATGACTGAATACTATATGTAGAATATCACTAAAAATCCTTCATATTCTAATTCTACATTCATTTATCTTTACTGTGATGTATAATATGTGTGTCTTTGTTGTGTAATAACTCAGAAACTTTAGAATTTATAAAGGTACTGCTTTAAGGTACAAATATAATTCTGGCAAAACTCGTGAAAAAATTCCGGCCTGCAAGAGTTAATCAACTACACAGAGGCACAGTTTACAACAACAAACAGCCACTTATCTTCCAAAATGAAAAAAATATCTATTCCACAACAGGAGCAATGATGTACATGGTAAACACGGTCTACAGCAATCCGATGGTGATCGATACTGGAACTCCAGACATCAGAAGTTGCCTGGAACACTGTAAATCTTGAGTTGAACAACTTGTATACTTGAAAACTCCTTTTGTAGATGAAACTTGCTAAAAAAACTTGGACTGGTTACACTGTAGATCTTCTGTCGAACAACTTGTGCTTCACTGTTTATAGCCCCATATTACTGGCTACCACTGTTGACGGCTGGATGGACGTTGCAAACTATATTATTATTCATCTGTTGCAATAATGTTCTTGGCCTCACGGAATAGTATGGAGAGGCGGTACCAGGAAGATAAATGTAGATGTGTATATATATTGCGCTGATAAAGGCAATCAGCTATGTCGGGCTTACAGGTGGCCGACTGGGTGTGTGTGTGAAGCTATCAATGGACGCGAATGCATGTGGTTCTGGATCAAACACGAGTTATCACACACCATAATACAAATAACAGGTACCTGACATCTAAACTTGTTTACGAGCACTGGAACAGGTAACACTGTGAACTCTAGTAAACATCATAGACAGAAAATGTAGAAACGACTGGAACGTCTATACATTGTTTAATATAATAGTTGCCCATCGCAAGCGAAGATGGCGACAGCTTCAGACTTGAATTGTGAGACATCAGTGCCGTGATCTCATGTGGCTAATTAGTCCTATTTTGGCCCTACAGGCCATGCCACATACGGGGCACACATGGTTAGAGTCAATAGTAGTGTTGCTGCGCATTCTGACTTTTCTTGCAGCACGCTTGCCTTCTGCCTTATCAGCTAAATTCTGTTCTGCAATGCGAGCGCCTTGAGTAATGTTTGTCCGCCAGGTAGAGCGATCATGTGCGATAGTCTCCCAGGAGACTGTTTAATATATACTGGTACCAGCGCCACATCAAACGTAAACATGCTGGTATCACAGCCATAAGCACATCATAAATAGTACACTGTCACAAATACAGTTCACGATCAATTCTGACATCTCAGGTACACATCAAATCCATAGGTAGTTAAATGCAGAGCATAAAACATCCCAAGCACAGCAGCTGTATAATTACAATGACATCTATATCGTCAGGCTCAACATAACTCATGGGAGACAACACCTTCCCTATAATAATAATCTGTCGACCTCACAAATCTCCCTCATCAAAGATATCAACACATAACGGCCTATAATCCATGGCCCGAAAAAATCTTTAACAGACGTACGTTCTGTTGAATACATATATCAGCCTTTATATCCACGGCTTTATGAAAATCTTAGGCAATATCAAAATCCCTTTCACCAAAAACTAGGTACCACAAACTGATTTTTCATTTTGTTTTTACAGTGTCTTTGTTTATAGATCTTAATGGATCTCTTTAAGCCATGAAATTTCCTTTTTAAATTTTAAAAATCGGACATCAAACAACCGAGTTACAGCATTTCAAAATTGTGGGGAATTACACAAATTTTCAAACATCTTCGCACCGAACAAATTGCCTGACTTTGCACAATCATAACTACAGTCAACAAACACTTACCAAGTCAATAATGCTTTTTGTACAAAGTCATACAAGTCCTTATTGCAGAAAAGAAACATGGGAAGTACAACAATTCAATTAAATGAATTATGGTCCATCAAAATTGACAAAAGATGCAGTAGCAAGTCTCATTGTTGTGCTCGCAAAGTGCAATTTATTGAGCTTAAAGAGAGCATTATATACTTGATGCTTAATTTTTTTGAGCCACATGAAATACTGAATACTATAAAACTGCATTATGTGAAAATTGATCGAAGGCTAAATTTGCAGTTCGGAAGAAAAATCTCACAAAATTCCAAATGTTGTCATAAAATCATGAATATTGCATCTATAGAGCTGAAAACTTCCATATTAATGTAATTTGAGTTGTACAATTCAAATTGATGGTTATTTTCTTGATTGAAACAACCTTTACTGCTTAAAATTTGATTTTTATAAACAAAGAAACATTACATATTAGTCCGTGTCCAACTCACTGTCACTTGAGGTCAGCTGCATCAAAAGATAATTGTGTGTTCAGAAAGTCCTCAAGTGAATCTCCTCTCAGGGCACTGGCTTGTTGTACTGACATCTGGCACCTGTATTGTAGCTGTCCTTTACTCACATTCTGTTCGTGTAGCACAGAGAAACCAAGAGGTCACCTGAGAGAAATTTGTTGGGAGGGACGGGAAGAGGACAAATTGCATGATTGTGTTATTTTATTATTAATACAAAAAATGTCGGCCAAATTATTTTTTCTTTCCCTTTGTTAATCATTAAGCATTTATTGCGGCATTAATTTTTACTGCATTTACCATTTAAATCATTATATTAATTATACACAGCAATCAAGAACTACTTATTCGGAGTAACCAGGAGGACATGCACACCATCATAGCTGGCAGACGCTGGAGTTGGGTTGGCCATGTCCTTAGAAGGAACCCTGATACCATCACAAGAACAGCTATGCTATGGACCCCCGAGGGAAAGCGAAAGAGAGGCCGACCAAAAACAACTTGGCGGAGAACTGTGGAAGCTGAGATGCAAAGAATGAACCACAGTTGGGGCACTGTACGAAGGATGGCCGCCGACCGAGCAAAGTGGAATCAATTTGTTGCTGCCCTACAAGACGCCACCAGGCGTGATGGCCGCTGAGTGCTTTGACGGTTGGTGGTTATGGATCAAAGAAGAAGAAGATTAATTATACAGTAGATTGTAAGTCTCTCTTTTACATAGATTATGTCATTTGTCTTTTATGTTTGTAATTGTAAAATAAACTCAAAACCTGTAGAGGCTTCTAGGAAAGCTTCAACTACATAGTAGCCTAATGATTTTTAACATCAGAGAATGAGAGGAAATAATATGATATATAAACTTTACACAACAAGACGTACTTGCTCCGATGTTGCATTTTCCTAGTCCTTCAGAAGACAGAACTGTGCCAATAGTCTATTTGTCACAGTAGAAATCCGTGGCAGAGCCGGACGTCTGCCTCTTCCCGTCATTGAAAAATGTGCATCATAACGATTGTCCCCTGAAATAATTGAGAAAAAAAAAAGGTTAATTATGCGAGAGAGGCAATTTTAAAAAAAAAGGTTAACGTCCACAAATGTGTAGCAAGCTCAATTCTAAACATGACCTTTGACATCTATAACGTTATCGAAAGTAGGTCAGCGGCTTTACAAGCTGTTACTAAGTGTTAGACCTTTATTCTGATACCGAATGTTTAGAAAATGGTGATGGTCCGATAAAACAACCAAATAGCTACATAAACAACAATACCCCACCCCCAAAATTGCTTAAAAAACGAAAAACGTTCTGTCTAAATGTCTGAATCGAGCAGCCACATTTGGCTGTTCTTTTACTAATACATCCGCCCTCCGTCACTTGCCGTTGCTATATTGCAAATAAACAAAATAGGTCTGAAATGAATAGAAATAAAACAAAATTCAAAACTTACTCAGAACACATATTGGGTCAACTTCCATTGGTGAAACTTTCATTTCAGCGCCTGAGTCATTTCGTGCTGTGTTTCGTTTGTCAGACGGAACATCCGCCTTTATGTTTACACGCCGAAATGTGTTGGAGGTGCTGTGTTTTAACGTTCGTTCGCTCTTTCATCAAATTAATAAGATTTTTAAAACTTTGATACGATTTTAGCAGAATTGTTGCTCGTTTGTTTGATGTAACACGAGTGTAGGTAGGCCTCCCAGATGTGTTTTAAAATCCAAACTTTCTCATTCACTTCGAATTTACGATATCTTCCTATAACAAATGTGTGCCTCGTGTTACATGTGTGTAAAGCTCAGTTTCCGCTTTTCTCATTGGTGAAAACCGTATGAATGTAGCATGTTTGAGGACACAGCGCCGACGCTTTGAATGAGATGGGGGTCTTTTCAGCGAATTTCGCTCTCTTGAGCGCCAGTCAGCTAGCGCACGGCAAGAGCGGTTTTAATGGCGTTTTTGTTTTTTGTCTCACTCAATTTCAGTGACACGCAGAAAGTTATAATTGACATATTATGAAAGAAGAAAGATCAAGGAACCAGAAGATATAATTTTTATTTAGAAAAGGCAAATTAATTACTAGGCAAAGTGAGGTTGAAAAGGGCCCAAATTGGGCCTCGCTTGCGCGTCACAGAATTTTTCGACCGTCGCGCAAGAGGCAGTTTGTGGTACCTACAAAAACCATTTCTCCATATCGGGACACACTAACCATAATCGTCAGTCCCTTCTCTAAGCTATCTCAGCATTCGAATGTCACGAAAAATCTCCCCGCCAAAAAAACAGCTCAGTAAAAAATTCATCCCTGCGCAAAAACGCCGCTGAGACGTGAACACAACTCAATCTAGACCATTCGACCACTAAAAGATGTAGAATCGTACACTTATCTTGGAAGTAATATAGACAAAGTTGGAGGGACAGACAGTGATATCAAAATAAGAATACAAAAAGCAAGAGGAGCTTTCATTGCATTGGGAAGCATATGGAGAACGAGAGAAATCAAGTCGAACACGAAATTAAGAATCTTCAACTCAAATGTGAAGTCAGTCCTATTGTATGGCTATGAGACATGGAGAACAACAAAAACAACAACCAAAAAGCTACAGACTTTTATAAACGGGTGCTTGCGTAGAATAGAAGGACTGAAGTGGTACGAGAAAACATAAAGGATCCCGTTACACGCCCATTAAGGCATATTGGGAATATGGTGTTAGGCCCATATTTTCTTGGCCGTCGGCACACTAGGGGTGATGTGGTGAGCATCACGCTGGCCGCCTTAACCTTCCCAGAGTTGCTCTGGTACCCATTTGGGGCTGGATCAACCCAGGAGCCGTTTGTGGCCTAAAAAAATGGTATGACAAAGTCACAAATGTGGAATTGATGACAAGAACCAGACAAGTGCCAGTGGAACAAAAGTTGAAGACGCTGGCGATGGATAGGACACACATTGAGGAAACCTGTTGATAGCATTACAAGGCAATCCTTGTTCTGGAATCCTTAGGGAAAAAGAAGCAGAGGTAGACCAAAAACACATGGAGAAGAGAACTAGATACAGAGGTGAAAATGATGAGGAAAACATGGAAAGAACTTGAGCTGATGGCACGTGACAGGAAGACTGCATGTGTTTGTTGAAGGCCTATGCTCCTTGGGGGGCTAAAGGGTATTGATATATATATCCGGCGTGAATGGGAGTGCAAGGGGGGGGGGGGGGCTTTCATTGCGTTGGGAGGTGTATGGAAATCGGGAGAGGTCGGATCCAGCGCGATAGTGGGAGTCTTCGGCTCAGGTGTGGAGTCGGTCCTGTTTTGTCGGTCCTGGCTCTGAGACATGGAGAGCGGCAGGGACGGCGGCCAAGGGGCTGCGGACTTTCGTGGATGGGTGCTTGCGTGGAGTGGAGGGATTGGGATGGTGTGACAGGGTTGCCAACGTGGAGCGGAATGGGTGCCGGTGGAGCGGGAGATGAGAGAAGGACGGTGGCGATGGATAGGACACGCGCTGGGGAGGCCTGTTGGTTGCGTTGTAGGGCGGTCCATGTTCTGGGGCCCCCGGGGCGGCGGAGGTGGACCAGAGGGCGCGTGGAGAGGAGGGCTGGAGGCGGGGATGGAAGTGATAGGGAGAGCTTGGAGGGGGCTTGAGATGATGGCACGTGGCAGGAGGACTTGGCATGTGTTTGTTGAAGGCCTATGCTCCTTTGGGAGTGGAGGGTTATGATATGATGAAAGCTAGACATGCAGTGTGAGTCATGTCTAGGAGTTAGACTAAAGCAGTCATGTCATCGGCTGGCCGACGCCACCACGTCAGCACCCATCCGTGCTAAATAGACTTAGAAAACATTAAACATAAATATAAAACGAAATAGTACTAGAAGAAGTGGCTTGGTAAGTTTTAAAAACCCACTGTTTACTAAAACGTATACTTTAGAACCAGAATTTATACCTAAACGCCAAGAAGACCAAAGTATTGACAACAGACAAAGTAAAGACCAAACTTGAAATTGATAACGAAGAACTGGAAAGTGTTAATGAATTCGAATACTTAGGATCAATCATCAACAGCTCTGGCGACTGTGCAGTAGAAATTAAAAGAAGACTTGCAATTGCTTCACATAAACTAATACAGATGAAAAACCTATGGCAAGACACAAGCAAAGAAACAAAGTTACAACTGATCAGAGCATGTTTATTCCCAGTAGCAAGATACGGCTGCGAGACTTGGACACTCAATAAAACAGTTGCAAAAGAGGTTATATCATTCGAAATGAAATGCTACAGAAGGATGTTGAGAATACCCTGGACCGAAAAAAAAGACCAATAGAGGAGTACTGCACTCACTAAACGTAGAGGAAAATTGGCTCCTAAATACCATCTCAGTAAGGAAGCTGAAATTTTTCGGGCATATAAAAAGACATAATAGTCTGGAAAAAATAGTGATGGAAGGCGTGGTCCCTGGAAAAAGAGGAAGGGGTCGACCTAGACGACGGTGGACCCAGGACATCATAGAGTGTCTGAACTTGTCTTTTGCTGATGCAGGTCGATTTGCCCAGAATCGTGAGGCGTTCAGAGCAGCTGTAATGGAGACAACGTTCTGGAAAGAATACGTCACATGATGATGATACTTTAGAACAGAATAGTCTCCAGAAAAATATACGAAAACGCCGCAGTGTTCCCTTAGTTATGAAGTGTCAATGACGTAGGTGAGCCGCCGACGTTATCTTTCGCGGGAAGTTTTTCCAGGCAAACAGCGTTTTCTAACATTTTCACTTCAGTTCCTGGGAGAAAACCGTAGGTGTACGTTGACTTTTTGCATATGCTTCGATAGCCGTGTCCGAGCTATTTCATACCGCAATTAGCAACAGAGGTTTTCTAGTCTACAGAATCAACTCAAGTATGATGGCAGTTAACCATATCAGTGGTTAACGATACAAACGAAAGACTAGTTTGTGTGCAGATTGCATTACCAGAAATATATGTGTTAAAGAAAGTGAAAGTACTTTCTCAAGTGAGTACCTCTTGTATTTCAGCTAGAATGATTATTATGAGATGCCGTTAGACTTCAGTGAGAGATCTGCAAATGATAATGATCTGGTACAATTTATGGAAGAAGTTGAAGCAAAATTAAATCCTACGCCTAAACTAAAAGAACCTAAGGAATGCAAACAACTAGAAACTATTGAAGCTTAGGTACCCCACGTTATTGAAGCTACTAGAGGCGGAATTTGGTATCATGAAGAACATGCATTTGATGTAACGTGCTGATGCTGATTGAAATGAATATGTTTTCATTTCTCATTGTAAATAAAACATCGTTTTGTTTGATCTCCTACTGTTTTATCCACTGACTCTTGTTTGAAGTTCCAGTTTCACATCATTGATTATTCATACAACAATAACTACACCACTAATAACAACCACGAGGAATTGAACGAACCTGGGGACCATATCAATCAGAAATAAACATCTCTGGCAGCCAGCCAGTACTTTGACTGAAGATAATAAGAAGACTATCACTGGGTACGCATCAGCCCCTCAGTGAAGGTTAGTCTTACGACAAAATAACCAATACCAGTCACAATCACCCTGGTTCTCCAGGTTGTGGGTTTTAGCATAGGGCCGACACCCCTTTCTATGTAAAAAGAAACGAAGTTACGGAAACGACAACAAATGAACAAACTTTGCTGCGGGATGGGCATCCGGAGTCTGAAGCTCGTATGACTGCCAATAGTGAAAGCCGAAAGGAAGCCAGTGATATGAAAATGAACGTCCGGACCGCAAAACGTGAAACGAATAGGATTTTTGAATGTCAGGTCATTGAACGAGACGGGAAAACTAAAACAGGTCACATCGAAAATGAGAAACTATAGATTACACAATCTAGGGATAAGCGAGAGCAGATGGACAGGGACGGGAAAAGTTAAAACAACAACAGGAGAAACAGTACTTTACTCTGAAAGAGAGGATGGACAGCACAATGAAAGTGTAGCCATTATTCTACAGAAAGGAATAGAAAGGTCATTACTGGAATGGAAACCCATCAACAGTAGACTGATAAGAACAAGGTTGAGAGGGAGATTCACCAACACTACAATAATCCAATGCTATGCCCCAACAAATGACAGCAACGAAGAGGTCAAGGACGAATTCTATCAACAGCTGCAAAAAGAAATGGAAGCCGCATCTAGATACGATCTTATCGTAGTAATGGGACACCTCAGTGCGAAAGTTGGAACACACAATTCATATAATGAAAGAGTAATGAGAAAATGCGGCAGCTGAACAGTAAACGAGAATGGGGATAAATTAATAAGTTTCTGTAGCATTAACAACCTGGTCATTGGAGGAACACTTTTCCCACACGAAGAAATTCACAAATTAACATGGGAATCACCAAATGGCCGGGACAGAAACCAGATAGACCACATTATGATTAATGGTAGATGGAAACATTCATTACAAGGTGTGAAAGTAAGAAGAGGTGCAGATGTGGGAAGTGATCACCACTTAGTAGTAGCAAAACTGAAGGTGAAACTCAGAACTGCTGGACCAATTGTAACTACATAGAAAAGGTATGACATCAGCAAATTGAAGGACCCCCTTATTAGAAAAGCTTTTGTGGCTGATATAAAGAAATGATATCAAATAGCCAAAAACCAGGAAAAGACATCGACTGATGATATTGACTAGAAATTCAACACCCTTTCAACAGTATATAAGGAAAGCAGCAATTCATGTTTGGTATTCCAGGGGATGTAGGATAAAGAGAGAGGTATAGTACCTCACGGTGAGAGACAGCCATGTCCTTTTTAGGATAGTCAGGATCCTATTTGGTTCTCCTCTCTTTATCTAGCTCATGTATGGCTCCTCGAATACCGCTTGTGTACGGCGGTGGCCACATCCCGGGCAACAGTCTTGGCTGACTGGCTAAACTACATGGGTGGAGTAGGAGCAATCTTACTCAAGGGAATGTCCATCCCTAGTACACAAAGACTGAGACGGTGAGTGAGGCGGAGGAATCTGAGAAGATCAACGGCTCGCAAAGCGAAACAGCAAAGTGTGTGGCGCACTAGAGGCATGTCGGACATAGAAAAAGACAATGGCTGGCCACCGTGGAAGAGATTGGGGCCTTACCACGTACTTCCTACAGAACGTAATGGGATCACAACAACAAGATAAGAACCGATATGTAGAGAACTCTCTGTCCCCTGGGGAAGAATCTACTGTACAAATTAACAGGGAAGAGGCAACTCCTCTAATGAGTAAGGAAGTACATAATGACGAGTGTTCCTTAAATTCTGTTGAAAGGGAGCATTCTGAGAAAGACCATCTAAAAACTAGTAGGAGAAGCCTAAAATACAATATTATACATTGGTATTCTTGTTATCTTCGCAAATATTTTGAAAGCAAAATTGTGCTTAAGGGAAAGTCATTATTGTGTTACTTCCCTTGAAAGTTGTGTCGGCTCTTTCGATCAAACTCCGCGGATAAATCCATTTTACTGCGATTTATTCGTTGTTTGGGTAATAATAGATTGTTCTTGCTTCAGAATATCTATGGCCTGAATTTATGTGTATTGTTTGTCTGAGTAGGACGAGTCTGTCTTATATCTGTATATCTTTACATATCTAAGTCGAACTATATGTTCTGTTGTCTCTAGAGAGGTCGAAGGCTATTCGGCGGATGTGTCGCTAGAGTGTGGTGTGATTTGGCTTCGTCCTGTTAGGGACTGTGTGTTTTCCATGTCGGCCTGTCGCCGGGGAAAAAGTGATCTCAGTATTTGTGGGGAAGGTGATAGTTGTCTAAACCTATCGTGTATGCTTTACCCCAGTGTTTAGTCGTATTGCCAAGGAATGGCAGTTTCATAATTCCTATACCAAGGTAATCAAAGACACTCTTATGAACTCTCGATCGAAGCCACCATTTTTCGATAGTTACGATTTGAATGTCTAAGAGAATATATTTGACTCGATGAAAACGACTTCGATTCCTAGCAGCACTATATCCTGTAGATTGCAGTCAATTGTTCATGATCAAATCTACAGAGCAATGAAATGTTTTATGAATGACTAACTTTAGGACAGATTCATTATCTGTATGCAAACGTGAGTGACAGCTCACGAGTGAAGCCATCTTGGATCCAAACATGTAGTGACTTTCAAGAAGAGAAAAGGGGATGCCCGTATTATCGCTTGTTTAGTCCAGAGATCACTGCTACACATGAGAACCCTTTATCAGCGGTTCAATATTATTATATGGAAAAATATGTGCTGAACATTATGTTGAAGAATCGTCGCTAGACGAGATTAGGTTTAGAAGCCATCTGAAATATTGTTTATAAGCTGACGTGCTCAGTCAGTGAAGTCAGATGATTTATATGTATGGGCGATGCTGAGGGCTTGGCTACTGACAGTCCATTATAATATTAATCTACATGAGTGCCCATGTAACATAACATTGCAAGACCAGTTATCCACTGTACTATGATGTATTATGCCAACCTGTGATTTGTCACTATCTGTGCTGTCGAGTGTGTACGTCCAATTAAACTTTAGAAAAGGTACACAGTCGTTGGTGTCGATGACTTCCAGTCATACATGAGTGTGAGAAAAGAACATTTGTCAACAACACGAACCCTTATCATCATTCGCACATTGTACACTCAATCCATGTCTACACACCACTGCGTAGGTCAAGTTGACATTCCATACACTACAGTGGAGCAAACAACACCATAGAGATCTTATCAACTGATGATGATGATGATGTCTGCTTCCATCCACTTATATCTATCTTTTGGTGGATATCATTAACGGGAATAAAAATCCAACATTATCAACGTTTATCAACTTTATCAACTGGTGGACCAGCTTTCTGGGTTTGACCTCGCAGAAGTTCAGAAGTCAACAGATTACCGATACCAGACCGTTTCCTGTGGCTGATACGACACACTTGCAGTATTGGTTTGCTCTTTGTCAACACTTCGTCACGTGACCTGTCAGGTGAATGCAGTATGTAGGTCAGCGTTGTTGACATTTTTTACATTAGACATTATAGAGTTTCACAGAACAGTTGGATCAATTCTTGTCAATGTTAACAGGAAGACAGTATGAGTGAACTAAGAAGTCCTATTTTCATCGATGGATCTTCTTGTTTTCCATATATGAACTTTAATATTTAAGGCCAGAATGTTTAATTGAATAAAGTGGCAGTTTGTTTATTTTCATAAAAATAACTTTGCCATTACTGTAAAACTGAGCCTATTTTGCAACACATACTATCATACACATAATTTATATATATTTATGTTTACATGTTATTTGTTTGTATAGTATGTTAGTTTCTATGTCAGCGGGTTGTGTTTAAGGTTGGGCGGCGTCCTCACAACAGAATATCCCACGTCATAGAGGGTCCGTTGTGGGCGTTTTCTATAGGTGCAATTTTCTTGATTGAAAATTTGCTGCGACAACTGTTGCTTTTGTGTTAGCTGTGAAGTCTGTAATTATTGTTATTTTTGTGATATTTCTTTGTTCTTTAGTTTTGTTTTGATTTGTTTGTAATTTGTTGGTCTAACCTTTTCTATCTTTCAGTTCTATTCACAATTTATATTCATATATTGTGACGTCATTTGTGTTGTTATTCTTTGCAGATTCAGTGATTATTTTCATTGATTTCCCTATTTGATTTATTTTGATTTCTGCAAACGTTCTTGTATTGTCAGTCCTATTTGTACTTTATGTATTCTGTTGGTTGACATATGTTTTATATAGGTATATTTCATAAGACACAATTGCCTGTGCACTGCACTTGGATTATGGTATAAACCAGTACCTGATTATTATTACTATTATACAAGACCTTATTAAAGGCTTGTGACCCACAGATATTGGGATAGTATACTGATTAATCAAGTCATTGAGAACTTGTGGTATTATTATTGATTCAGGTGATTAGTATTATTGTTAGACATCATGGCTACATTAGAATACTTCATTACACAAGGGAAAGCCCTTGATAAGACTGGTCAACAATTAGAACAATGGGCAGTTGCTCAATATGACAAAGCATTAGCTGCAGAAGAGAGAAGAGCTATGGCAGAAGAGAAAAGATTAGCTGCAGAAGAAAGAAAAGCTATGGCGGAAGAGAAAAGATTAGAAAGAGAAGCTGAGGCTGCTGCTGAACAAAAGAAATTGCAGATGCAGGTAGAGGAAAGGAGATTTGAAGCTGAACAAAAAAAATTGGAAAGAGAAGCTGCGGCTGAACAAAAAAGATTAGACAGTGAAGCTGAACAAAAAAAATTGGAAAGAGAAGCTGCGGCTGAACAAAAAAGATTAGACAGTGAAGCTGAACAAAAAAGATTAGACAGGGAAGCTGAACAAAAAAGATTAGACAGGGAAGCTGAACAAAAAAGATTAGACAGAGAGGCTGAAGAAAAAAAAGCAATAAGAGAACATGAATTTGAGTTGGAGAAATTAAGATTGACAAGTATGAGTAATGTTAATCAGGCATCTAGTGGTAATGATAAACCTTCTACTTACAAGGTTAAGGTTCCACCGTTCAATCAGTCCAGTGACGATATTACATTCTGGCTGGATAGATTTGAACGTTCTTGTCGTACACATAATGTGGATAAATCACAATACGCTAATCAATTATCAGAAAACTTGAAAGGTGAATCTTTGACTAGATTATGCCTTGTAGGAGAAGCAGATAAGGATAATTATGATGTCATTAGGGCGGCTTTGATAAAAAAAAATATCAGCTAAGTGAGGAAGGCTATCGCCTTTTATTTAAAACGATGGTACCTGAGACGGGTGTAGAATTCTCAGAATTCACTGCAAAGGCACGTCTCACAGTTGATCGTTGGATTGAGCTTTCCAAAACAGAAAAAACGTATGAAGGACTTATGGATTTGTTGCTCAGAGATAAGATTATGTCATGTGTGAACAAACCTTTCCTTGAATTTATACATGAGCGTAAACCCAAATCTCTAAAAGAAATGGAAGAATATTGTTCCCAATATGTCACTGCACACCCCGACGTGACTTTTGGCAACACTAAGATTAAGGAGAGTATGCCAGTTGCTTCAGCAACACCATACAATCCCAATTATTCACACAGATTTCAGGGACCTCAAAACAGATTTGATAAAAAAGGTAACCATAATAGTTATCAAAACCAAGGTAACCAATCATTTCAGGGTTCTTCTTCAAAGAACTGGAGACGACCTGATAGCTCTCGACACAGGGGTGGTCATAATTATAGGAATTTCCGTAGAGGAAGTAATTATAGAAACTATCAGGGTTATCCGTCTTGGAGTCAACAAGATCATAATTACAGAGATACTCATTATAATGAATATGATAATGGTAACCAAGGGAACTATGACTCAAACCCAAATAGGGGTTACAATAGAGGTAACAATAACTACAGAGGTGATAATAACCGAGGTAGATCTCAAAACAAAAGACATAAACCACATTTTCAGGCAAACTCTGCACAACAAGAGTCCCATGAAGCCTATAAACAGAGTAAAGATAATAATGATGCTAGTAATATGGCATGTGCCGCTTTTGATTTTGGGAGAGCATCTCAGTGCCCCCAATGCAAAACGTTATTTGAGCCAACCACAGTGTCTACTTTAAGCTGTGGCCATCCTCTTCCTGCTCTTCCAGCATCAGTCGCGCATGATGGAAGAGGTTCTCTTGTCTTACATAAGGGTTTAGTGAATAACAATCCAGTCTCTGTGCTATTTGATTCTGGATGCACCACAATTGGTGTTAGGCAGTCACTCGTAGATCCTTCCCGTACCACTGGACAAGTAGTCAAATGTGTAACATTTGGCGGCACATTAGAGAAATACTCTACTGCTATCATTAGGATTGCTACTCCTTTCTTTACAGGAGATGTACACGCATGTCTTCTTCCGAATCCGATCGCTGACCTCATCATCGGTCGCATTCATGGAGTCAAGGAATGCACTCCGCAACAAATTTCCACGTGGGAAAGGCAAAACATGCAGATTGCTAACGCTGTAGTCACTAGAGCTCAGGCTCTTAATATGCCTCAAACTTCATCTATTGAAGATAATGAAGTGCATAACCAAGATAATCCCTTGGTAATTTCTCGTGACTCGTTTATAAAACAGCAAGAAGATGATCCCACTCTGAAGAAATTCTTCATTCTTGCAACTAAAGGTGATCCGAATAAAGACACAAGTCGTAAATCGTGGATTACAAAGAAGAATGGCGTACTTGTACGTATGGTTCAAGACTCCATTACGTCAAGTCATTCTCAAATCCTGGTTCCCAAGAATTTGAGAGTTAAAATTTTGCAGCACGCTCACGACTCTCAGTGTGCTGGACACATGGGTTTTTCCCGTACTAAGTCAAGAGTCCTTGCGGCTTTCTTTTGGCCATTGGTAAACAAGGACATACGGATTTATTGTCGATCTTGTAAAGTATGTCAGGAAGTTAAATCCAAAGGTCCACGGCATGCTGCACCCATTCAGGCGGCGGACATTCCTATTCGGCCGTTTCAAAAAATGGCCATAGACATTATTGGTCCATTTAAGATCAAGTCTGCCAGAGGACATCAGTTTATCTTGACGTGTGTTGATATGTGCACACGTTGGCCAGAGGCTATTCCTCTGAAGAGCATTACTACTGCTGATATTGCAGATGCTCTTTGGCTTATATTTTCTCGTCTGGGGTTCCCCGGAGAATATTGTCAGACCATGGCACCCAACTAATATCAGATACCATGTCTCAAGTAATGTCTACTCTGCAGATAGATAGATCTTTAAGTAGTATCTACCATCCAATGTCTAATGGTATGGTCGAACGCCTTAATAGAACACTTAAAAACTTACTGGGGAAGATAACTGAGGATCATCCTCAAGACTGGGACAGAGTTTTACCTGCGGCCCTCTTCGCTTACAGAGAGGTACCCAATGAACATACGGGATTTTCTCCCTTTGAACTCGTCTTTGGCGCGCGTCCGCGTGGCCCTATGTCGTTGCTTCACGATCTCATAACATCTGACAATATTGACGATGACACAAAGTCATCCTACGAATATGTCATCGCGTTGAGACAAAAAATTATCGAAGCATGCAAATTAGCAACTTCTTCTTCTGAATTTGCGAAACAGAAGGCAAGGCAATTTGCCAATAAGAAGAGATGCTTACGACAACTTTGTCCTGGTGACAAAGCATTTGTATTACTACCTTGTAGGGAAAACAGATTACTTATTTCTTGGAAAGGTCCGTACGATATAATATCGAAAATTTCCGATGTCGACTATATTGTCGATATTGATGGGAAGCATAAAACCTTCCACATCAATATGCTTACTGAATTCCATGAACGTCCGGATTATTTGCAACCCATTTTCCAAGCAACGGACAATTCTCCAGTACAACATGGTCATTACTCATCACTGTCCGTGATACAGGATGAGGAAACAAGTTTTTCAGATGTAAATCTTCCTCTTCCAATGATCCCACTTCATTCCAGTGAATCATGGAAGAACGTTACTGTCTCTCCTGATTTGTCTCTAGGAGAACAGCGACAAGTTTCAACTATGTTGCAAACATTTCAGGATGTACTCACTGACATCCCTGGACAAACGAATGTCATTCAACATGACATTGTTCTAACTGACCATACTCCTATTAGGGTTAGACCTTATCCTATACCTATACATTTTCAAGCACAGGTCGAGAAAGAGTTGGATGAGATGATAGATTTGAAAATAATCGAACCATCCACCTCTGCATATTCTTCGCCGATGGTTATTGTGCGTAAAAAAGACAATAACATACGTCTTTGCGTTGACTATCGAAAATTGAATCAAGTAACTAAGTTCGATGCCGAACCTATGCCTTTACTGGAAGAGCTACTTACTCGACTCTCCAAATCTCATTTTTTCACTAAACTTGATTTGTCTAAAGGATATTGGCAAGTTCCTTTATCTGAACGCGCCAAACCTCTCACGGCTTTTTCAACACCTAGAGGTTTGTTCCAATGGAATTTTATGCCTTTCGGTCTTATGAACGCACCAGCTACGTTCGTACGCATGATGCGCCGAATCCTATCTTATCGGTCAGATGTCATTGCATATCTAGACGACATCTGTCTTTTCAGCGATACTTGGGAAGATCACTATTCAGGGTTAGATGAATTGCTGTCTACTTTGCGTGAGCACAACCTGACAGCGAAACCCTCTAAAGCCTATATTGGTTTTAGCGAAATTTCTTTCCTAGGCCACCGAGTTGGTCATGGTTTCCTAAAGACAGAGGACCATAATACTAGTAAGATACTTAACATCTCAATCCCTAAGACTAAAAAACAGGTGAGAAGTCTGTTAGGTCTTATTCAATTTTATGGCAGATTCATTCAGAATCTATCCTCTATCATGGCACCTCTCTCAACACTTCTAAAGAAAGGTTCGCCTAATGTGGTCCACTGGTCTCAGGAATGCCAATGCTCTCTGGATAAGATTAAAACACTGTTTTCAACACCACCTATTTTAGTGCTACCCACTAAAGATAAGACATTCGTTCTTCGTAGTGACGCTTCATCCACTGGGATTGGAGCGGCACTAATGCAAGAGTACTCTGGAACTCTGCATCCTGTAATGTATATTTCCAGAAAACTTAATGCGGCAGAAAGGAATTATTCGGTTTTAGACCGTGAGCTATTAGCTATGGTTTGGTCGATCCTCAAACTACAGAGATTCCTTCTAGGCGCACATTTCATAGTAGAAACCGACCAAAAAGCTCTTACTGCTATACAGAGTAAGAATTTGAAGAGCTCGAGGTCTACTCGATATGCAATTGCTCTTCAACCTTTTCATTTCTCTGTGCGAGCTATTCGTGGATCAGATAATGTGATGGCAGACATTCTGTCAAGATGCCCACATGATTCCACATAACTATTAGGGCTTAGACTTCTTGATATGTCTAGTTCTATAGTAGTTCCTTTTCTATATCATGATAGATACACATTTGTAATTTAATAATATAATGATTGTATCACTACATAGCGGTTCATTGATGTTTATTCACCGCTGTGCTTTGATGATTTTTTCTTCATAAATCATAAATTTAAGATATCTAATACGAAATGATGATATGAATTTTTTAGGCATTGTGTAATTGCCAGAATTGTATTATACTTTGATGACACCTTCCTGGAAAAATATACTTGTAGAGAAATAATTTCTCTCAGTTTATGAGACACATTCTCACCAGTCGCTCCATAAGTCGACTTAGCCTCATATTAGGCGTTATAGGTATTCCTGATATTTTCATCTGCGCATTATTCATGCGTTGTGAGCCTATTGTACGTTGCTCCTAGATGTATTTCAAAAAGAAAAAAAAAAAAAAATGTTCCATTTTTTTTTTTTTTTCCCGGGAGGTGTGGTAAGACTGTTACGTGCAGTCTTTGATATCTTACAATATTATACATTGGTATTCTTGTTATCTTCGCAAATATTTTGAAAGCAAAATTGTGCTTAAGGGAAAGTCATTATTGTGTTACTTCCCTTGAAAGTTGTGTCGGCTCTTTCGATCAAACTCCGCGGATAAATCCATTTTACTGCGATTTATTCGTTGTTTGGGTAATAATAGATTGTTCTTGCTTCAGAATATCTATGGCCTGAATTTATGTGTATTGTTTGTCTGAGTAGGACGAGTCTGTCTTATATCTGTATATCTTTACATATCTAAGTCGAACTATATGTTCTGTTGTCTCTAGAGAGGTCGAAGGCTATTCGGCGGATGTGTCGCTAGAGTGTGGTGTGATTTGGCTTCGTCCTGATAGGGACTGTGTGTTTTCCATGTCGGCCTGTCGCCGGGGAAAAAGTGATCTCAGTATTTGTGGGGAAGGTGATAGTTGTCTAAACCTATCGTGTATGCTTTACCCCAGTGTTTAGTCGTATTGCCAAGGAATGGCAGTTTCATAATTCCTATACCAAGGTAATCAAAGACACTCTTATGAACTCTCGATCGAAGCCACCATTTTCGATAGTTACGATTTGAATGTCTAAGAGAATATATTTGACTCGATGAAAACGACTTCGATTCCTAGCAGCACTATATCCTGTAGATTGCAGTCAATTGTTCATGATCAAATCTACAGAGCAATGAAATGTTTTATGAATGACTAACTTTAGGACAGATTCATTATCTGTATCCAAAACGTGAGTGACAGCTCACGAGTGAAGCCATCTTGGATCCAAACATGTAGTGACTTTCAAGAAGAGAAAAGGGGATGCCCGTATTATCGCTTGTTTAGTCCAGAGATCACTGCTACACATGAGAACCCTTTATCAGCGGTTCAATATTATTATATGGAAAAAATATGTGCTGAACATTATGTTGAAGAATCGTCGCTAGACGAGATTAGGTTTAGAAGCCATCTGAAATATTGTTTATAAGCTGACGTGCTCAGTCAGTGAAGTCAGATGATTTATATGTATGGGCGATGCTGAGGGCTTGGCTACTGACAGTCCATTATAATATTAATCTACATGAGTGCCCATGTAACATAACATTGCAAGACCAGTTATCCACTGTACTATGATGTATTATGCCAACCTGTGATTTGTCACTATCTGTGCTGTCGAGTGTGTACGTCCAATTAAACTTTAGAAAAGGTACACAGTCGTTGGTGTCGATGACTTCCAGTCATACATGAGTGTGAGAAAAGAACATTTGTCAACAACACGAACCCTTATCATCATTCGCACATTGTACACTCAATCCATGTCTACACACCACTGCGTAGGTCAAGTTGACATTCCATACACTACAGTGGAGCAAACAACACCATAGAGATCTTATCAACTGATGATGATGATGATGTCTGCTTCCATCCACTTATATCTATCTTTTGGTGGATATCATTAACGGGAATAAAAATCCAACGTTATCAACTTTATCAACTGGTGGACCAGCTTTCTGGGTTTGACCTCGCAGAAGTTCAGAAGTCAACAGATTACCGATACCAGACCGTTTCCTGTGGCTGATACGACACACTTGCAGTATTGGTTTGCTCTTTGTCAACACTTCGTCACGTGACCTGTCAGGTGAATGCAGTATGTAGGTCAGCGTTGTTGACATTTTTTACATTAGACATTATAGAGTTTCACAGAACAGTTGGATCAATTCTTGTCAATGTTAACAGGAAGACAGTATGAGTGAACTAAGAAGTCCTATTTTCATCGATGGATCTTCTTGTTTTCTGTATATGAACTTTAATATTTAAGGCCAGAATGTTTAATTGAATAAAGTGGCAGTTTGTTTATTTTCATAAAAATAACTTTGCCATTACTGTAAAACTGAGCCTATTTTGCAACACATACTATCATACACATAATTTATATATATTTATGTTTACATGTTATTTGTTTGTATAGTATGTTAGTTTCTATGTCAGCGGGTTGTGTTTAAGGTTGGGCGGCGTCCTCACAACAGAATATCCCACGTCATAGAGGGTCCGTTGTGGGCGTTTTCTATAGGTGCAATTTTCTTGATTGAAAATTTGCTGCGACAACTGTTGCTTTTGTGTTAGCTGTGAAGTCTGTAATTATTGTTATTTTTGTGATATTTCTTTGTTCTTTAGTTTTGTTTTGATTTGTTTGTAATTTGTTGGTCTAACCTTTTCTATCTTTCAGTTCTATTCACAATTTATATTCATATATTGTGACGTCATTTGTGTTGTTATTCTTTGCAGATTCAGTGATTATTTTCATTGATTTCCCTATTTGATTTATTTTGATTTCTGCAAACGTTCTTGTATTGTCAGTCCTATTTGTACTTTATGTATTCTGTTGGTTGACATATGTTTTATATAGGTATATTTCATAAGACACAATTGCCTGTGCACTGCACTTGGATTATGGTATAAAAACAGTACCTGATTATTATTACTATTATACAAGACCTTATTAAAGGCTTGTGACCCACAGATATTGGGATAGTATACTGATTAATCAAGTCATTGAGAACTTGTGGTATTATTATTGATTCAGGTGATTAGTATTATTGTTAGACATCATGGCTACATTAGAATACTTCATTACACAAGGGAAAGCCCTTGATAAGACTGGTCAACAATTAGAACAATGGGCAGTTGCTCAATATGACAAAGCATTAGCTGCAGAAGAGAGAAGAGCTATGGCAGAAGAGAAAAGATTAGCTGCAGAAGAAAGAAAAGCTATGGCGGAAGAGAAAAGATTAGAAAGAGAAGCTGAGGCTGCTGCTGAACAAAAGAAATTGCAGATGCAGGTAGAGGAAAGGAGATTTGAAGCTGAACAAAAAAAATTGGAAAGAGAAGCTGCGGCTGAACAAAAAAGATTAGACAGTGAAGCTGAACAAAAAAAATTGGAAAGAGAAGCTGCGGCTGAACAAAAAAGATTAGACAGTGAAGCTGAACAAAAAAGATTAGACAGGGAAGCTGAACAAAAAAGATTAGACAGGGAAGCTGAACAAAAAAGATTAGACAGAGAGGCTGAAGAAAAAAAAGCAATAAGAGAACATGAATTTGAGTTGGAGAAATTAAGATTGACAAGTATGAGTAATGTTAATCAGGCATCTAGTGGTAATGATAAACCTTCTACTTACAAGGTTAAGGTTCCACCGTTCAATCAGTCCAGTGACGATATTACATTCTGGCTGGATAGATTTGAACGTTCTTGTCGTACACATAATGTGGATAAATCACAATACGCTAATCAATTATCAGAAAACTTGAAAGGTGAATCTTTGACTAGATTATGCCTTGTAGGAGAAGCAGATAAGGATAATTATGATGTCATTAGGGCGGCTTTGATAAAAAAATATCAGCTAAGTGAGGAAGGCTATCGCCTTTTATTTAAAACGATGGTACCTGAGACGGGTGTAGAATTCTCAGAATTCACTGCAAAGGCACGTCTCACAGTTGATCGTTGGATTGAGCTTTCCAAAACAGAAAAAACGTATGAAGGACTTATGGATTTGTTGCTCAGAGATAAGATTATGTCATGTGTGAACAAACCTTTCCTTGAATTTATACATGAGCGTAAACCTAAATCTCTAAAAGAAATGGAAGAATATTGTTCCCAATATGTCACTGCACACCCCGACGTGACTTTTGGCAACACTAAGATTAAGGAGAGTATGCCAGTTGCTTCAGCAACACCATACAATCCCAATTATTCACACAGATTTCAGGGACCTCAAAACAGATTTGATAAAAAAGGTAACCATAATAGTTATCAAAACCAAGGTAACCAATCATTTCAGGGTTCTTCTTCAAAGAACTGGAGACGACCTGATAGCTCTCGACACAGGGGTGGTCATAATTATAGGAATTTCCGTAGAGGAAGTAATTATAGAAACTATCAGGGTTATCCGTCTTGGAGTCAACAAGATCATAATTACAGAGATACTCATTATAATGAATATGATAATGGTAACCAAGGGAACTATGACTCAAACCCAAATAGGGGTTACAATAGAGGTAACAATAACTACAGAGGTGATAATAACCGAGGTAGATCTCAAAACAAAAGACATAAACCACATTTTCAGGCAAACTCTGCACAACAAGAGTCCCATGAAGCCTATAAACAGAGTAAAGATAATAATGATGCTAGTAATATGGCATGTGCCGCTTTTGATTTTGGGAGAGCATCTCAGTGCCCCCAATGCAAAACGTTATTTGAGCCAACCACAGTGTCTACTTTAAGCTGTGGCCATCCTCTTCCTGCTCTTCCAGCATCAGTCGCGCATGATGGAAGAGGTTCTCTTGTCTTACATAAGGGTTTAGTGAATAACAATCCAGTCTCTGTGCTATTTGATTCTGGATGCACCACAATTGGTGTTAGGCAGTCACTCGTAGATCCTTCCCGTGCCACTGGACAAGTAGTCAAATGTGTAACATTTGGCGGCACATTAGAGAAATACTCTACTGCTATCATTAGGATTGCTACTCCTTTCTTTACAGGAGATGTACACGCATGTCTTCTTCCGAATCCGATCGCTGACCTCATCATCGGTCGCATTCATGGAGTCAAGGAATGCACTCCGCAACAAATTTCCACGTGGGAAAGGCAAAACATGCAGATTGCTAACGCTGTAGTCACTAGAGCTCAGGCTCTTAATATGCCTCAAACTTCATCTATTGAAGATAATGAAGTGCATAACCAAGATAATCCCTTGGTAATTTCTCGTGACTCGTTTATAAAACAGCAAGAAGATGATCCCACTCTGAAGAAATTCTTCATTCTTGCAACTAAAGGTGATCCGAATAAAGACACAAGTCGTAAATCGTGGATTACAAAGAAGAATGGCGTACTTGTACGTATGGTTCAAGACTCCATTACGTCAAGTCATTCTCAAATCCTGGTTCCCAAGAATTTGAGAGTTAAAATTTTGCAGCACGCTCACGACTCTCAGTGTGCTGGACACATGGGTTTTTCCCGTACTAAGTCAAGAGTCCTTGCGGCTTTCTTTTGGCCATTGGTAAACAAGGACATACGGATTTATTGTCGATCTTGTAAAGTATGTCAGGAAGTTAAATCCAAAGGTCCACGGCATGCTGCACCCATTCAGGCGGCGGACATTCCTATTCGGCCGTTTCAAAAAATGGCCATAGACATTATTGGTCCATTTAAGATCAAGTCTGCCAGAGGACATCAGTTTATCTTGACGTGTGTTGATATGTGCACACGTTGGCCAGAGGCTATTCCTCTGAAGAGCATTACTACTGCTGATATTGCAGATGCTCTTTGGCTTATATTTTCTCGTCTGGGGTTCCCCGGAGAAATATTGTCAGACCATGGCACCCAACTAATATCAGATACCATGTCTCAAGTAATGTCTACTCTGCAGATAGATAGATCTTTAAGTAGTATCTACCATCCAATGTCTAATGGTATGGTCGAACGCCTTAATAGAACACTTAAAAACTTACTGGGGAAGATAACTGAGGATCATCCTCAAGACTGGGACAGAGTTTTACCTGCGGCCCTCTTCGCTTACAGAGAGGTACCCAATGAACATACGGGATTTTCTCCCTTTGAACTCGTCTTTGGCGCGCGTCCGCGTGGCCCTATGTCGTTGCTTCACGATCTCATAACATCTGACAATATTGACGATGACACAAAGTCATCCTACGAATATGTCATCGCGTTGAGACAAAAAATTATCGAAGCATGCAAATTAGCAACTTCTTCTTCTGAATTTGCGAAACAGAAGGCAAGGCAATTTGCCAATAAGAAGAGATGCTTACGACAACTTTGTCCTGGTGACAAAGCATTTGTATTACTACCTTGTAGGGAAAACAGATTACTTATTTCTTGGAAAGGTCCGTACGATATAATATCGAAAATTTCCGATGTCGACTATATTGTCGATATTGATGGGAAGCATAAAACCTTCCACATCAATATGCTTACTGAATTCCATGAACGTCCGGATTATTTGCAACCCATTTTCCAAGCAACGGACAATTCTCCAGTACAACATGGTCATTACTCATCACTGTCCGTGATACAGGATGAGGAAACAAGTTTTTCAGATGTAAATCTTCCTCTTCCAATGATCCCACTTCATTCCAGTGAATCATGGAAGAACGTTACTGTCTCTCCTGATTTGTCTCTAGGAGAACAGCGACAAGTTTCAACTATGTTGCAAACATTTCAGGATGTACTCACTGACATCCCTGGACAAACGAATGTCATTCAACATGACATTGTTCTAACTGACCATACTCCTATTAGGGTTAGACCTTATCCTATACCTATACATTTTCAAGCACAGGTCGAGAAAGAGTTGGATGAGATGATAGATTTGAAAATAATCGAACCATCCACCTCTGCATATTCTTCGCCGATGGTTATTGTGCGTAAAAAAGACAATAACATACGTCTTTGCGTTGACTATCGAAAATTGAATCAAGTAACTAAGTTCGATGCCGAACCTATGCCTTTACTGGAAGAGCTACTTACTCGACTCTCCAAATCTCATTTTTTCACTAAACTTGATTTGTCTAAAGGATATTGGCAAGTTCCTTTATCTGAACGCGCCAAACCTCTCACGGCTTTTTCAACACCTAGAGGTTTGTTCCAATGGAATTTTATGCCTTTCGGTCTTATGAACGCACCAGCTACGTTCGTACGCATGATGCGCCGAATCCTATCTTATCGGTCAGATGTCATTGCATATCTAGACGACATCTGTCTTTTCAGCGATACTTGGGAAGATCACTATTCAGGGTTAGATGAATTGCTGTCTACTTTGCGTGAGCACAACCTGACAGCGAAACCCTCTAAAGCCTATATTGGTTTTAGCGAAATTTCTTTCCTAGGCCACCGAGTTGGTCATGGTTTCCTAAAGACAGAGGACCATAATACTAGTAAGATACTTAACATCTCAATCCCTAAGACTAAAAAACAGGTGAGAAGTCTGTTAGGTCTTATTCAATTTTATGGCAGATTCATTCAGAATCTATCCTCTATCATGGCACCTCTCTCAACACTTCTAAAGAAAGGTTCGCCTAATGTGGTCCACTGGTCTCAGGAATGCCAATGCTCTCTGGATAAGATTAAAACACTGTTTTCAACACCACCTATTTTAGTGCTACCCACTAAAGATAAGACATTCGTTCTTCGTAGTGACGCTTCATCCACTGGGATTGGAGCGGCACTAATGCAAGAGTACTCTGGAACTCTGCATCCTGTAATGTATATTTCCAGAAAACTTAATGCGGCAGAAAGGAATTATTCGGTTTTAGACCGTGAGCTATTAGCTATGGTTTGGTCGATCCTCAAACTACAGAGATTCCTTCTAGGCGCACATTTCATAGTAGAAACCGACCAAAAAGCTCTTACTGCTATACAGAGTAAGAATTTGAAGAGCTCGAGGTCTACTCGATATGCAATTGCTCTTCAACCTTTTCATTTCTCTGTGCGAGCTATTCGTGGATCAGATAATGTGATGGCAGACATTCTGTCAAGATGCCCACATGATTCCACATAACTATTAGGGCTTAGACTTCTTGATATGTCTAGTTCTATAGTAGTTCCTTTTCTATATCATGATAGATACACATTTGTAATTTAATAATATAATGATTGTATCACTACATAGCGGTTCATTGATGTTTATTCACCGCTGTGCTTTGATGATTTTTTCTTCATAAATCATAAATTTAAGATATCTAATACGAAATGATGATATGAATTTTTTAGGCATTGTGTAATTGCCAGAATTGTATTATACTTTGATGACACCTTCCTGGAAAAAATATACTTGTAGAGAAATAATTTCTCTCAGTTTATGAGACACATTCTCACCAGTCGCTCCATAAGTCGACTTAGCCTCATATTAGGCGTTATAGGTATTCCTGATATTTTCATCTGCGCATTATTCATGCGTTGTGAGCCTATTGTACGTTGCTCCTAGATGTATTTCAAAAAAAAAAAAAAAAATGTTCCATTTTTTTTTTTTCCCGGGAGGTGTGGTAAGACTGTTACGTGCAGTCTTTGATATCTTACAATATTATACATTGGTATTCTTGTTATCTTCGCAAATATTTTGAAAGCAAAATTGTGCTTAAGGGAAAGTCATTATTGTGTTACTTCCCTTGAAAGTTGTGTCGGCTCTTTCGATCAAACTCCGCGGATAAATCCATTTTACTGCGATTTATTCGTTGTTTGGGTAATAATAGATTGTTCTTGCTTCAGAATATCTATGGCCTGAATTTATGTGTATTGTTTGTCTGAGTAGGACGAGTCTGTCTTATATCTGTATATCTTTACATATCTAAGTCGAACTATATGTTCTGTTGTCTCTAGAGAGGTCGAAGGCTATTCGGCGGATGTGTCGCTAGAGTGTGGTGTGATTTGGCTTCGTCCTGATAGGGACTGTGTGTTTTCCATGTCGGCCTGTCGCCGGGGAAAAAGTGATCTCAGTATTTGTGGGGAAGGTGATAGTTGTCTAAACCTATCGTGTATGCTTTACCCCAGTGTTTAGTCGTATTGCCAAGGAATGGCAGTTTCATAATTCCTATACCAAGGTAATCAAAGACACTCTTATGAACTCTCGATCGAAGCCACCATTTTCGATAGTTACGATTTGAATGTCTAAGAGAATATATTTGACTCGATGAAAACGACTTCGATTCCTAGCAGCACTATATCCTGTAGATTGCAGTCAATTGTTCATGATCAAATCTACAGAGCAATGAAATGTTTTATGAATGACTAACTTTAGGACAGATTCATTATCTGTATGCAAACGTGAGTGACAGCTCACGAGTGAAGCCATCTTGGATCCAAACATGTAGTGACTTTCAAGAAGAGAAAAGGGGATGCCCGTATTATCGCTTGTTTAGTCCAGAGATCACTGCTACACATGAGAACCCTTTATCAGCGGTTCAATATTATTATATGGAAAAAAATATGTGCTGAACATTATGTTGAAGAATCGTCGCTAGACGAGATTAGGTTTAGAAGCCATCTGAAATATTGTTTATAAGCTGACGTGCTCAGTCAGTGAAGTCAGATGATTTATATGTATGGGCGATGCTGAGGGCTTGGCTACTGACAGTCCATTATAATATTAATCTACATGAGTGCCCATGTAACATAACATTGCAAGACCAGTTATCCACTGTACTATGATGTATTATGCCAACCTGTGATTTGTCACTATCTGTGCTGTCGAGTGTGTACGTCCAATTAAACTTTAGAAAAGGTACACAGTCGTTGGTGTCGATGACTTCCAGTCATACATGAGTGTGAGAAAAGAACATTTGTCAACAACACGAACCCTTATCATCATTCGCACATTGTACACTCAATCCATGTCTACACACCACTGCGTAGGTCAAGTTGACATTCCATACACTACAGTGGAGCAAACAACACCATAGAGATCTTATCAACTGATGATGATGATGATGTCTGCTTCCATCCACTTATATCTATCTTTTGGTGGATATCATTAACGGGAATAAAAATCCAACGTTATCAAACTTTATCAAATGGGTGATATGAATGCAAAAGTAGGAAAAGGAAAATACAAGAAAATAGTAGGACAGTATGGATTAGGGACAAGAAATGATAGAGGAGACAGACTTATCCAGTTCTGTGAAGAAAACCAGCTGGTCATATGTAACACCTTTTTTGAACACCACCCAAGGAAATTATACACATGGAAAAGCCCAGGAGATGTAACACGAAATCAATCGACTATATCATGATAAAACATAGATTTAAGAACAGTGTCACAAGTGCAAAGACACATCCTGGCGCTGACATAAATTCAGATCACAATCCAGTCGTCATCAAAGTAAATATAAAGCTGAAAAGAGCAGGAAACAGAAGACAGGAGGAACCCCAGATAGAAATATCAGCGCTGAAACAACCAGATATAAAACAGAAATATTTAATCGATGTCAAAAATAAATATCAACAGTTATTGACAGAAAGCATGGAGCAGTATAGAAGAGAAAACCTAGAAGAAAAAGCAACCGCAAAATGGGAATGCTTAAAAACAAGCATACAATCAGCAAATGCAAATTTACCTAAAAAGGAGTCTAAGAAAAATCAAATTTGGATGACAGATGACATCTTGAATAAAATGGCAGAAAGAAAGAAAGCAAAAAACACTCCAGAATATAAAACAATAGACAATGACATACGTACTATGTGTAGAGAAGCAAAAGAACGGTGGATAGAAACAAAATGCAAGGAAATAGAAGACTTGGAAGCAAAGCACATGACAAGAGATATGCATGAAGAAATAAAGAAATTATCAAATCGGTCGCGGTTTGCACAAGGAGGAAGCTGTATCAAGAACAAAAATGGTGTAATATTACTTGATGAGAAAGACATATCAAACAGATGGGCAGAATACGTAAAAGAACTATTCGAGGACAACAGAGGTAAAAAAAACCATCACCAGATTCTAATGAAGGCCCAAACATTCTCAGATCAGAAGTAGAGAATGCCATTCATATGATACAAAAAGGAAAATCAGCAGGCATGGATAACATAAAAATTGAAATGATAGAAGCTCTGGAGAGCTTTGGTATAGATACAATCACAGAAATATGCAACGATATATACAATACAGGATATATACCACACGACATGAAGACATCAGTTTTCATAACATTGCCCAAAAAACCAAATGCAACAGAATGTTCAGACTTCAGAACAATCAGCCTGATGAGTCATGCAATTAAGATACTGCTCAAAATCATACAGGAAAGAATAAAAAGTGAAGTAGACAACGAAATCCAAGAAGAACAGTTTGGTTTTAGACGGAACAGTGGAACAAGAGAGGCAATATTTTGCCTACGAATATTAGCAGAAAAATATACAGAGGTCCAAAAAAGTATGTATATGTGTGTCACGTAGGGTTTATATTCATTTAATTTCCTACATCTTCTTCCTATTCTTTCACCCGATTTCTCTCTTTTATTATCTCTGTATTTCATTTTTCCTGTATATTTTTCATCCATTTCGTTTTTGCGAATATTATTTTCATATAATTCGCAAACTTTATCTGTTTTCCTTTCTCTAAAACTGAGAATCGCACCTGGGTGGTATTGCGTACATGTCAGTCGCGCTGGTCGGAGGATAGGCGTGAATTTACAGCATTCGCTAGACATTCGTCTGAGGGTCTCTGGCCTGGGGCGTGAAAATTCACCCGAGGGACATGGAAAGTAGACAGAGAGTCTGCATTTCAGTAAACGCATGAGGGTTTTCGTTAGAAAAACCTGGCGTAGCGTGAAAATCGTTCCGCACCGCAGACAGGCTGTCTGGGATTTGAAACTGACACGCGTACATCGTGGTCAGTAGGTGGCAGTTACGACACGCGTGAAGCGGACGTAAATGTTGGGAGTAGGGGAGATAATTTCGCTTGGCGAAATAAGTTTGGGCCCTTTGTCTGATTTTAAGATATTGGCCCGAGTTTGAAACTTTAATTTCATTCTCGCTCATAGACTCACAGTAGATAGGTTGCTCGTAAACAGAATAGCTGTTAGCGAAGATCTCAGTTTGTTTCGGCAATTTGTCGAACTTCTAGACTTCCAGAAATATTTTCAGCATTTTATTCTTAAGTTGTGCGACTACCTGAAATTCTGTGGTTGAGGTAATTAATATGATAGATATATAGATTTTGTGAGTGTTAAAGTGTTAAATCGCTTAATTCATTTTAATCTATTTCTTTAGCGCAGAAGAGAAATAAAGTGGTAGGCTATTATATTTTCTAGGGAAGCATTCAGTGGAAAGCAGAATAAAATTAAAATTTCTAGCTTATAACGGCAATTGTAGCTATTTATGAATTTAATTTAACCGCTAATACTCAGTCGAGTGTATTTTTCTAAACTAACGTATAAACTCTAGAATCGAGCCTCATGAATGGTGACGGAATACGCACGTGTTCCTAATTCATGAGGATTGCTGATTTTTAAATATAACTTACGTCACGGGAAGTTTAAATGATAAGCAAAGCTCTCTGCTTGCAAGTTTAAATGTAAGTTATAACCAGTACAGATTCTGTTTATTATATTATATGTGTTATTTTTCCTCCACACAGTGAAAGTTTGGGGGTGACCCTAACTTTACCAGCACCTAGTAGTAGTTTCCATACTTGTGAAGAAATAGACAGTCCTTATTTTGAACCACGTGGGGTTCTCAAGTAACCCTGATCTGACAGTGCCTAGGCAAACAGAGTTAGACAGAAATACTAAATATCCCACTAACGGGGTCTCAAAGACTGTAATGATAAATACTGGACCTTGGAGCCAGGTCTTAATTTCTTCTAGAAACTCTACGTAATCTTTCTGCCTGGTGGCGCGTAATACTTCAAGTATTAACTAACATTTCCCGACTATCTATATATATATATTTGTGGACAAATCTGTGGTGTGACTAAAGTGAATCCTATACTGAGGGAAGGCACCGACCTGACATTCATCATTTCTAGAAACCTACGCTATTGACACTGTGCTCTGCTAACTCCCGCGCCTGGAATAATTGTCGGCGTCTGTGGCCTAATGGATATGAACGCAGTTTCATAATCCAGATATACCAGGTTCGAAACCTGCTGCAGGCGGTTTGGTAGCAGATCGCTTTGTGTGGATTTTTAACAATGGTATAAGCGCCGTACCGTTCAGAAAGCAATGGCAAACTACTGAATGAAAAAAATTGCCTAGAAAAATCACAAAACAGCCAATAAAAGCTGGGGTTGATTGCCACGTCCTGTAAAGGATAAGCAACTAACTTTTAATCAGACATTTGAACAAATTTGCACACCCAAGTAGTCGTTCCCGGAGACTCCAAGTTAAATACGTCTTTTGGAACTGGGGACTTCTTGGCAGAAGACTGCATTTTTTGAGTCTGTGTGAAGATCTAAAATCAGTGTGTTCCAAGAGGCAGCGAGCAAAGTCGTGAGTACATGTATGAGAGGCCATAGCGGAATGAATGAGTGTACGCTGGTTTGAGTGATATTTTCACTATTATATCTTTGACACCCTGATGCTGTCCTAATTTTTTTTTTCAATCTGCATAATTTGTTGCTAAGGCTAGAGTTCTTGTGTTTTTGTCTTAGGTTAAATCAGATTTTTTTTTCAAACTCTGTGCATATAATTACGAGATAAAACAAAGAAAACTCTTAGAATCAAACCCTATGTATCTGTGACTCTGGCGCCATCATCTGTTCTCTTAACGGGGCTGGGCTAAACCTAGAGTTAACACTATAACGGGGCTATCATCCTTGCAACATTTCCTTGAATTTTTATGACTATGTGTATATGTATTTTCCTTGATGTACTTTCTTTGATGTTGTGAGCCGATTTTTTTTCCTGATATTAAAATCGCTCTTGAACTTAATAATAGTGTTTGGTCAGCTCGTTCTAGATAATATATATATCATTGTTATAGTTTTCCCACGTCTGTGTGTTTACCCGTCGTCACGTGTATGTGCGTGCCTGTGAGTGATAGAAATATACGTAATATGTATATTGGTGTAGTCTGTCTGACGCTGTAACAACTGTTGTAGAAGATAGGTGAGAGAGAGAAGAATTCTTTTCGCTTTCAGAGACAGCCACTATATCAAAATCTATCATCTCACGTGTGTGGAAATTCTATTACCTTTCACTAACTCTCACTGAGTCTATCACATATTCAAACCTATTCAGAAGGGACCAAACCTAGTCTTAATTCTCCTATCATAAATCTACGACAATGTGCTTCATTGACTATAAGAAGGCTTTTGACAGAGTCCATCTTGAGAAAATAATTGAATGCCTCGAAGACATAGGTATTGATGGAAAGGATATAAGAATACTCAGTAACCTTTATTGGGAGCAAACTGCCACAGTAGGATCGGGAAGGAATTATTCACCATACATAGACATAAAAAGAGGTGTCAGACAAGGTTGTGTGCTGTCCCCCTGCCTATTTAATTTATACACCGAAAAAATTTTCAAACAGATACAGGAAATACCAGGACTGAACATCAGTGGAAGATCAATAAACAACCTTAGATATGCAGATGATACCGTGTTGTTAGCTGAAAGCGAACAGGAGTTACAAGAACTAGTGAAGCAAGTGAACAGTATAAGTCATGAATATGGACTCGACATTAATATTGAGAAAACAAAAACTATCATAATTAGCAAAACAGACGATAAACCCACATTAAAGATAAGCGTAAATGGGAAAATCCTGGAACAAGTCAAGAGCTACGTATATCTTGGTCATATAATAACAGAAGATGGCAGATGTGAAAAAGAAATCAAGAAGAGAATAGGAATGGCCAAAGCTACATTCAACAACATGAAACATATACTGACATCCAAACAGTTATCTCACAAATTAAAACTGAGAATCATAAAGTGTTATATATATTCTGCATTTCTGTATGGTGCAGAAACATGGACGATGAATAAGCATTTGGAAGAAAGAATTGAGGTTCTTGAAATGTGGATATATAGAAGAATGGGGCGTATCTCATGGAAAGAGATGAAAACAAATAAGGAGATCCTAGAAAATCTAGGTATGAAAAGAGAACTAATGAGGGAGGTCAAAGTTCGGCAGCTAAAATACTTTGGCCACATAAAAAGGCATAACACCTTTCAGAAAACCATAACAGAAGGGAGAGTTGAAGGCAAACGTGCAAGGAGAAGACAGCGCTATAAGTGGGAAGATAACATCAAAAGATGGACAGGAAAGAGTCTATCAGAGTGCACCACCAAGACAAGAGACAGAAGACGTTGGAGATCCATTACAGCCAACCTTCGTTGTGGAGATGGCAACTGATGATGATGATGATTCCAGGAACGGAAGAAGCAAGATTGGATAACACCAGAAACATTAAACACCTAGCGATGAGAAATGAAATGAAAAGAAAGAAAACAGAAGCGAAGTCCCCCGGGTTAAAGCAATTATATAGCGAACAGTACAGTCAGCTTGACAAGGAAGTTAAACGCCAAACCCAAGCCAACAAAAAGAAATTCCTAGACAGGCAGAAGAGGCAGCACTGATAAATGAACAAAGCACAGTACAGTCATGCGCCGCTTAACGTCCCCGATACGTTCTGTGAAATAGGACGTTATGCGATCTGGACGTTGTGCGAACACCATACTTTATACTTAGCAAAGTTATACGCTATACTGTAAGTGTACCTGTATTGACTAAATAGCGAAGATACTGTACACATACAGTACTGCATTTCAGCTAATGTGTCAACTGTGAATGTGGCAAGGTAATACTGTCCATATTAAAAATTTGCTGCGGCAAATAACCTCCATCTACAATTAGAGTATCTAGGGTTTCGACAAAATCTTCTGCTGCCTTAGCATCAGCACTCGCAGACTCGCCACTCACTTTCACATTATGCAGCGAAAAACGTTGTTTGAAGCGCTTGAACCACCCAGAACTAGCACTAAACTCGATATTGTAGTCTGGTCCTGCTTTTTCTTTAAGCATTTCGAACACGCTTCATGTCTTAGCAGTGATCGTCATCGTGCTGAGAGGGATTTGCTTCTGTGTTTGGTCCTCAATCCAGGTCATCAGCAATTTTTCCATATCTGATATAGGTCCCTCTCGCATTTTTGGAAGCTGTGTAGCTTTCAGTGGAGCCGATCTTTTAACAGCTTGGAGAATTTTTTTCTTTGTTCTTAAGGATCGTCGTGACTGTCGAGTGCAACATGCCCAAATCACGAGCTATAGCATTCACTGGTTTTCCACCTTCGTGCTGTTTAATTACCTTTTGTTTCACTTCCAAATCGATACTTCTCCTTTGTCTCTTGTATCACTAGAACTGGTTTTGCTGCGTTTGGGTGCCATGATGCACTTCACGGTAATCTATTTTCGAAAGTTCACATTAAAATAACGATAGTAAGTACAGTACAGTACATACATAGGCCAGTAACGTGGGCATTTATTATGACTATCAAGACATATGTACTGTATTATAGGTTATATATGTACTGTACCATTATACGCCTGGCATCGCAATCGCTTTGAACTGTATACAAGAGACATGAGATACACGTATTGCGTGCGGGAAGCTGTTGCTTTCGCTACGTCCGGTTACGTCCGCTTCGTCCTGTTCTCCGATCGGCATTTCTGAACTCTATTATAACCTTGTCGGCGTCTGTGGCCTAATGGATATGAACGCAGTTTCATAATCCAGATATACCAGGTTCGAAACCTGCTGCAGGCGGTTTGGTAGCAGATCGCTTTGTGTGGATTTTTAACAATGGTATAAGCGCCGTACCGTTCAGAAAGCAATGGCAAACTACTGAATGAAAAAAATTGCCTAGAAAAATCACAAACAGCCAATAAAAGCTGGGGTTGATTGCCACGTCCTGTAAAGGATAAGCAACTAACTTTATTATAACCTTATGGGACCACGGACGTATATGCGGTCGGACGTTGTCCGAACGGACGTTAGGCGGCGCATGACTGTATATAAAATAACTAAAACCATCAGCGGAAAACGAGGTGCAAACAATATTACATTAGTAAGAGATAAGCAAGGAAATCTCATCACCACAGCAAAAGGAAAGGAAACAAGATGGGCAGAGCATTTCGAGAAACTCCGAAAATGGAACCACCAGAGACACAGTTGAATGTTCCTGAGGCTGAAAATGATCTAGATGTTAAAACAGGCATTCCACGAAAGGAAGAAATCTTCACGGCAATCAAAGGATTAAAGAATGGAAAAGCTCCTGGCCATGATAACTTAAATGCAGAGCTATTTAAGACAGACCCTGAGCTAAAAGCAGAACTATTAGAACCACTATTTGCACAAGTCTTGAAAACAGGGACAATACCAACAGAGTGGAACAAAGGAATCATTGTCAAATTGCCCAAGAAGGAGGATCTTGCAGACCGCAACAATTGGAGAGGAATCACGATTCTCTCAGTTCCCAGCAAAATACTAGGCAGGATAATTATACAGAGAATTTCAAAAGCAGTAGACCACAAACTGAGGAAAGAACAAGCAGGATTTAGAAAGAACAGAAGATGTGTAGATCATATATATTTACCCCCAGGAACATCATAGAGCGGTGCTCAGAATGGCAGAGACAGCTGCTATATTAATTTCGTTTATTTTGAAAAGGCTTTTGACAGTATACATAGGAACAGTTTATGGAAAATACTGGTGGCTTATGAAATTCCAAGATGTATAGTTTCTATCATAAAAAGCCTCTATGCCAACTTTATATGTAGCGTTGGGAAGAGCAACCTAACTTTTGAGGTGAAGATAGGAGTACGACAGGTATGCCCTTTATCAAACCACTTTATTTTTAACAGTCATAGACTGGGTGATGCGTCAGACAACAGAGAGCAGTCCAAGAGGAATAAGATGGACAACGTTTGTACATTAGAAGATCTGGAATTTGCAGATGACACTACTCGCACATTTTCATCAACCCATCCAGGAAAAAACGGAGAGACTTAATAAGTATAGCCAGCAGGAACAGACAGACACCTTCACATACCTAGGATGCATAGTAACACCAGACGGAAGAGCAAGCAAAGACATCAATAACAGAATGAACAAAGCAAGAACAGCCTTTGTTAGTCTAAACAACATCTGGAAGTCCTCTCAGTACAGCACAAACACAAAATTAAGATTATATGAAAGCTGTGTACTTTCTGTGCTTCTCTATTTCGTGGAATGCTGGAGAGTAACAGAGAAGGAAATGTTGAAATTGTCCTTTTTCCACACAATCTGCCTAAGAAAAATTCTCCGAATACCATCAATAACCAAGAACTGCTTACTCGGAGCAACCAAGAGGGCATGCTTACTATCATAACTTGCAGAAGCTGGAGTTGGATTGGTGTTACAATGGGGTTTTGAGAGATTGGTTGAGTATCGTGCTGATTTTGATATATTATATATAACGCTGTGAGTGTCCAACAACAATGTATCAACTTGAATGGAATTCATAACGATCTTCGTGGCTGGGTCCACGAACAAAGTACATTTATGTACGAAGCATCACATTAAGTTCATGACAATCATATAGAACATACATCATATCAGAAATAGTAAAGAAGTAGTAAGGAAATAAGTTAGCTAGAATAAATAAATACGGGAAGAAGATTGGATGGCATGTAGCAAAGAAAATAAAATATCAATTATATACGTCACTCTTAAACTAACATACAACTGAGTCATATAAAAATTAAACATTTCAGATACAGAAAATATCATATAATTATAACATATAACTGTGATGATAATATGATTAACTGAAGAACTAAGAAGTTAAAGTTCCATATTCTAATAATCAATGTAACATTATAGTTACGTTCTTTCTTCTTCTTTGATCCATAACCGCCAACCGTCAAAGCAGTCAGCGGCCATCACGCCTGGTGGCGTCTTGTGGGGCAGCAACAAATTGATTCCACTTTATATATATTATAGTTACATAAGATAAACTAATGTCCAACAGTAAAGAACTCCAGGGAATATCCCGCTGTACTATCATGATGAATACAAAGTTCCAATCACGAATTATCCAATGTCATTTTGACGAAAATCTAAATTGTTCATGAAATTGAGCTTGTACAAAGTGTTAATTGTCGAATTCTAAGAAGTAAATAGACACCATGGACAGTGTACGTATCAAACAGTCCAGTAAATGTTCGATCAGTTAGTGCAGGTAGATTGCACCGAATCAAGTGGTAGATATATATGGACACAATCCAAAGTCCATTACCGTAAACATGAAGTACCAACATTGGGTACCAACGGAAGTTGAAATGACTTGATATAGTTCCGTATGAATTCCCGTAAGTCGAAAGGAATAATTAAAACGATAGTCTGTAACGTACCATCAGACAAGAGGTAAGAAGGTGGAATTCACCAACGTAAATGTAGACATTGTAGAATGCCGCCATGCATCATCGCAAAGTACTTGTTATATGTAACTCATACTTTGAAGGAGGTATCCTGTACCTGTGTAGATTTGCTTCTGCAATAGATAAGTATACTGAAGCAGCTATACCGAGAAGTACACATGTCACTGGACATGAAACTGATTCGTGATTATCACTCAAATTTGTCTTTGTCCATCAAAGTTCAGAAACACAAAGTGGAAGATCTGACTTGCTCTGTTTGGCGAAAGAATTGATCATCGTATGTGTTACGTCATTTTTGGGTGCCATAACAGTATTAAAGTATACACGTCTTACTTCTGTTAAGAGGGTACGCATCAACATATGTGGTAAGAATATATTTGTAATTAAATTCTTCACGCACGGAAGCGTACATATTTGTGCATGGGTATTTTTTGAGTTTTGTTGCTAAACACTGGATGACGCAGTGACCTCAGAGAGAGAGGTAATGGCTGGGATGGAAGTCAGACGTTGGTCTGTTTGTTCGAGCCCCATATTGTGGGTAAAATACTGTTGATGTCTATTTTATACGGCCTTCCATGTGGAAGCTATCGCCATGAGGATTTAACATTAAGTTTCATTTAAGCTATTGAAAATATATATTACGTTTTCGCCATGTTGAATCTAGTCAGAACATTCAATGGGGAATTGTTGACCCTTCATTAGGGTGTACTGAAATGGATTAAAGATAAAGTGAAGTTATTGGATCCAGCCTATTATTTTCAAGTACGTGCCGCTTGGAAGAATTGTATTACAAACGTGAATACAAATATAAAGTATATTTTCGCCGTCCTATGGATTATGGCAGATGATGAGAGGTCAGTCAAATTCAGGACTTAGGATTTTATATGCACTGTTTACTATGATGCCTCAAATATGATGTTCGGATAATCCAGATATATTGTTTACGAAGGCCATTTAAAGATGGAAAATTCTTTGATGTATTACATACCCTTGGTCATAATATGTATGTCTGTCCTTGAGAGGTCAGCCGTTATAAGAATATATGTCAATCAAGCTCATGATCCATATTGCCTGATCATACATGAACATAGATACGTTAACTATGATGTCCTGAGATTATAATATGAACTGTTGATATGATGCCTATGATTACATCCATGATCGTCTGTCTTACGTCCATTAATAAACGAGATGTCTAATGTGAAGACCGGACTTCCAGCTAAATTATTTGACAGTTCAAAGTTCTTTTATATTAACTTTGGCCCACCTCTTCGGCCCACGATATTATCATTCGCGTTAATGAAATTTGTCGGCCATCTGTAAGCCCGACCGGAGCTGATCATAACTTAAGTCAGCCATACAAGAACATTTGTTAACTCCAAATCATAAAAGGACCTTTACAGTTTGGTGGCGCAGTTTCAAGGAAACGAATTCAATTTCAAGGGAAATATCGTTTGAAATTTCGGGATCATTCAAGGCGACAACATCGTTAACCTGGGATCGAAGATAACGGTTTTCCAAGGTCAAATTTAACGCTGGACATCAACGTTTGATCTTGTCAATGTTTCATGTCAACATGTGTATTATGGCTCATACATGCAACGCCCGGATGCCAAAATCGAAAATTCTGTGAGGACCGGGGAAATTTTTTCTTCAAAAAAGATAAGTAAAATTGAGTGTGTTCTATCACCGTAGCATGTGTAGTTGAGCCCTTGCTTTAATATGTCCATTTGTGTATTCCATGTTTTATATTTCATGTTTCATGTTGGCGGTTGGGTTTGGCGACTCGCGAAGGAAACATCCCAGATTCACCCCAGGGCGTTCGTGAGTGTTCTGTAGGGACACATTTTTACAGACTTCCCGCAGTGGAATGTTCCAACATATGATTGTTGAAGGATTTTTGAGTCCACTGTGTTTGGTTGTCTGTGACAACTAATTGTTTAGCTGTATCGTCGAGTTTTTATTATTGTTTTCGTATAAATTTCTTATATGTACCTTATTTTCATGATGTATTTTGTTTGTAAACGTCCGTCTCAATCTGACTATCACTTATTTGTATACACCATTTGTGTTTATACCTTGCGTTGTCACTTGTCTTGTCATTTTTTCTTCGCAGTTATCATTGCATTCTTTGCAAAATTCTCTTTTTAGTTCTACTTTGTAGTTCATTTGATTCCTGCGAACGTAGTCATTCGTCCTTTAATATCTTGTCCTTGTCACTAATGTCTGCATTGTTTATTTCTGTTGTACTCTGATAATATTTTAATGCATAATTTGATTCTTTGATTAATAACATTATTAATAATTAGCAAGTATTTTGTGCAGTTCGATGGACAGGAACTTATTGCACTTATAAGAGAGTAATAAATTATAAATCATTTGAGAAAATCTTTCTAAGGAAGTTGTAAAGGGCAATTTTTACTATCTTGCAATATAATACATTTATATACTTATTATGTTCGCAAATATTTTGGTAAACAAAGTGTTTCCTTTTTAAGTGCTTAAGGAGAAGTCATTTTTGAGTTACTTCCCTTGAAGGCAGTTCCGTCATCTTCGATCGGACTCCGCGGACGAATTTAGGCCTACTGCGATTTATTCTTTGGCTGGGTAGGAATAGATTATTCTTGCTTCAGTATATCTATGGCCTGAATTTATACGTAGTGTTTGTATGAGTAGGACGAGTCTGTCTTATATATGGATATCTTTACATTTCTAAGTCGAACTATGTTGGTTGTCGCTAGAAAAGGTCAAAGGCTATGCAGCGGAAGTATCGCTAGCAAGGGGTGTGATTCATGGCTGTCATCCTGTCTGGATGTAGAATTTTGATGTAGCCGGCCTATCGCCGAAAAAGTGATCTATAAGTAGATGGGGAAAAGTGATAGTCATTTAGACATGTTGTATGTACTTTACCCCAGTGTTTATTCTCTTTTGCCAAGGAATGGCAAAGTTATGTTTCGCATAGAAAGGTAAAACCACAATTTATTATGAACTTGGGCTTCGCCATCGTTGTCGATAAACAGATGCACAGTGGTACTTTTGAAAAGAATATTTATTCAAAGGAAGATGACATTCCTATGTATCAGCACTAGATTATATGATATTATTCAATTACCTCTATGACAGAAGTTATGAAGAAATGAGGACATTTAACGAATGACCAATTTTGGTCTGGATCCTATAGTGAGTGAAACTCACGAGAGAAGAACAGCCATGTTGAAATTCATATACTTTGTATTTATCGAGTGAGAAAAAGGGATGCCTGTACTATCGCTCGATGAACCAAGAGATCACTGCTACATGTGAGAACCCATGTCTGGGATTCCTATATCTTTATGGAAAAATATATATATTGAACTTTACGTGAAGGGATATTCGCTAGACGAGATTAGGTCTAGGAGCCTTCCTATATATTGGTTATGGTCTGACGTGCCCAGTCAGTAAAGCCAGATGATTTACATGATGGAACTCTGAATGCTTATTTACGAATGCTCCATTATGATATTTGCCAAGCATGAATGCTAACTTAAGATGATATGCCTGTGATCAACATTATGCTGTCTATGTCGACATTTGTTCCTGTAACCATACACGTACTGTCCAAGTGTGCGTCTCATTAAATGTTATAAAAAGACCACCGTAGTTCCAGTACTTCTTGAATTCGAACAGTGTGAGTATGAGTGATGTACTACCAACTTGTCAACTCTATCGAATCATTCTACCATTCGCGTTCTGACATTCATATACACACTCATTGTCTACACTCACATTCTTGTCGGAGCCTCATCACGTTCCAGGACAAGATGACCTGTATGACCAAAACTGTGCTGGGTTTAATGAGTTGACAATCGTTACACTTTACTACACCAGTCCCAACATCTACATTTATCAACTGGTGGACATTCACGTCATTTAACAAATAAAGCGTGATTCAACAACTAGTAGCCAGTATGAGTTAACAACAACAATAGAGAGTTTATCAACTGGTGTGCCAGCTTCCTGGGTCAACCTGCACAGTGACCATATTGAGAAGTAAACTTCTGAGACCAGACGTTCCTTGGGGTCTGTTACGACACACAAATACATCAACAGTACAACTCTACAGTGATGTCAGCGTGACCTGTCCTGTCGAGAGTATGCGGTAACTAGGTCAGCGTTTGTTGACATTTGGTTCGTTGGACATTTGCCATACAACTGACAGTGTTACACAGCAAGCTTGGTTGAAACATAGAACATTACACATCAGGACTGGAGAATATTTGACAGTGTTTGCGAAAGGAAATGTTATTGAACTGAGAAGTCCTACATCGATTGTTATCATTCACATCAACGATGGAACTTCTATTTCTGTGTTGAATTTAAAATAATTAGACCAGAAGTATTTGTTTAATAAAGTACCACAGTACTGTACTATTAGGCAGTGTAACTGAGCCTTCTTTACAACACATTCTTTCTGCAACACTCTATTTACATCATATTGCCATACTATTTATGCATTTATGTATTTATGTTTAAATATTTATATGTGATATTTGTCACACAACAGAGTATCCCACGTAATAGAGGGTCTGATGTGTGCGTTTCTATAGGTGCAATTTTCTTGATTGAAAATTTGCTGCGACAGCTGTTGCTATTAGTGTTAGCTGTGAAGACTGTACTCATTGTTGTTTTTGTAATATTCCTCTGTTCTTTAGTTTGTTTTGATTTGTTTGTAATTTGTTGGTCTATCCTATTCTATCTTTCAGTTCTATTCTCAATTTATATTTATATACTGTGGCGTTATTTGTATTTGTTATCCTCTTGCGGGTTATCTTTTATTGTTTTTCCCATTTGATTTATGTCATTTCCGCAAATGTTTTCATGTTCTTCTGTATAACTGTTTTGTTTTGTGCCTGATCGACATACACTATTTAAAATATAGTTGATCATATAAATTGATGTACAAGAATCAACTGATAGTTAATTGCTATTACTAAAGGTACACAGTTGATGATATAAAACACTATTTCTGGTGCACTGCACTTATATTATAAAGTGAACCAGCAACTTATAGCTGTTATTATATAAGGATTTATACAAGACCTTTGTAAGGCTTGTTTCCCACAGTGATTGGGATAGTTAAGTACTATTTTCCACAGGTTAAAAAGTTATCATACAAGGTCTTTGATTAAGACTAAGAAAGTGAATTTATTTACTTTTGCAAATTACTGATCTTATTAGACAACATGTCTACATTAGATTATTTTATCACACAAGGCAGGGCTCTTGATAAGACTGGTCAGCAATTAGAAGAATGGGCAGTTGCTCAATATGACAAAGCATTAGCTGCTGCTGCTGAAGAAAGAAAAGCATTGATTGAAGAAAAGAAATTAGCAGCTGAGGAGAAAAGATTAGAAGCTGAGGAAAAAAAATTACAAAGAGAGGATGAACAAAAGAAATTGCAGATACAGACTGATGAAAAAAGATTCCAGATGGAAATGGAAAAAGAGAGAAGAAAAGATGAAGCTGCTGCAGAAGAGAGAAAATTACAAGCTGAAGCTCAAGAGAAAAAAGCAATAAGAGAACATGAACACCAAAAAGAACTTTTAGCATTTGAGTTAGAAAAGTTAAAGTTAACAAACATAAGTGATGGTAATCAAGCATCTGGTGGTAATGGTAAACCCTTTACTTACAAGGTCAAGGTACCAGCGTTCAACCCTTCCAGTGATGACATAACATTCTGGCTAAATAGATTTGAACGCTCGTGTCGAGCCCATAATGTGGACAAATCACAATATGCTAACCAGTTATCAGAAAATCTGAAAGGTGATTCTCTGACTAGTTTAAGTTTGGTTGAAGAGGCTGACAAAGATAACTATGATGTTATTAGGGCAGCCTTATTAAAGAAGTATCAGTTGTCTGAAGAGGGTTATCGGAAGTTGTTTAAGACAATGGTGCCTGAGGCAGGTGTAGAATTCTCAGAATTCATTGCAAGGACACGTCTTACATTTGATCGTTGGATTGAGCTATCCAAAACAGAAAAGACTTATGAAGCCCTTATGGACTTGATACTCAGAGACAAGATTATGTCAAGTATAAATAAACCTTTCCTCGAATTCTTACATGAGCGTAAACCTAAGTCTCTAAAAGAAATGGAACAGTATTGTACCCAATACGTCACTGCACATCCGGACGTAGCTATTAGCAACAGTAAGGTTAAAGAAGGTATGCCAGTTGCTTCTGCAACACCATACAACCCTAATCACTCTCACAAATTCCAAGGACCTCAAAATAGGTTTAATAAAAAAGGTAACTATTACAGTTATCAGAACCAAGGTAACCAATCATTTCAGGGTTCTTCTTCGAATACCTGGAGAAGAGCTGACAGCCCTCGATTCAGGGGTGGTCATAATTACAGGAACTTCCGCAAAGGAAGTCATTCTAGAAACTATCCAAGTTTTCCTTCATGGAGACAACAGGATCATAATTACCGAGATACTCATTATAATGAATATGATGATAGTAACCAAAGGAGCTATGATTCAAACCCGAGTAGGGGTTATAATAGTGGAAACAATGATAAGTACAGAGGCAATAATAACAGAGGTAGAGCACAATTCAAAAAACATAAAGCTCATTACCAGGCGAACTCTGCACAGCAAGAGTCCCACGAAGCCTATAAACAAAATAAAGATAATGATGACTCTAATAATATGGCATGTGCCGCTTTTGATTTTGGGAGAGCATCTCAGTGCCCCCAATGCAAAACATTATTTGAGCCAACTACAGTGTCTACTTTAAGCTGTGGGCATCCTCTTCCCGCTCTTCCTGCGTCAATCGCGCATGATGGGAGAGGTTCTCTTGTCTTACACAAAGGTTTAGTAAATGACAATCCAGTCTCAGTACTTTTTGATTCTGGATGCACAACTATTGGGGTTAGGCAGTCACTCATAGATCCTTCTCATTCTACAGGCAAAGTAGTCAAATGCGTAACATTTGGCGGCACCATAGAGAAATACTCTACCGCTATAATTAGGATTGCTACTCCTTTCTTCACAGGAGATGTACACGCATGTCTTTTGCCGAATCCGATCGCTGATCTTATCATCGGTCGCATTCACGGAGTCAAAGAATGCACTCCGGAGCAAATTTCCGTTTGGGAAAATCAAAATATGCAATCTGCTAATGCGGTAGTCACTAGAGCTCAAGCTCTCAATATGCCTGAAACTTCATCTGTTGAAGATAATGAAGTGCATAACCAAGATGATCCCTTGGTAATTTCTCGTGACTCGTTTATAAAACAACAAGAAGAAGATCCGACTCTTAAGAAATTCTTCACTCTTGTAACGAAAGGTGATCCGAATAAAGATTCAAATTGTAAATCTTGGATTACAATGAAGAATGGCGTACTTGTACGTATGGTGCAAGACTCCACTAAGTCAAGTCATTCTCAGATTCTTGTACCCAAGAATTTGAGAGTTAAAATCTTACAACATGCACACGACTCTCAGTGTGCTGGTCACATGGGTTTTTCCCGTACAAAGTCAAGAGTTCTTGCGGCTTTCTTTTGGCCTTTTGTGAACAAGGACATACGGATCTATTGTCGATCCTGTAAAGTATGTCAAGAAGTCAAATCCAAAGGTCCTCGTCATGCTGCGCCTATTCAGGCTGCAGATATTCCTATTCGTCCATTCCAGAAAATGGCGATAGACATCATTGGTCCATTCAAGATCAAATCTGCTAGAGGACATCAGTTTATCTTAACGTGTGTAGACATGTGCACACGTTGGCCAGAGGCTATCCCTCTAAAGAGCATTACTACCGCTGACATTGCAGATGCTCTTTGGCTTATATTTTCTCGGCTGGGATTCCCCGGAGAAATATTATCAGATCATGGCACCCAACTGATATCGGATACCATGTCTCAAGTAATGTCTACTCTACAGATAGAGAGATCTTTGAGTAGCATCTATCATCCTATGTCCAATGGGATGGTCGAGCGACTAAATAGAACACTTAAGAACTTATTAGGGAAGATAACTGAGGATCATCCTCAAGATTGGGATAGGGTTTTACCCGCGGCCCTCTTCGCGTACAGAGAGGTCCCCAATGAACATACAGGGTTTTCGCCCTTTGAACTTGTCTTTGGCGCGCGACCGCGCGGCCCAATGTCTTTGCTGCATGATCTTATAACAGCTGACAATATTGACGATGACACAAAATCTTCTTACGAGTATGTCATCGCGCTGAGACAGAAGATTATCGAAGCATGCAAATTGGCAACGTCCTCTTCTGAATTTGCTAAGCAGAAGGCAAGACAATTTGCTAATAAGAAGAGAACTTTACAACAACTTTGTCCTGGTGACAAAGCATTTGTTTTGCTACCTTGTCGTGAAAATAGACTCCTTATTAGTTGGAAAGGTCCGTACGATATAATATCGAAAATTTCAGATGTTGACTACATCGTCGATATCAACGGGAAGCATAAAACCTTCCACATCAATATGCTTACGGAGTTCCATGAACGTCCTGACTATCTACAGCCTATTTTCCAGGCAACGGACGATTCTCATGTCAAACATGGTCATTACTCATCACTGTCTGTAATACAGGATGAGGAAACAAGTTTTTTCGGATGTTAATCTTCCGCTTCCAATGATCCCACTTCATTCTAGTGAATCATGGAAAGACGTTACTGTTTCTCCTGATTTGTCTCTAGGAGAACGGCGACAAGTTTCGGTTATGTTACAAACATTTCAGGATGTCCTCACTGACATCCCTGGACAAACTCATGTCATTGAGCATGACATTGTTCTAACTGAACATACTCCAATTAGGGTTAGACCTTATCCTATCCCTATACATTTCCAAACACAGGTTGAAAAGGAGTTGGATGAAATGATAGATTTACAAATAATCGAACCATCCACTTCTGCATATTCTTCGCCGATGGTTATTGTTCGGAAAAAAGACAATAACATACGTCTTTGCGTTGACTATCGCAAATTGAATCAAGTTACGAAGTTCGATGCTGAACCTATGCCTTTACTAGAAGAGTTACTTACTCGTCTTTCTAAATCGCATTTTTTCACTAAACTTGATTTGTCTAAAGGATATTGGCAAGTTCCATTATCCGAACGCGCCAAACCTCTTACCGCTTTCTCTACTCCCAGAGGCCTTTTCCAATGGAATTTTATGCCTTTCGGCCTTATGAACGCACCAGCTACATTTGTACGCATGATGCGTCGAATCCTATCGTATCGGTCAGATGTCATTGCTTATCTAGACGACATCTGTCTTTTCAGCGATACTTGGGAAGATCACTATTCAGGGTTAGTTGAATTATTATCAACTCTGCGTGAGTATAACCTGACAGCAAAACCATCTAAAGCTTGTATTGGCTTTAGCGAAATTGCTTTCTTAGGCCATCGAGTAGGTCACGGTTTCTTGAAGACAGAAGACCATAATATCACTAAGATACTTAACATCTCTATCCCTAGGACTAAAAAGCAAGTGCGAAGTCTTTTAGGTCTCATACAATTTTATGGACGTTTCATTCCGAATCTGTCCTCTATCATGGCACCTCTCTCTACACTATTAAAGAAAGGGTCGCCTAACATGGTTCACTGGTCTCATGAATGCCAATCCTCACTAGAGAAGATCAAAACTATGTTTTCATCACCACCTATTTTAGTGTTACCTACAACAGATAAGACATTTGTTCTTCGTAGTGACGCTTCATCCACTGGGATTGGAGCGGCACTAATGCAAGAGTACTCTGGAACTCTGCATCCTGTAATGTATATATCCAGAAAACTTAATGCTGCAGAAAGGAATTACTCGGTTTTAGACCGTGAATTATTGGCAATGGTTTGGTCAATTCTCAAACTCCAAAGATTCCTTCTGGGCGCGCATTTCGTAGTGGAAACTGACCAAAAAGCTCTTACGGCTATCCAAAGTAAGAACTTGAAGAGCTCGAGATCAACTCGATACGCAATCGCTCTTCAACCTTTTCATTTTTCGGTACGAGCTATCCGTGGTTCAGAAAATGTGATGGCGGACATTCTGTCCAGATGCCCACATGATGCCACTTAACTGTTAAATATTGGATTTTTTAATATGTATAACTTTACAACAGTTATTTTTTGTTCTTTACTAAGATACACATTTGTAATTTAATAATAGAATGATGGTATCTCTACTTAGCGGTTTATTGATGTTTATTCACCGCTGTTCTTTGATGATTGTTTCTTCATAAATCATAAATTTAAGATTATAGTGTGAATTTTTGGTATGCATTGTATAATTACCAGAATTGTATTATACGTACATCACACCTTCCTGGAAACATTTATTCGTAGAGAAACAATTTCTCTCAGATTTTGAGATATATTCTCACCGGTCATATTAGGAATTATAGTTATTCCTGATATTTGCATCTGCGCAGTATTCTTGCGTTTTGAGCCTATTGTATGGTGCTCCTAGATGTATTTAAAAAAAAAAAAAAAAAATTTTTTTTTTTTTTTCCCGGGAGGTGTGGTAAGACTGTAAAGGGCAATTTTTACTATCTTGCAATATAATACATTTATATACTTATTATGTTCGCAAATATTTTGGTAAACAAAGTGTTTCCTTTTTAAGTGCTTAAGGAGAAGTCATTTTTGAGTTACTTCCCTTGAAGGCAGTTCCGTCATCTTCGATCGGACTCCGCGGACGAATTTAGGCCTACTGCGATTTATTCTTTGGCTGGGTAGGAATAGATTATTCTTGCTTCAGTATATCTATGGCCTGAATTTATACGTAGTGTTTGTATGAGTAGGACGAGTCTGTCTTATATATGGATATCTTTACATTTCTAAGTCGAACTATGTTGGTTGTCGCTAGAAAAGGTCAAAGGCTATGCAGCGGAAGTATCGCTAGCAAGGGGTGTGATTCATGGCTGTCATCCTGTCTGGATGTAGAATTTTGATGTAGCCGGCCTATCGCCGAAAAAGTGATCTATAAGTAGATGGGGAAAAGTGATAGTCATTTAGACATGTTGTATGTACTTTACCCCAGTGTTTATTCTCTTTTGCCAAGGAATGGCAAAGTTATATTTCGCATAGAAAGGTAAAACCACAATTTATTATGAACTTGGGCTTCGCCATCGTTGTCGATAAACAGATGCACAGTGGTACTTTTGAAAAGAATATTTATTCAAAGGAAGATGACATTCCTATGTATCAGCACTAGATTATATGATATTATTCAATTACCTCTATGACAGAAGTTATGAAGAAATGAGGACATTTAACGAATGACCAATTTTGGTCTGGATCCTATAGTGAGTGAAACTCACGAGAGAAGAACAGCCATGTTGAAATTCATATACTTTGTATTTATCGAGTGAGAAAAAGGGATGCCTGTACTATCGCTCGATGAACCAAGAGATCACTGCTACATGTGAGAACCCATGTCTGGGATTCCTATATCTTTATGGAAAAATATATATATTGAACTTTACGTGAAGGGATATTCGCTAGACGAGATTAGGTCTAGGAGCCTTCCTATATATTGGTTATGGTCTGACGTGCCCAGTCAGTAAAGCCAGATGATTTACATGATGGAACTCTGAATGCTTATTTACGAATGCTCCATTATGATATTTGCCAAGCATGAATGCTAACTTAAGATGATATGCCTGTGATCAACATTATGCTGTCTATGTCGACATTTGTTCCTGTAACCATACACGTACTGTCCAAGTGTGCGTCTCATTAAATGTTATAAAAAGACCACCGTAGTTCCAGTACTTCTTGAATTCGAACAGTGTGAGTATGAGTGATGTACTACCAACTTGTCAACTCTATCGAATCATTCTACCATTCGCGTTCTGACATTCATATACACACTCATTGTCTACACTCACATTCTTGTCGGAGCCTCATCACGTTCCAGGACAAGATGACCTGTATGACCAAAACTGTGCTGGGTTTAATGAGTTGACAATCGTTACACTTTACTACACCAGTCCCAACATCTACATTTATCAACTGGTGGACATTCACGTCATTTAACAAATAAAGCGTGATTCAACAACTAGTAGCCAGTATGAGTTAACAACAACAATACAGAGTTTATCAGAAGGTATGACTCCTGAAGAAATAAAACAATTCGCAACTGTCGAATATGACAAGGCTCAGAAACTAGAAGCAAAAAAAAAATGGATTTGGAGATTGAAAATAGAAAATTAGCTGCTCAAGAAAATGAAAGAAAACTTCAAATGGAAATGGAAAATAGAAAATTAGCTGCTCAAGAAAATGAAAGAAAACTTCAAATGGAAATGGAAAATAGGAATTTAGCCGCTGAAGAAAATGAAAGAAGACTTAAATTGGAACTTGAAAATAAGAGATTGGCAGCTGAAGAAAATGAAAACAGATTTCAGCTTGAGGCTGCTGAAAATGAAAATAAAAGACAACGTGAACAAAAATTGATGGCATTAGAGCTTGAAAAAATTAGATTAACTAATGAAGGCAATGCCAACAACGCTCAGTTTGTTCACGCCTCTTCTAACAAAGAAAATATTAGGCATGTAAACTTAAAATTGCCAATATTCAATCAAAAGGCAGACGACATACTATTTTATAAACCAACAAATATGAATGAAATGGAGCAAAACTGTAGAAATTATTGTACCGCACATCCAAACATGGTATTTAGCAATTCTCTTGTCAAAGAGGAATTTCCTGTTGCAGTGGCCATGCAACAATTAAATCATTTCCGTCATCGCTCTCTCAGTAATGATAGGAACTTTAAAAAGGGAGATAACAAGAATTACAATTCTTATACAGGGAAATCATTTCGACATGGATCTCCATATAATCAAAATTGGGGTCAATCTCATAGATCACGGGATTTTAATAAGAATGATCCCGGAAATTATCAAAGTAATAATTACAACCATAATTGGCAATCCAGATCAAATTTTTCTAATAACCGACATATTTCTCCAAACAAACAATATGGTCAAAGGGACAATAGTCATAACAATAATTGGCGAGCTAACAAAAATGGTAATCCAAATAGAAATAATAATTATAGTAGTTTTAGAGACAATAGTCAAAATCGATCTCAAGGTAGAGATAGATCTCCCAATGTTAGATCGCATCATCAGACAAATTCTGCTCTGCATGATACACAGGTTAATTTATATCAGGATACAAATGTTAATCCTCATAATGCATCGTCTTGTACTCTTGATTTTGAGCAGGCTAAACTTTGCCATGAATGCACAACTTTATTCCAGCCCAAGGCGATCACTACGCTGAGTTGCGGACATGTGTTGCCAAGCCTTCCTGCAATGTCTACGGCCATGTCAGCTTCGACACATGATTGAACAGGGTCTCTTAAATTACATAACGGATTAGTTAACGGAATTTCTGTCTCTGTTCTTTTCGATACAGGTTGTAGCACCATCGGCGTCAGACATTCGTTGGTCTACTCGTCATGCGCAACAGGGAAAACTGTGAAGTGCGTCACATTTGGCGGCACAGTTGAGACTTTTCCTACAGCAATCATTGATATGTTGCAAAGTACACCAACAATATATCTTGTCAATAATAATGATGATGTTGACTCTCCTATATCACGTGAGTCTTTTATAGCATTACAACAAAAGGATGCTTCATTTTAAAAAAAAATGTTCAATTAGCTAAGAATACTACAAACAAAGAAACAAACTTTAGACATAGTTTTGTACTGAAGAATAGCGTGTTAGTGAGAGTGGTACGTGATACGACGTCATCCGTACGGTCTCAAATTTTATTACCTTCTACAATGAGAGCTCGTATATTACGTCATGCTCACGACTCTCAATGTGCAGGCCACATGGGTTTTTCACGCACCAAATCCAGAGTGCTATCTGTATTCTATTGGCCAGGTGTCCATAGAGATGTTAATAACTACTGTCGTTCCTGCATTACATGTCAAGAGGTTAAGGTTCGTGGTCCATACCACGCAGCTCCTGTTCAAGCTGCTGACATTCCAATTCGACCATTTGAGAAAATGGCAATTGACATTATTGGTCCTATCCAACTTCTGCTAGAAGATATACACATATTCTCACTTGTATTGACATGTGTACTCGTTGGCCTGAGGCTATACCTCTAAAGAGTACTTCATCTGCTAGTGTTGCAGATGCACTATGGTTAATTTTTTCGCGTTTAGGTTTTCCACGTAAAATACTATCTGAACATGGTGTTTAATTTATATCTGAATCAATGTCTCAAGTCATGGCTATGTTACATATCGACAGATCTCTCAGTAGCATCTATCACGCAATGTCGAACGGTTTAATTGAGCGTAAAAATAGGACACTCAAACAATTATTGGGTAAAATTACTGAGGATCATCCTCAAGATTGGGATAGAGTCCTACCCGCTGCTCTCTTTGCTTATCGAGAGGTGCAAAATGAAGCTACATGTTTTTCACCGTTTCTACTCGTCTTCGGTGTTCAACCTCGTGGTCCTATGTCGTTACTTCACGACCTACTCACGGAGGAGGATATTACAAATGAAACTCAATCCTCTTATGAGTACGTAATTTCTTTGAGGAAAAAAATTATAGATGCATGTAGGTTAGCTACCACATCATCTGAATTATCAGAAGAAAAAGCTCGACTTTTTGCTAATAGATATCAACGTCTTCGCCAGCTTTTTCCTGGTGACGAGGCCCATGTATTACTCCATCGTAAAGACAATCGTTTACTCATTGCCTGGAAAGGCCCTTTCAAAATAATTTCTAGAATTTCTGATGTCGATTACATTGTCGATATCATGGGCAAACATAAAACCTTTCACATAAATATGTTAAAGGAATTTCATTCTCGTCCTGGCTATCTTCAGTCAGTGTTTCAAGCAACTGACGACCCTACACCTTGTTTTCATCATTATACCGCTTTGTCGGTTATTCAGGAAGAAGAGTCTTCTTTTCAGGATGTACCTTTACCTATACCGGTAGTACCACTTCATTCAACAGAAAATTGGTCTGATGTGTCTATTTCTCCTGACCTTTCTGCTGATCAGCGTCAGCAAGTATCATCTCTTCTTCAATTCTATCAGGATGTCCTCACTGACATCCCCGGTCGTACATCTGTCATTCAACATGATATTTTACTGACTGATGACACACCTATTCGGGTCCTTCCATATCTCATTCCTCTTCACTTTCGGTCTCAGGTTGATAAGGAATTGGATGAGATGCCTCAATTAAAAATAATTGAACCATCCACTTCACCATATTCTTCTTCGATGGTTATTATTCGTAAGAAAGATAATAACATCCGTCTTTGTGTTGACTATCGTAAGATAAATAAAGTTACAAAATTTGACGCGGAACCATTACCACTTTTGGAAGATTTACTGGTTAAACTTTCTAAATCTATTTTCTTTACTAAGTTAGATTTGTCAAAGGGCTATTGGCAAGTCCCCTTGACAGATCGTGCAAAGCCACTCACTACTTTTTCTACTCCTCGTGGTCTTTTCCAATGGAATTTTATGCCATTTGGACTAGTAAACGCTCCTGCCACCTTTGTGCGCATGATGCGTCGTATTTTATCACATCGTTCCGATTTCATTGCCTATATCGATGACATTTGCCTTTTTAGTGACTCATGGGATGATCATTTTCGGGGATTGAACACATTATTGTCCACTTTACGTTCGTATAACCTAACGGCTAAACCATCTAAAGCATATGTTGGTTTTCATGACATATCATTTTTAGGTCACCGTGTTGGTCACGGTCTTTTACATACTGAGGACAGTAATGTTTCAAAAATCCTGAATATCACAACACCTAAGACTAAGTAACAAGTAAGGAATCTTTTAGGTCTAATACAATTCTATGGGAGATTCATTCCTCATTTATCTACCATCACTGCACCTTTCTCTATTTTGTTAAAGAATGGCGCAGCTAACATGATTCGGTGGTCGCAAGAACATCAAATCACGTTGGATATCATTAAAATATACTTTTCTAATGCACCTGTCTTACGGTTGCCTAATGCGGACCTACCTTTCATCCTCCGCAGCGATGCGTCAAATTTTGGCATAGGAAGCGCATTACTTCAAGAATACTCAGGTACATTGCATCCTGTCATGTACGTGTCCAGACACCTAACGCCTACAGAAAAGAATTATTCTGTCTTAGAAACAAAGAGCTGTTAGCTCTAGTCTGGTCTATAACCAAGCTTCAACGTTTTTTATTAGGAGCACACTTTATTGTAGAGACTGACCAGCGTGCTCTTACTGCTCTCAACAACAGAGACGTGAAGTCATCGAGATCAACCAGATACGCAATCGCTCTGTAACCTTACAGTTTTACGATTCGAGCAATACCAGGGTCGCAAAATGTTCTAGCAGACATCCTTTCACGGTGTCCTTATGAGTCAAGCGAGATTCTACGCCCTACGAAGAGTGACGCCTCTGCACGAACATTTCCTTAATTATGACTCACTACTAAAGGAACTTTACGTTGTTCAGCGACACTATTATTATGAACTTTTTTTTCCATTGGTTGTGTATCTACATTTACATTTCCTTAAATTAGCATATACAGTTTGACGTTGAAATAACATGATCTTATAAATAATAGACTATTGTGTGTATATAACATTTAACATTGATAACGTTTTAATTCAAACGTGGCATGGTAACATTCTTCTAGTGTAATGTTTCAACTTCGTGACTTTAATTAATAGTGAACTCAGTGGGAATTAATAACATTTTAAGGCCATGGACGCTATGCTCAAACTATTAATTAATCTAATTTAATTATGTCTAATAGTTAATATATTTATAGCAAATAGATTATTTCTAGTTCATAGCGCTAGTGATTTTCACTCATAACATAGGTAGTATATCAGCACCCATACTTATTTAGTATTGCTAAGTGTGTTGATTACTTCGCGTGGTTTATTTCCATTCTTTTTCATTTAGAATTCATGCGTTCATATTCCATTTATTTTAATTCATTTATTGACATTTTTTCTTTCTGTTAACATTTTATGTGTGTTTCATCGTCCTTATTACTTTATATTATCTAGTGTTGCCACATTTGCCTCATGTTAGTTATTAGTAGTTGTACATTTAATTACATTGCATTTTGTTTATTTGAGTTGAGTTCACTTTCATATTTATTCTTTCACTAGTAGTATTTTGTTTAGTATATTTAGATTGATATTATGTGTAGATGATAATTTGATCTACCTCTCCGCGTTTATTCAAGTAAAAAAATAAATAATTTTTTTTTTCGCGGGGAGATAAGGTAAACTGTGACGTCCTTTTTGGATGCATTAACAGTATTAAAGTATACACGTCTTACTTCTGTTAAGAGGGTACGCATCAACAAATGTGGTAAGAATATATTTGTAATTAAATTCATCACGCACGGAAGAGCACATATTTGTGCGTGGGTATTTTTTGCGTTTTGTTGCTAAACACTGGATGACGCAGTGACCTCAGAGAGAGAGGTAATGGCTGGGATGGAAGTCAGACGTTGGTCTGTTTGTTCGAGCCCCATATTGTGGGTAAAATACTGTTGATGTCTATTTTATACGGCCTTCCATGTGGAAGCTATCGCCGTGAGGATTTAACAGTAAGTTTCATTTAAGCTATTGAAAATATATATTACGTTTTCGCCATGTTGAATCTAGTCAGAACATTCAATGGGGAATTGTTGACCCTTCATTAGGGTGTACTGAAATGGATTAAAGATAAAGTGAAGTTATTGGATCCAGCCTATTATTTTCAAGTACGTGCCGCTTGGAAGAATTGTATTACAAACGTGAATACAAATATAAAGTATATTTTCGCCGTCCTGTGGATTACGGAAGATGATGAGAGGTCAGTCAAATTCAGGACTTAGGATTTTATATGCACTGTTTACTATGATGCCTCAAATATGATGTTCGGATAATCCAGATATATCGTTTACGAAGGCCATTTAAAGATGGGACATTCTTTGATGTATTACATACCCTTGGTCATAATATGTATGTCTATCCTTGAGGGTCAGCCGTTATAAGAATATATGTCAATCAAGCTCATGATCCAAATTGCCTGATCATACATGAACATAGATACGTTAACTATGATGTCCTGAGATTATAATAGGAACTGTTGATATGATGCCTATGATTACATCCATGATCGTCTGTCTTACGTCCATTAATAAACGAGATGTCTAATGTGAAGACCGGACTTCCAGCTAAATTCTTTGACAGTTCAAAGTTCTTTTATATTATTTTTGGCCCACCTCTTCGGCCCATGATATTATCATTCGCGTTAATGAAATTTGTCGGCCATCTGTAAGCCCGACCGGAGCTGATCATAACTTAAGTCAGCCATACAAGAACATTTGTTAACTCCAAATCATAAAAGGACCTTTACAGTATGTAAGTAGAGTATTTCTAATGTTCATTGAGATATTTATCCATAATTTCATCGGAAGTCACGAATAATATGCAACGTGCATTGTCTTTGGTTTGATTCCCACAATTGTCTTGGACAAAGTTGCTGAGATGGGACCATCCACATCTATCATTGATGTTGTGGTACCTGACATTGTTAATGACGAGGATGGTCTGATATCAAATATGATTTGGTGGTATACTCTTCAGTCAAAACTATATGATTGGCTGTTTGTTTTTCTTTTTGCCATTGTCATTTTCATATATGACTTTTCCTTTTCATAAAGGAACATCATGGTGTTACCAACAGATTACTGGTGGCAATGTATGTAGTTATTATAATATTTATTTGTCTGAGGGAAAGTATTTGTTTTTAGAATCAGGATGCTTTCCTGGCCAAAGATATATCACCCATGATTGATGGATACTTTTGTTATATGGGTTATCTCCCCTGGATATCGAATTTGGCGTATGAATCTAGATTTTGTTGGTCTGTTCCTTGTTGCGCCAGAAACAGATTGTTCTTGCTTAGGTTTATGCAGGAATGTTTATGGTCCGAGTCTATGTTTACTCCGTGTCTATTTCAGACGATTCGGTCTTATATCGTGATATCTTTGTATGTCTATGTGGGACTATTTTTCTTTGTACTGAACTATGGGGTCAGGCAGTGTCTGCGCATGCGAATGGGAAAAAGGGTCTTCCGTGATAATGGAATGCCTGGTTAATGCCATGTCGGAGACCAGTCCGAAGTTTGTTGATCGCTGTGATCTATTATGGGGAAGAAGATAGTTTCTGATATGATTATTAAGTCTATGAGTTCCCCAGTGTTTATTCTGTAACGCCAGGAGAGGGCGTATGTGTTCTGCTAGTGTATTTCCCATGCCCAGGTAAAAGAACTTTTTTGCTGAACTTTTCCTTGCTAGGCTTAGATGGGCAGACGTCTACATGATTATTATCTATATCAATATGTCGGGATGACATGTTACCTAGCAGCACTGAATATGATTGTATGCAGCAGTTATGATGAAAGAATATGCTGATTCTTGTAGAAACATTTGTGTTCATGAACAAAGCCTTTATTGAAGCTTTACTATGCATTTGTATAGTGAGTAATGCTCACTGGAACCAGAAGCCATTTTGGATCCTATTTTTTGTCGATCATCGATCAGAGAACAGGGATGCCCCTTATTATCAGGTGATGATTAAGAGATCACAGTTATAAAGAAAACCCAACACTGGTGGGTTAACATTGTTTTCAGAAATATTTGCTGAACTTTACCGAAAGAAATCTTCGGTCAGTAAGGTCTGATGGTTATATTTATAAACAGTGGAAATCTAAGTGCTTGTCTACGGACGTTCCATTGTAATGTTCTTCAACATGAATGCCAACTTAAGATTGTAGACCATTGATCAACAGTATGATGATACATGTCGACCTGTTTTCCTGTAACTATACTCGTACTGTCCAAGTGTGTACGTCCAATTAAACAGTATGAAACGACCACAGTAGTTCCAGCCATCCTTGACTTCTACATGTGATTGGAGTGGGTGTCCTGTGTACCTGTAGAACTGTCATCCATTCGCGTCTTCATTATTGATGTTTACACTCACTCATTCCATCAGAATATACGCAACTTACAGTACACCTTGTCAGGACCCCAACAGTCGGTAACCTGACCCATTTAAAGAACATTGTGACTGGACGAGCTATATTCACAAAATAGCACTTATTACGTGGTGACCAAAAAATAAACATTTATCAATGTGGAAGGCCAGCTTTCTGGGGCTAACCAGCACAGTAGACACCACATGGAAGTCAGCTACTCATACCAGATCGTTTCCATGACGCCTGATACGACACACCAGCAGTGAGAGTCTACACTTTGTCAACAGTTCCTCACGTGACCTATCAAGCGAATACTGAAACTAGGTCAGCGCGTATTGACATTTTTTCGTTGGACATCACAGCGAGTTGCAAACATACGGTTAACTTTTTTGGAAAAAATGCAGTACAAGTCAGAAGTCCTACGTGTGTTAGTTATTGGAACCATCAACGTTGGAGCTTCATGAACAGCTTTATATATTGAACATTGTAATAGTTTAGTTCAAAATTTAGTATTTATTAAAGTGGCAGTTTATTTTCTTTAAATTAGAAACTTTGCATTAGATAACAGCTGAACCTTCTCTACAACACATTGCATTTATATGATATATATATATTTATGTATTTATGTTTACATATTATTTGTGTGTCTATGTCGTGGGCGGTTGGTGAGGTGACTAATATAAGATTTCCCAAGTAACATAGGGCTTATATTAGTGGTCTGTAGGGGGCAATTTTCTTAATTGAAAATTTGCATGCAACATCTGTTGCTATTTTTTGTTAGCTGTGACGACTGTGCTTATCGTTGTTTTTGTAATATTTTTTTCTGTTTTTTGGTTTTGTTTTGATTTGTTTGTATTTGTAGGTCTCATCTTTTCTGTCATTCAGTTCTATACATCTGTATATTTATACACTGTGGCGTTATTTGTTTTGTTTATTACGGCGCAGTTATCATCACAGGTTCTGTGGTTATTTTCTTCTGTTTTTCGATTTAACTTATTTGATTTCTGCGAATGTTTTCATGTTGTCTTTTATAATTGTTTTGTTTGTGTTCTTGATTGACATACGTCATATAAAATATATTTGATCATACACTACTAGCTGTGTAGTGAACTTATGAGAAAGAATCAACTGATGATTAATTGCTATTATTAGAGGAAAACAGTTGATTATACAAGACCTTATTTAAAGGCTTGTTTCCCACAGAGATTGGGATATAGGGAGCTGATTGTACAAGTTTTTGTTAAAAACTTGCTCCTGTTTGGTTGAAATAAATTTGTTATTTCAGTGATAATAGCCACATATTATTAAATAGTATAGCAACTTTAGACTACTTCATTGAGCAAGGGAGAGCCCTTGGGATGACTCCTGAGGAGTTAAAAGAGTTTGCACTTTCTCATTATGCAAAGCACAGAAGGATGAAGAGAAAAAACAAAAAGCTGAGGAGAAAAAAATGGAATTGGAAGCTGAACAAAAGAAATTGCAGATGCAGGTGGAGGAAAGGAGAATCCAGATGGAAATGGAAAAAGAAGAAAAAAGACTACAAAGAGAAGCCGAAGAGAGAAAGGCAAAAAGGGAACATGAGGAAAAACTGTTAGCATTTGAGTTAGAAAAATTGAAGTTGACAAACATGGGTAATGTTAATCAATCATCTGGTGGTAGTGGTAAACCTTTTATTTATAAGATCAAGCTACCAGCATTTAATCCATCCAGTGACGACATAACAGTGTGGCTAGATAGATTTGAACGTTCTTGTCGAAATCATAATGTGGATAGATCACAATATGCTAATCAGTTGTCAGAGATACTGAAAGGTGACACTCTGACTAGTTTAAGCTTGGTAGAAGAGGCTGACCAGGATAATTATGATGTTATCAGAGCAGCCTTATTGAAAAAATATCAATTAACAGAGGAAGGTTACCGTCTTTTGTTTAAGAAAATGGTACCTGAATCAGGGGTATAATTCTCAGAATTCATTGCAAGGATACGTCTTACATTTAATCGTTGGATTGAGTTGTCCAAAACAGAAAAGAAATATGAAGCCCTTATGGACTTGTTGCTCAGAGACAAGATTATGTCAAGTGTAAATAAACCATTCCTTGAATTCCTACATGAGCGTAAACCCAAGACACTAAAAGAAATGAAAGAATATTGTACCCAATACGTCACGGCACATCCGGACGTAGCTTTTAGCAATGCTAAGGTTAAGGAAGGCATGCCAGTTGCTTCAGCAACACCATAAAACCCTAATTATTCACTCAAATTTCAGGGACCACAAAACAGGTTTGATAAAAAGGGTAACCATAATAGTTATCAAAACCAAGGTAACCAATCATTTCAGGGTTCTTCTGCGAAGTACTGGAGACGAGCCGACAGCCCTCGATTCAGGGGTGGTCATAATTATAGGAATTTCCGCAGAGGAAGTCATTATAGGAACTATCCAAGTCATTCATCATGGAGACAACAAGACCATAGTTATAGAGATACTCATTATAATGAATATGATAATGGTAACCATGAGTACTATGACTCAAACCCAAATAGGGGTTACAATAGAGGAAATAATAATGATTACAAAGGCAATATTAATCGAGGTAGATCACAATACAAAAAACATAAATCACATTATCAGGCAAACTCTGCACAGCAAGAGTCTCATGAAGCCTATAAGCAGACTAAAGATAATAATGATGCTAATAATATGGCATGTTCCGCTTTTGATTTTGGGAGAGCATCTCAGTGCCCCCAATGCAAAACATTATTTGAACCAACTACGGTGTCCACTTTAAGTTGTGGCCATCCTCTTCCCGCTCTTCCTGCGTCAGTTGCGCATGATGGAAGAGGTTCTCTTGTCTTACATAAAGGTTTAGTAAATGACAATCCAGTCTCAGTTCTTTTTTATTCTGGATGCACCACAATTGGTGTTAGGCAGTCACTTGTAGATCCTTCTCGTGCCACAGGAAAAATAGTCAAATGTGTAACATTTGGCGGCACCTTAGAGAAATACTCTACTGCTATCATTAAGATTGCTACTCCTTTCTTTACAGGAGATGTTCACGCATGTCTTCTGCCGAATCAGATCGCTGATCTTATCATCGGTCGTATTCACGGAGTCAAAGAATGCACTCCCCAACAAATTTCCGTTTGGGAAAAACAAAATATGCAAACTGCTAATGCTGTAGTCACTAGAGCTCAAGCTCTTAATATGCCTCAAACTTCATCTACTGAAGATAATGAAGTGCATAACCAAGATGATCCCTTGGTAATTTCTCGTGACTCGTTTATAAAACAGCAAGAAGATGATCCGACTCTAAAGAAATTCTTCACTCTTGCAACAAAAGGTGATCCGAATAAAGATACAAAGCGTAAATCTTGGATTACAATGAAGAATGGCGTACTTGTACGTATGGTGCAAGACTCCACTAAGTCAAGTCATTCTCAGATTCTTGTGCCCAAGAATTTGAGAGTTAAAATTTTGCAGCACGCTCACGACTCTCAGTGTGCTGGACATATGGGTTTTTCCCGTACAAAGTCAAGAGTTCTTGCGGCTTTCTTTTGGCCTTTTGTGAACAAGGACATACGGATTTATTGTCGATCTTGTAAAGTATGTCAAGAGGTCAAATCCAAAGGTCCACGCCATGCTGCACCTATTCAGGCTGCAGACATTCCTATTCGACCATTTCAGAAAATGGCGATAGACATCATTGGTCCATTTAAGATCAAATCTGCTAGAGGACATCAGTTTATCTTGACGTGTGTTGATATGTGCACACGTTGGCCAGAGGCTATTCCTCTGAAGAGCATTACTACTGCTGACATTGCAGATGCTCTTTGGCTTATATTTTCTCGTCTGGGATTCCCCGGAGAGATATTATCAGACCATGGCACCCAACTAATATCGGATACCATGTCTCAAGTAATGTCTACTCTGCAGATAGAGAGATCTTTGAGTAGTATCTATCATCCTATGTCCTATGAGATGGTCGAACGGCTAAATAGAACACTCAAAAACTTACTAGGGAAGATAACTGAGGATCATCCTCAAGATTGGGACAGGGTTTTACCCGCGGCCCTCTTCGCTTACAGAGAGGTCCCCAATGAACATACAGGATTTTCTCCCTTTGAACTTGTCTTTGGCGCGCGACCGCGCGGCCCTATGTCTTTGCTTCATGATCTCATAACCGCTGATAATATTACCGATGACACAAAATCTTCTTACGAATATGTCATCGCGCTGAGACAAAAGATTACACTGACAAACAACATTTTTCTTTCTTATATAAGAATAAGTGTTCTTAGGTCAGTTTCTTGCGCTGATTTCAAATCTGAAATCCGTTTATCTCTATCACGTCGGGTTCTTAAGATATTTGTGAATAAATATATTTTTGGGAAACCGTTATTTGCTCCGTTTCATTTTTACTATATAACTTATTAAAAATTAATAAAAAGCAACATAATTCTACTTTTTATACTGCTAAAAGATGCATGACATATGTTACGCGATTTTTCAAATAGTTACTGTATTTTGAAATAATTATGAGCAAAATATGGCTTCTAGAAGTTGTAGAAATTCGGCTGATCTGTTCTGTTACGTGTGCGGATATTTTACCGATCGTGTTCACCAGAAAAAACTTTACACCATTACTAAAGAAAACATATGAACTTTATTTCGATTCGAAAGTTGATGATGCAAATAAATCTTGGAAGCCAAATGCAATTTGTTCGATACATTGGCAGGTTGGTTACGAAAATCGCCGAAGCATAAGTCGATGCCTTTTGGAGTGCCAGTAATATGGCGTGAACATACAAATCACACTACTGATTGTTACTTCTGCTTGACAAATATCCATGGTTTCACTTTTAAAACTAGAAAGTCTGTGGTTTATCCAAATATTGAATCGGTTTCGAAACCAGTGCCTCATGATCCAATCACGTGTCCGATCCAAGTACCACCAGAACAATATCCGTTGGACGTAAATGAACCATCAGAAAGTGATAGTTTACCTGCTTTAGAAACTAATTCTGACTCAGATTACATACCGGTGAATGATGGTGTTTACTTAATTAACCATTCAGAACTTTCAGATCTAATACGTGATCTCGCTCTTACCAAAGGACAAGCGGAATTACTCGGTTCGCGACTCAAAGAATAGAATCTTTTAGCGCCCAATACTCCGATATCTAAATTTCGTCATAGACACAGAGAACTTGTTCAATACTTTGAGATGGATGATGACATTTGCTATTGCAAAGATGTAAACGGTCATGAGCACATAGTCAACGAATGGCGATTTTTCATCGATTCTTCCAAGACTAGTCTAAAAGCCGTGTTATTGCATAACAGAAATTTTTTTTCATCAAATCCAGTCGCCTACTCTGTTCATATGAAAGAAACTTATGACAATATGGCTAAACGTTTGGAAAAAATAAAGTACAATGACTACCAATGGCGGATTTGTGGAGACCTAAAGGTCATTGCAATTCTCACGGGCATGCAGACTGGGTATACTAAATTTTGTTGCTTCCGATGTGAATGGGACAGCCGCAACAGACAGGAACATTATGCAAGAAAGGTGTGGCCTATCCGGGATCGTATGCAACTCGGGCATAAAAATTAACACGCAAGCCATTAGTTAACAAAGACACCTTCATTTTACCACTGTTACATATAAAGTTGGGGCTCATCAAGAATTTTGTAAAAGCGTTAGATAAAACGAGCAAAGCTTTCACTTATCTTCGAGAAAAGTTTCCGCAAGATAGCGATGCAAAGATAAAGGAAGGTATCTTTGTAGGACCTCAGATTAGGAAAGTTATTGCAGACAAACAATTCGAGAACTTGTTACATGGTAGTGAACTTCGCGCATGAATGGCATTCAAATCGATCGTCGATAACTTTCTGGAAAATCACAAATCTGTCGACTATGTTGCATATTGTTAAGCAGTGCATAGATGCATACATAATTATGGGCTGTAACATGTCCCTCAAAATCCATTTGCTCGATTCGCATCTTAACTTTTTCCCTGACAACCTTGGCGAAGTCAGCGATAAACATGGAGAATGATTCCATCAAGATATCGCCGTAATGGAGTCACGTTATCAAGGACGGTGGAGTGTGACTATGCTTGCCGATTATTGTTGGATGCTTCATCGCGATGTACCCCATGCCATTCACCGACGAAAGTCGACTGCAAAGAAATTCAAGCCTACATAACTGTTATACTTCTTGTACGAATGATGTTGTAATACTGTATGCGTTGTTAAAAAACTTCAATTGCGTATTTCTAGAGATCCCGACCTGATAGAGAAAAACGGTTTGCAGATTTAAAAACAGCGCATTAAAATTGACCAGAAAAACATAGAAATGTTAGAGAAAGAAAAAAAAAGTTTTTTTTTTGTTAGTCAGTGTTATCGAAGCATGCAAATTGGCAACTTCTTCTTCTGAATTTGCTAAACAGAAGGCAAGACAATTTGCCAATAAGAAAAGAACCTTACGACAACTTTGTCCTGGTGACAAAGCATTTGTTTTGCTACCTTGTAGGGAAAACAGACTTCTTATTTCTTGGAAAGGTCCGTACGATATAATCTCGAAAATTTCCGATGTTGACTACATTGTCGATATTGATGGAAAGCATAAATCCTTCCACATCAATATGCTTACGGAATTCCATGAACGTCCGGATTATTTACAGCCTATTTTCCAGGCAACGGACGATTCACCAGTCAAACATGGTCATTACTCATCACTGTCCGTAATACAGGATGAGGAAACAAGTTTTTCAGATGTAAATCTTCCTCTTCCGATGATTCCACTTCATTCTAGTGAATCATGGAAAAATGTTACTGTCTCTCCTGATTTATCTCTAGGAGAACAGCGACAAGTTTCGGCTATGTTACAAACATTTCAGGATGTCCTTACTGACATCCTTGGACAAACTCATGTCATTGAACATGACATTATTCTAACTACCGTAATCCTATTAGGGTCAGACCTTATCCTATCCCTATACATTTTCAAGCACAGGTTGAGAAGGAGTTTGATGAGATGATAGATTTAAAAATAATTGAACCATCCACTTCTGCATATTCTTCGCCGATGGTTATTGTTCGGAAAAAAGACAATAACATACGTCTTTGCGTTGACTATCGCAGATTGAATCAAGTTACAAAGTTTGATGCTGAACCTATGCCTTTACTAGAGGAGCTACTTACTAGGCTTTCTAAATCTCATTTTTTCACTAAATTTGATTTGTCTAAAGGATATTGGAAAGTTCCTTTATCTGAACGCGCCAAACCAATTACGGCTTTTTCTACACCTAGAGGCCTTTTTCAATGGAATTTCATGCCTTTCGGCCTTATGAACGCACCGGCTACATTCGTACGCATGATGAGTCGAATCCTGTCTTATCGGTCAGATGTCATTGCGTACCTAGACGACATCTGTCTTTTCAGCGATACTTGGGAAGATCACTATTCGGGGTTAGTTGAATTACTGTCTACTCTACGCGAGTATAACCTGACAGCGAAACCCTCTAAAGCCTGCATTGGTTTTAGCGAAATTTCTTTCCTAGGCCATCGAGTTGGTCATGGTTTCCTAAAGACAGAGGACCATAATATCACTAAGATACTTAACATCTCTATCCCTAAGACTAAAAAGCAGGTGCGAAGTCTCTTAGGTCTTATTAAATTTTATGGAAGATTCATTCCGAATCTATCCTCTATTATGGCACCTCTTTCTACACTACTAAAGAAAGGGTCACCTAATATGGTCCACTGGTCACAGGAATGCCAATCCTCTTTGGATAAGATTAAAAATGTGTTTTCAACACCACCTATTTTAGTGTTACCTACTACAGATAAGACATTTGTTCTTCGTAGTGACGCTTCATCCACTGGGATTGGAGCGGCACTAATGCAAGAGTACTCTGGAACTCTGCATCCTGTAATGTATATCTCCAGAAAACTTAATGCTGCAAAAAGGAATTACTCGGTTTTAGACCGTGAACTATTGGCTATGGTCTGGTCAATTCTCAAGCTACAAAGATTCCTTCTAGGCGCACATTTCATAGTAGAAACCGACCAGAAAGCTCTTACGGCTATACAGAGTAAGAATTTTAAGAGCTCGAGGTCTACTCGATATGCAATTGCTCTTCAACCTTTTCATTTCTCGGTACGAGCTATCCGTGGATCAGATAATGTGATGGCAGACATTTTGTCTAGATGCCCACATGATTCCACCTAACTGTTGGGTCTTGGACTTCTTAACACATCTAACTCTACAACAGTTCTTTTTCTATATCAAGATAGATACACATTGTAATTTGTAATATAGTGATTGTATCACTATTATCACTACGTTCATTGATATATATTCATCGCTGTTCTTTGATGATTTTTCTTCTTTGTCAATCATGTACTTATAGTGCTTGAATATGAAATTGTTATATGCATTGTGTCATTGCCAGCATTGTAGTATACGTTGGTGGCACCTCCCTGGAAATATTTATGCTTAAGAGAAATGCTTTCTCTGAGATGTTGAGATATATTCTCACAAGTCGATCTATGCTTCGACTTTACCTTAATTTGACATTATAAATTGCTCTTATTAGTCATCTGCGCATTATTCGTGCGTTGTGAGCCTATTGCATGTTGCTCTCAGATGAGAAAAAAAATTTCATTTTTTTCCCGGGGGTTGCGATAGTCTGTTACCAACAGATTACTGGTGGCAATGTATGTAGTTATTATAATATTTATTTGTCTGAGGGAAAGTATTTGTTTTTAGAATCAGGATGCTTTCCTGGCCAAAGATATATCACCCATGATTGATGGATACTTTTGTTATATGGGTTATCTCCCCTGGATATCGAATTTGGCGTATGAATCTAGATTTTGTTGGTCTGTTCCTTGTTGGGCCAGAAACAGATTGTTCTTGCTTAGGTTTATGCAGGAATGTTTATGGTCCGAGTCTATGTTTACTCCGTGTCTATTTCAGACGATTCGGTCTTATATCGTGATATCTTTGTATGTCTATGTGGGACTATTTTTCCTTGTACTGAACTATGGGGTCAGGCAGTGTCTGCACATGCGAATGGGAAAAAGGGTCTTCCGTGATAATGGAATGCCTGGTTAATGCCATGTCGGAGACCAGTCCGAAGTTGGTTGATCGCTGTGATCTATTATGGGGAAGAAGATAGTTTCTGATATGATTATTAAGTCTATGAGTTCCACAGTGTTTATTCTGTAACGCCAGGAGAGGGCGTATGTGTTCTGCTAGTGTATTTCCCATGCCCAGGTAAAAGAACTTTTTTGCTGAACTTTTCCTTGCTAGGCTTAGATGGGCAGACGTCTACATGATTATTATCTATATCAATATGTCGGGATGACATGTTACCTAGCAGCACTGAATATGATTGTATGCAGCAGTTATGATGAAAGAATATGCTGATTCTTGTAGAAACATTTGTGTTCATGAACAAAGCCTTTATTGAAGCTTTACTATGCATTTGTATAGTGAGTAATTCTCACTGGAACCAGAAGCCATTTTGGATCCTATTTTTTGTCGATCATCGATCAGAGAACAGGGATGCCCCTTATTATCAGGTGATGATTAAGAGATCACAGTTATAAAGAAAACCCAATACTGGTGGGTTAACATTGTCTTCAGAAATATTTGCTGAACTTTACCGAAAGAAATCTTCGCTAGAAAAGAGGTTCTGTCTAGGAGTCATGCTTGATCATTATTTATTAACTGACATGATCGGTCAGTAAGGCCTGATGGTTATATTTATAAACAGTGGAAATCTAAGTGCTTGTCTACGGACGTTCCATTGTAATGTTCTTCGACATGAATGCCAACTTAAGATTGTAGACCATTGATCAACAGTATGATGATACATGTCGACCTGTTTTCCAGTAACTATACTCGTACTGTCCAAGTGTGTACGTCCAATTAAACAGTATGAAACGACCACAGTAGTTCCAGCCATCCTTGACTTCTACATGTGATTGGAGTGGGTGTCCTGTGTACCTGTAGAACTGTCATCCATTCGCGTCTTCATTATTGATGTTTACACTCACTCATTCCATCAGAATATACGCATCTAACAGCACACCTTGTCAGGGCCCCAACAGTCGGTAACCTGACCCATTTAAAGAACATTGTGACTGGACGAGCATATTCACAAAATAGCACTTATCAACGTGGTGACCAAAAAAAGACCTTATCACATGGATATTAATATTACGTCAGCTTTTTTCTTTCAGATGCTGACATCCCATGATTTCATGTGGTATGTACTAGCCACTACACTGGGTAGTGTGGCAGTGTTAATAATACTATGTCTTTCTTCTTGTGTTACTGGTCGTGTTACACCGGTAGCAGAACATAATAACTTTATACTTGTTCCTTTGCAGGGACGTGAATGTTTTCTGTTCACTCATCATGTACAGGAGAACTTGTTTCCCCCTAGTACTTATGATGAGGCTAATAGGGTTGTATATTCTGATGATCATGTATGTAAAATGCACACATCTAGAAACTATACTTGGACTATGTGATATGCTCTTTGCTATGCTGAGCATCTGACTTTGTTAGATTCTCTAATTAATTGTATATCTACTGCTACCTTTATTCGCAGGATGCGAATGATTTTCTCTATCGTAATAACTTTATCATTTATATTGATGATATTTGTCTATTCCATCAAACTTGGAAAGAACATGTTCTTGGAATTCAGTCTTTGTTGAATACCTTACGTCGTCATAATCTTACTGCTAGACCTTCTAAAACAAGAATAGGTTTCACTGAAATTTCTTTTCTTGATCATAAAGTAGAAGGTGCTTTTCTTAAACCTGAAGATTCTACTATCTCGAAAATCTTGAAATTCCTCGAACTAAGAAACAGGTTCGCAGTCTGTTAGGTTTGGTAAATTTCTATAGAAAATTCTTGCCTAATTTTTCAGATATTACCTTAGTTCTGTCTTCGTTGGTAAAGAGGAACTCGCCAAACAAAATTATCTCGTCGCATGCGTGCGATGTCTCTTTAAATTTACTTAAATGCTCCTTCTCTAAATCACCAATTTTGAGATTACCTGAAGCTCGATTTCCTTTTTCCCCTCAGAGTAGACGCCTCTGCAACAGGATCGGTGGAACGTTGATGCAGGAGTTTGAAGGCTACATGCACCCAACTATGTATGTCAGCCGTAAATTGTCGCCCACAGAGCAGCGGTATCCCATTGTGGAAAGGGAACTGCTGGCGATCGTGTTTTGTTTCACCAAGCTGCAAAGGTACCTGGTGGGAACCCGATTCACCTTGGAAACCGACTAGAAGGATTTTCATATCTCAAAACAGCGAGATTCAAAAACGAAAGGCCGCCAGGGCCTCGCTCGCTCTTCAACCATACGATTATGACATCAAAGCCATTAACGGAAGCCAAAATGTATTGGCTGATGTTCTGTCGCGTTGCATTAAAGATTCTATATCACCTATCAACTCTACAAATACAGGTGACTCACAGAATTCCAACTAACCCATGAACAAACTTCATGATGTCCTGATCAAGAAACTATTGCGTGTATGATGACGTGTTCGTATGACACTACTACATTGGAACAGTAACTATAATGATGATGAATATTTTAACATTTTGTGCGCTAACTATGCTGAAAACTAATCTACATGGTTGCATATTCACAGAAAGAAACATTGCTGATATGAGTAAGCGGTTCACACAGCAAGAGAATGATGATGAATTCTCCAACGCTCAAAATGGTGTGATATCTTGTTTAACTCAGCGCACTCCATATAGATGATGTCACTGATAGTAACATTATTCCTCTATAATTTGTGCACTCTTGTAAATTTCCCTTCTTAGGCAACTTAACCAGATATCCTTCCTTCCATTCTGCTGGTATCTCTTCCTTTTCCCAGACTTTACCAAGTAATTTATATAACATCTCTGTAGCCTTGTCGATATCTGCTTTGATGGCCTCTGCTGGAATGCCATCAGGTCCAGACGCTTTTCCATCTCTTAGAAGCTTTATGGCTTTCTTTATTTCTTCCTTCGTTGGTCTTTCACTGTTAATTTGTAGCTCTTCTTCTGCTGGCTGGATGTCCGGCGGGTTTTGGGGAGCTGGTCTATTGAGAAGGTCCCCAAAATATTCTGTCCACCTCTTCATTTGCTCTTGTATATTGCTGAGCAGTTTCCCATTCTTGTCTTTTATGAGGCAACTTGTTTGCTTGTATTTCCCTGTTAACTTCTTTGTGCTGCTATACAGTTCTCTCATATTTCCTTTGGCTGCAGCATCTTCTGCCTCTCTTGCCAACTCCTCAATATACTTCCTCTTGTCTCTTTTGATACTTCTTTTTACTTCTTTGTTTGCTTCTGTGTACACTTCTTGAGCCTTGGCTTTAGAACTTCTGATTTTGCTTGTGTTTACATCTGCTTTCTTGTTTTTTCTGTCTTTTATCTTATTGATGGTTTCTGTTGTTATCCATGCTTTTTGTTGTCTTTCCCTTTTCCCCAGTATTTCTTCACATGTCTCCTTCCATACAGTTTTGACCTGCTGCCAATAGTCTTCTGTATTCTCTACATCTTCCAGCTGTTGGAGCACTTGGAATTTGTTGGATACTGTGACCACAAATTTGTCTCTTGTTTCTTGATTTCTTAGCTGTCCTACATTATACTGTTGTCTATAATTTTGCATTGATGCATATCTCTTGAGTTTCATTTTTACTTTGGCTATCAGAAGATGGTGATCTGATGCCACAGCTGCTCCTCTATATACCTTTACATCCTGCAATGATGATCTAAACTTCTTGTTTATGCATATATGATCAATCTGATTTTCTGTTCTATGGTCTGGTGATATCCATGTTGCCTTGTGTATTCTCTTATGTGGAAACATGCTTCCTCCTATAGCCAGTTGATTTGAAGCACAGAAGTTTGCGAATAGTTCTCCATTTTCATTCATTACTCCTAGCCCCTGTTTTCCCATGACTTCTTCAAATCCGGTGTTGACTGTACCTATCTTTGCATTCATGTCACCCATCAAAATTGTGATGTCTCTTCTTTTTACTTTATCCATAATTTCCTGTAGTTTAGTATAAAATGCTTCTTTCACAGACTCTTCTTTGTCATTAGTTGGTGCATAACATTGGATGACATTTACATGAATTTTCTTTTTAGCTGTTTTGAAAGTAGCTGTTATTATTCTGGGTCCAACAGCTTCCCATTCAATGAGTGCTTTCTGTGCTTCTTTAGATAACATAAGAGCTACCCCTTCACTGTGGTGTGAACTTTCGTCTTCCACTTTGTTTCACACATTCCCAAAACCTCGATTTTGTATTCCCTCATTTCTGCTGCTACTTGCGCCACTTTCCCTTGTTCGTTTAATGTCCGAACATTCCAGGTGCCAAATCTGGAAGTTCTCCTAGAAGAAAGGTTAGTCAGCAACACAGACTCCTTTCGGCTTTCTCTGTGTTGCATCATACGCCTCCCCACAAGAGGACCTTCCCCTGTTTTGGATGGCTGTGTTTTATTTTCTTTATTTGACTTGTTCATATTTGTTGAAGTTTTTTGTGGTTTAAATTTTTTTTACAGGATGGGGTAACCGGCCCCATGCCCAACCCTCCTTAGTCACCTTTTACGACATGCTTGGCAGGGGACAGTGTTACTATTCTTTGCTCCCCTTTCGGGCCCCGGTATCACACGGGTGACCTACAGGATGAAAATGGGAAAAAAATTTAATTCGGCCACAGTGTGTTTTTTAATTCGGTAGTTAATGTGTTAAATTCAAAGACATCATAAAGGCAGCAGAAGCATGTGGTGAAGTTTGACTTGGGAAGGAGGGAAAGAAGACAACTTGGTGGACAGAGAGATAATAAGAGAATAAAAAGGCATAGAAACAATACTTAGAATTTAAAAACACAGCAGGACAAATAGAGAATATGTGATACTTGGAAGTAAACAAGGTCCTAGCAGCAAAACAGATATCTTGAGAATAATTTGGAGAAAAGCCAGAAAAAGATACTCAAGAAAACAAGAATTGCTCTACAAGACCCTAAAGAACATGAGAAAGGAAAAACAATGCCCTCTTAAATTTATATAAAATAAAAACAAAGACAAATTGCTTACTGCCCCAAAGGAAGTGATAAAATATGGACAGAAAAATTTCTCACAGCTCCATGGTAGTGAGCAAGGTCAAACCTCAGAAATGATAAGCACTGTCACAGAAGATGAAACCAATGGTGGTGAAGATGGCATCAAAATGGAAGACCTGAAGGCAGTACTGGAGAAAATCAAGATGGGCAAAGCAGCAGGAAAAGATGGTATAACACCAGAAATGGTTAAGCACAGTGGAGCAGCAGGTGACCTATTACTCCTGAGGGTCCTACAGTCTGGTGCCACAAGATCATATCAAAGGATTTGGAGATTGCCATCATAACATCCATTTTCAAAAAGGGTGACAACCAACAATGTGGGAATCATAGAGGCATATCTCTTGTCAGTTTTCTTTGTAAAATTTAGTCTAGAATCCTCGAGCAGAGACATACGTCAGCTAAGCCACAAATAGAAGACGTCCAATGTAGCTTGCAAGCAAACCAAAGTACTGGATCTTATCTTCACACTCAGACAGCTCAATGACAAGGCCCTTAGTTAGGTGACATGCGTCTTTGATCTGGAAAACTCTGTTTTCATACCTTGGTTTTCTAGGACCTCTTTGTTTGTTTTCTTCTCTGTCCCTGAGATGCACCTCATTCTTCTATATATCCAGATCCAGAAGTGTATATTAAAGTTACTGCAGTTAAAAAGCTCCCAGTAACATATATTAAAGTACCTACAGGTGACATATGTTGCTATATTTCTTAAAGAAATTAAATACGAGGTTTTGATAACGCTGGTAACCAATCTTGTAAAATTGATTGCATTTAAATCACCACTGTAAGTAGCATGCAGATACTGGGTGAAGACTTCCTGGAGACAGTGATGACTCCATGCTCAGTTAGGAGCAACAAGGAGAAAGAAGAAATAATTTGATCAACAGATTTCCTCAGTTTGTCTTCTATCTGTCACTAAACCTTTGTTCTATCCATCACTAAAACTTTGTTCTATCCATCACTAAACCTTTGTTCTATCCATCACTAAACCTTTGTTCTATCCATCACTAAATCTTTGTTCTATCCATCACTAAACCTTTGTTCTATCCATCACTAAACCTTTATTAGTAACCGTAATGAAAAGGGACTGTGCACTTGATTCAAGTGCAGTAATTCACTATTTCTGCCCTCATTTTTCTTATCTGCAAAACAGTTCTGGGTAGTATTTCATCTGAAAACACTAGTTTTTTGTTTTTTTTAAATTATGTCCGGTGATTGAGAAAACTCTACACCTCACTGTAGAAGGGGAACAACTAAGTAAGACAGAGAAAACTGATAGCAATTTGTTCTTCAAACTGACATGAAAATAAAATGAAAGATGAGTCTCAAATCTTAATGAAACAATGAGCAAGAAGCTTTGCAAAGACATTTTGGCCAAAAACTCCTAAACATTCACAAAAACTTAGTTGCGCTTGTGAAAAGATAAAAGGCCTACTGGTGAGCACTGTCACTTGTGCAATTAATATTTGTCTAGCTAATTGAGTGCCATGTGACTGCCAAAGGCATGGGTGGAATAAAGATTCATTAACTGCCAAGACTCCCATAAATTGGGATCTGTTTCAGAAGACAAGGCTGTGGAGTCATATTTTTAGCTGCCAATGACTGGAAGCTGTCAAGTGCCAGATTGTCAGTGGTAGAGTATTTGCTCAAGGTTTCAAGTGTTACCAGAAAAAAAGCTCCATAATAAAAAAGATGTCAGAGATGTGTTGAACCTCTACACCCCAGGGTAGAAGAGGAACGACTAAGTAATTAAGTGTGAGGATGTTTCCCATTTAGAACAGTGATCTGTAGAAACATTGAGGTTGATAAGAAAGGAGATAATTATAGTCAAGTTTAATATATATTGGTCTTTGTTGCTTTTGCTGTCATTTTTAATTTTAATATTTATTTTATTAATTGTGGTATTGTGTGTTGGTGTGGCTGATGAAAGTTTTCTTAAACATTCTGTTGCTTATCTTTCCATGGGAAATATGACATCGTCACGGTAGTATCTGTAGCAGTTTGTTGTACATGATGAAGCATCAAGCACAGTTTCCTATTGGATGCCTGTTTTGGCGTACCAGAGAAAGCTGTAGTCCATTTTTTTTTTTGTTGGCCATTCTTCGTCTCCTCAGAGATCTTTGGCTACTACATGGTGTAAACATCACGTACATGCCATTTTATCTTTTACCCTAAAAATAATTTTTTGGGTGTTTTTAAATTCCATTGAATTTGATGTAGTTGTAAAGATAACAAAAGGATGTGTCAAAGCAGTCATGTACCATCTTGTAATTGGTAGAGTATTTGCTCAAAGTTTCAAGTGGTACTAGAAAAAAAGATCCCCCTATGCTAAAAAAGATGTCAGAATATGACTGTGGCAGATTTATTCCTCAGAGAGGATGTTTGCCATTTAGCACAGTGATCTATAGAAACATTAAGGCTGATAAGAAAGCCTGTTCTGACAGTAGTAACAATTCAGGCTTGTAATGGTCTGGTCAATGCAGAACTTACTATCCCTTCCTAAGTATAAGATTTTTGTTACTGGGCCAAATTTCTTTAATGTCATTGACAGCAGTATTGGGATCTATATTATTCTGTGAGAGAAATATCTTGCATTTGACTGTGATAATGATAATATGAAGACTGGAGGAATTCTCACGTTGAGGAGAAAAAGTTGATATACAACTAGCAAGATGCATTTTGCATTTTGTGTATCTTACTTCCAGGAAAGATGCTGCTTACCTGCACCAAGATATCTTTATGGCTGTGTACTGATATATCCAAAAGAGCATTAACTCTTGTTTTAATTATTTATAAAAGGTAATTGTAGTCCCATAGCAGATACTGCCATAGGGGAGGGAAGTGTTAAAGATTTCATTATACTAGGTCCAGCATCAAGAGGTGGGGTGACCAGTTCCCTTCCTTGCTGCCTTTTCCTTCCCTAACTCAAGAGCAGTCAGGTACCCATTTACAGCTGGGTATACTGAAGTGTGTCAGCACCGAGAATCAAAACCAGCACCTATGCAGCGAGAGACCAGTGCTCTAACCACTCTATCTATCGGACACAAAATTATTTATATGCAAGTTTATTATTCTGTTCCTATTGGTCTCTTGCTCTTGCTGTCATTTTTTATTTTAATATTTGTTTTTATTGATTGGAATATGTGGTATTGTGTGCTGATATGGCTGATGAACATTCTTTTGCTTTATTTTTCCATTCTATGGGACATTGGTGGTCTGTTAGTCTCCTGAATTTCTCTGCTGGTTGCTAAGCTTGCTCTCTTCTGGCCTCCATTGGCTGGAGGTATGTCATATTTTTAAGTTCTTTAATAGGTGTTGTCTTCATGCCTTGCATTATGATTCTCGCTGCTTGGTCTCCGTGCATCATCATGCATTATAGTTGCTTCTGTAGCAGTTTGTTTTACATGATGAAGTTGCCAGCCTCATGCACAGTCTACTATTAGTCGCTTCTTTTGGCATACATTAGAAAGCAGTAGTCGTCTTTTTTTTTCTTTATCTCATCAGAGACCTCCAGGTACCACACAGGGAATACATTATAAACCCTTTGAAAATAAAGTTTGTTCATACTATTTTCACTTTTACTTATACCCCTAAACATTTTTTTTAGCGTATTCACATTCCATTAGGAATATGCAGACGACATTGCACTATTTGCTCATTCACATCAACACATCCAAGAAAAAACCGATAGACTGAATAAGTATGGCCAGCAGGTTGGCCTGAACATCGATCTGAAGAAGACAGAGATCATGACACTAAATGTGGGCAATCCTGAACCAATAACAATAAGGAACCAGAAGCTAGAACAGATAGGCACATTTACATACTTAGGATGCATAGTAACACCAGACGGCAGAACAAGCAAGGACATCAACAACAGAATGAATAAAGTGAGAACAGCCTTTGCTAATCTCAACAACATCTGGAAGTCTTCCCAGTACAGTACAAACACCAAATTAAGATTATATGAGAGCTGTGTACTTTCTGTGCTTCTCTATGGTGTGGAATGCTGGAGAGTAACAGAGACGGAAATGTCGAAACTGTCCTCTTTCCACACAATGTGCACAACATTCACCAAATCTTTTGGCCGAATACCATCAGCAACCAAGAACTACTTATTCGAAGTAACCAAGAGGACATGCACACAATCATAGCTGGCAGACGCTGGAGTTGGGTTGGCCACGTCCTCAGAAGAGACCTAGATGCCATCACAAGAACAGCTATGGTATGGACCCCTGAAGAAAGGTGAAAGAGAGGCTGACCAAAAACAACTTGGCGGAGAACTGTGGAGGCTGAGATGCAAAGTATGAATCAGAGTTGGGGCACTGAATGAAGGATGGCCACCGACCGTACAGAGTAGAAGCCTTTGTTGCTGCCCTACAAGACGTCACCAGGCGTGATGGCCACTGACTGCTTTGACAGTCTGCAGCTAAGGATCAAAGAAGAAGACATTCCATTAAATTTCATGCAGCTTTAAAAATAAACATAGATGTTTTCATCTTCTATGGTGATCCTGCTGGTCACAGACTTGAATATGTACACATTTTTTGTTTCAGAGAGACACCTTAAAGAGTGAAATAAAAGATGACGAGGACGATCCTGCATGTTCTGTCACAAAGACGGGTAGGTCACATTTAATCTGTGCACAAATTTGTGTTTAAATGTTTTATTTTTTTCCTGCAATTTTCATGCCAGTCACGACATGAGTATGTGCATATATCAGAAAAAGGTCAGGGATGTTTACAGTTGATTTAGTTCAAGTTTTACAGAAGCCAAAAGGTCAGGGATGTTTACAGTTGATTTAGTTCAAGTTTTACAGAAGCCAAAAGGTCAGGGATGTTTACAGTTGATTTAGTTCAAGTTTTACAGAAGCCAAAAGGTCAAGGATGTTTACAGTTGATTTAGTTCAAGTTTTACAGAAGCCAAAAGGTCAGGTATGTTTACAGTTGATTTAGTTCAAGTTTTACAGAAGCCAAAAGGTCAGGGATGTTTACAGTTGATTTAGTTCGTTTTACAGAAGCCAAAAGGTCAGGGATGTTTACAGTTGATTTAGTTCAAGTTTTACAGAAGCCAAAAGGTCAGGGATGTTTACAGTTGATTTAGTTCAAGTTTTACAGAAGCCAAAAGGTCAGGGATGTTTACAGTTGATTTAGTTCAAGTTTTACAGAAACCAAAAGGTCAGGGATGTTTACAGTTGATTTAGTTCAAGTTTTACAGAAGCCAAAAGGTCAGGGATGTTTACAGTTGATTTAGTTCAAGTTTTATAGAAGCATTCTTGTGCTGTTACAGCAGCGACTTATGTATCAGTTTCTTTTACATTTGCAACCTGTCGTGGGATTTACTCCCCTTGCTCTGCAGTGATGGTCCAACAGTGGCCAAACTTCAGAGTAGGTACTGAGGGTCTTCAAAGGTATCTACCTTTAGCTCCTGAGGTTATTTTCTCACACAACCACACCTGAGTTATCTCCTTCAACATGCCTGAGGGAGGAGTTATCATATTCTTTCATTATATCCTCAAGAACTACTTGAAACATGTTCACATCATCATCATTATCAGGTGCTATCTCTGCAATGGATCTTCAACATCTTCTGTCTCTTGTCTTGATGGTGCGCTCTGTTAGACTCTTTCCTGTCCATCTGTTGATGTTATTTTCCCACTTATAGTGCTGGCTTCCCCTTGCATATTTGCCTTCAACTCTGCCTTCTGTTACGGCCTTCTGCAAGGTGTAATGTCCTTTTATATGGCCCAAATATAGCCGCCTAATTTATATCCTTTCTTAACTCTCTTCTCATACCTTGGTTTTCTAGGACCTCATTCTTTGTTTTCTTCTCTGTCCCTGAGATGCGCCTCATTCTTCTATATATCCAGATCCAGAAGTGTATATTAAAGTTACTGCAGTTAAAAAGCTCCCAGTAACATATATTAAAGTTGTTGCAGTAAAGCTTGTAAGCTTTTCATACCCAGTAGCATATATTAAAGTACCTACAGGTGACTTATGTTACTATATTTATTGAAGAAATTAAATACGAGGTTTTGATAACGCTGGTAACCAATCATGTAAAATTGATTGCATTTAAATGACCACTGTAAGTAGCATGCAGATACTGGGTCAAGACTTCCTGGAGACAGTCATGACTCTTTGCTCAGTTAGGAGCAACAAGGAGAAAGAAAAAGACATAATTTTATCAACAGATTTCCTCAGTTTGTGTCCTATCCATCACCAGTGTCTTCCTTTCATCTGATGTTCAACTAGAATCTGTATGGTTCTTGTCATATATTCCATACTGATGATCTTCTCAAGTGTTTCAATCCTTTTATTCAATGCAAACACACATTAATTTGTTTGTATTTTCTTGATTGTTGTTCTTCCTATTTCAGAGACATATACTGTAGGACTGACTTGACAGAAAAAAATCAACACAGAAATATGAATCTTTAACTCAGATATCAAATGTCCAATTGTATGGCTCCGTTAATACTGCAGTGAATGAAATGAACACATATATTTGCTTGTAAAAGGTTATAAATGATGCAATAAATTAAATGGACAAAACTGTTTGCCTGTTAAAGTTTGTAAATAGTGCAATAAATTAAATAGAACTATTTGCCTATAGAGCAGTGATTTTCAACCAGTGTGCCGTGAAAGGTCCACATGTGTGCTGCGATAGTTTGTGAGATGGTCGGAACAAAAACTGTGGAATAAAAAAATCGTTGAGGTTACTTTTGGAAGTACTGTCTGTTTTTCATAAAAGGTCGATAAGAATGAAAACAGGAACAGTTTAATTAAAACAAAACTTATTATAGTAAATTCTAAGAACTCCCGTCCCTATTGTTCCAGATCCTAAAATAACTTTGCAGTGTACTTTCATAACCCCACCTTTCAGCGTTGTTGAGCCACAGTGCATTGTAATGAAAGAGAACCTTTACCCATTTGAACATGACCAAGACAAACATTACAAGGGGAAGTCACCATAATACACATGTCTACAGATAACCTTTCCCGCATTTTTGTTTGTTATTTCTGTTTAGTTTTAGTTGTTTTGTTATTTCTGAATTTGGTTGATTGTTATAGTTTTAAGGCTTTATTTGACATGAACAGATTTCTAAATAAAAATCGTAAGTTAGATAATGACAGTGAATGAAGAGTTGCTGGCACAAGTGATAGCTAACATTAAAGAAGCCTATTTTTTTTACCATCCAGTTGGACGAGTCAACTGACATCACTGAAAAAAGCTCAGCTCCTAGCATTCAGTCAGTTTGTCTGTAATGGAGACATCATTGGCCAATTTTTATTTTGCAAACCACTTCCATAAACAACAAAAGGCCAGGACATTCTTGATGTTGTCCACTGTTCTTTCAGTTCTCGTGATTTGTCATGGAAAGTATGCATATGCATCTTCATGGATGGTACTCCCTCTATGTTGGGAAGCCTGGAAGGATTCGTCTCACTGGCCAAGCAAAAGAAACCTGGCGTTGTTTTTTATACACTGGTTCCTGCGCAGAGAGACCCTCATTTCAAAATTAGTAGTTTGAAAAAATACTGGATGAGATGATCAAAATGGTTAAGCTGCACACAACATTTAAATGAATATAAATTTTTTAAAATCTTGTGAAATTACAGATCAATACTATTTTTTTCCAAACCTCTACACCTCACGGTAGAGGTTTGGAAGAGAGAGCGCCAGACTATTCTATCGGCTGTCTTCCTCCTGGCCTGGTTCCATTCTAGTCCTCGGTCCTTCAAAGATTGTCTAATGTTGTCCTCCCAGCGGACTCTGGGTCGTCCTGGAGGTCTGGATCCCTGGCTCTTTGTTTCCCATGCTTGTCGTGGTAGCCGATCTTCTCCCATTCTGCAGACATGGCCAAACCATCTTAGTTGGGACTGTTCTATTTAGGTCTGCAGCAGGTGGGATTTTAGGCCTTGACGGATCGTCTGGTTGCGGAAAAAAGTCTCCCAGCCGCTGCTTTTTGAGTGGCCAACTCTTCTTTGATGCCTCCCTTTCAGTCTATAATAGCTATGAGATATTTAAAGTGGTCGACCTGCTCCAGGACCCGTTCTCCCAACTTAATCTGATGTTTTCTTTCTTCTCGTGATATCACCATGGATTTTGTTTTAGAGCTGCTTATGACTATCCCTCTCTTCTCCAGCTCTTCCTTCCAGACTTGCAGGTTGGATTGGAGATGTGTCTCTGATTTAGCAATCAGGACAACATCATCAGCAAATGCTAGCTCTGAAATACAGACCTGTCTCATCTTCCAGTACCCCACTGAATACTTTCTTGTTCTCTCCTTACATGCCTTGATGACATCGTTCATGAGGAGTATGAAAAGATAAGGTGACAGGATATCGCCTTGTCTTACACCAGTGGAGGTCCTGAACTCTTCTGACTTATGGTTTGCTGTCCTCACATAATTTCTGCAAGACTTGTAGAAGCTCTGTATAGCATGAATCAGAGGTGCTGGAATATTCTTCCTTGCCAAACAGTCCCAAAGTTTGCTCCAGGGGACCCTGTCAAACGCCTTTTCCAGATCTATGAAACAAAGATGGATCTCACTCTTGTACTCAAGGGCCTTTTCACTCGGCTACCTGAGTGTTAAGATTAGATCTTGAGTACTTCTGTTTGCTCGGAATCCGCACTGGGCTTCATCCAATTGTGGCTCAGCTAGGCATCGGAGTCTCTGCTCTAGGATTCTAGAATAAATTTTACCAGGGACACTGAGAAGGGATATGCCTCTGTGGTTTCCACATTGTCGATTGTCACCCTTTTTGAAAATCGGTGTTATGATGGCAATCTACCAATCCTTTGGTATGGCCTTGTTGCACCACGCTGCCTGTAGGACCCTTAGGAGTAATAGGTCGCCTGATGCTCCCATGTACTTAACCATTTCTGGTGTTATACCATCATGCCCTGCTGCTTTGCCCATCTTGATTTTCTCCAGTGCTGCCTTCAGTTCTTCCATCTTTATGTCATCTTCACCACCATTGGTTTTCTCTTCTGTGCTAGTGGTTATTATTTCTGATGCTTGACCTTGCTCACCATCAAGGAGTTCTGAGAAATATTCTTTCCATCTTTCCATTACTTCCTTCGGGGCAGTAAGCAATTTGCCTTGCTTGTCCTTTATAAATTTAAGAGAGCATTGTTTTTCCTTCATCATGTTCTTTAGGGTCTTATAGAACAATTTCTGGTTTTCTTGCGCATCCTTTTCTAGCTTTTCTCCAAATTCTTCCCAGGACTTCTGTTTTGCTGCTAGCACCTTGTTCTTTGCTTCTGTTCTGAGTATCACATATTCTCTATATTTCTCTATTTGTCCTGCTGTGTTTTTAGCTCCTAAGTATTGTTTCCATGCCATTTTCTTCTCTCTTATTTTCTCTTTGACTTCTTCTGTCCACCAAGGTGTCCTCTTTCTCTTGTTCCCAAGTCGGACTTCACCACATGCTTCTGCAGCAGCTGTCTTTATGATGTCCTTGAATTTAAGCCACTGGGTTTCCAAGTCATCAGGTTGTTCTTCTGCGTTTCTCACCGCTGTAGCAATAAGCCCCTGATATCTGGTCTTAATTTCTGGCTCTTTCAGCTTGTAGATCTTAATGCTCATTTCTTCCGTTCGTTTACTTGATTTCTTGCGTGGTGCTGGGCAGTTCCTAGGCTGAGCAACTCTTTCAGTCATTCTTTTGATTGTAAGCAGGTAGTGATCACTTCCAATCTCTGGCCCCCTCCAGACTCTAGCATCCCGGACATATTTGAATGAGCTCCTGCTAACAATGGCATAGTCGATCACTGACTTCTCATTCTTTGTTGGTTCACACCTAGTGTATGCATGTATGCGCTTATGGGGGAACTTTGTGTTGGTAATGATCAGATTCTGCTCACTGCAGAATCTGAGGAGTCGCTTTCCATTGTCATTGAGAGTATCTTCTCCATATCTTCCGATAACTCCACCCCATCTAGCATGGTCATTTCCAACTCTGACATTGAAATCTCCGAGCATGATAATTTCATCTTGGCAGTCATCCACTGTCCTTTGAAGCAGCTCGAAGAATTCTTCCTTGACCTCTGCTCTCTCATCCTCATTTGGCCCATACACTATGACCAGGTTGACTATGGTTTCTCCTTCTTTTAGTTTTACAACCATAATGCGCTCTGAGACAAAGTTCCATCCCTTGATACTATCTTTCTGGTTTTTGGCCACAAGGCAACCCACGCCCCCTTTAGCTCTTTCAGATGTGGGTACACCACTGTATAGCAGAGAGTTGCCATCGAGATCCATGACTCCTTGTCCCTTTTTCTTTGTTTCGGTAATAGCCAGGATTTCTAGTTTTGCTTTCCTCATCTCTTCCATCAGCTCCTCTTCTTTCCCATTTATACTTCTTGTGTTCCAAGTTCCATAAGTCGTAGTCCGTTCCAGTTCGTCACCTTTAGAATCAGTCCGGTTTTCTCTCTTATATTACTTGTAATCATAGTTTAAGACAAACAGGTGATTGGCCTGTTGTGCCTTTGCATGGTGGAGGGGCTGCCTCCTTATGGCCTCCATGCAGGCCGCCCTCCTCCTTTTTCATCCGGGCTTGGGACCAGCATAGGCGGAGTTCACAATCTTAATACTTGGTTTTTTTAATGATAAAATATCTCCTTAAAGTAACTGGTGGTGTTCTTTGACAATTTTAGCGCTTTGTTCAGTGTGCATTGAATTGAAAAAGGTTGAACATCGCTGCTGTAGAGTATAAAAATTATTGGCCCTATTTGTAAAATTTGGACTCAGTGACGGGAAGAGTTCACAGTTGTGAGTTTTGAAAGAAGAAGCCAAGACTTGATCTCCACTTTATTTCATTATATAGATCTGTAACTGTTTATCTGAAATCCACGGGATGGCTTTATTTTGGAAACAGGATTTTTTAGGGTTTCAAATGTTGTCCAAATGATGTTCGAAGAGTAGCCAGAGGTGCCCAAACTGCATTCGAAAATAGCCCAAACTCGTCAGACATGGCCAAACCATCTTAGTTGGGACTGTTCCATTTGGGTCTGCAGCGGGTGGTATTTTAGGCCTTGACGGATTGTCTGGTTGCGGACCATGTCTCTTCTTGTTACTTCAACCACCTTCCTCAGATACCTCATTTCTGATGTTTGGATCTGGATTTTGTGGGTTGTAGTCATTGCCCGTGACTCGCATCCATATGTCAAGACTGAGACATAGGTGGAGCGGTATACAGCCATCTTCGTTTTCTTACCAACCTCTTTCTTGCTGAGGAATCCTCGATTTATGGCCTGAAAAAGTCTCCCAGCCGCTGCTTTTCGAGTGGCCAACTCTTCTTTGATGCCTCCCTTTCAGTCTATAATAGCTATGGGATATTTAAAGTGGTCGACCTGCTCCAGGACCTGTTCTCCCAACTTAATCTGATGTTTTCTTTCTTCTCGTGATATCACCATGGATTTTGTTTTAGAGCTGCTTATGACTATCCCTCTCTTCTCCAGCTCTTCCTTCCAGACTTGCAGGTTGGATTGGAGATGTGTCTCTGATTTAGCAATCAGGAAAACATCATCAGCAAATGCTAGCTCTGAAATACAGACCTCTCTCATCTTCCAGTACCCCACTGAATACTTTCTTGTTCTCTCCTTACATGCCTTGATGACATCGTTCATGAGGAGTATGAAAAGATAAGGTGACAGGATATCGCCTTGTCTTACACCAGTGGTGGTCCTGAACTCTTCTGACTTATGGTTTGCTGTCCTCACATAATTTCTGCAAGACTTGTAGAAGCTCTGTATAGCATGAATCAGAGGTGCTGGAATGTTCTTCCATGCCAAACAGTCCCAAAGTTTGCTCCAGGGGACCCTGTCAAACGCCTTTTCCAGATCTATGAAACAAAGATGGATCTCACTCTTGTACTCAAGGGCCTTTTCACTCAACTGCCTGAGTGTTAAGATTAGGTCTTGAGTACTTCTGTTTGCTCGGAATCCGCACTGGGCTTCATCCAATTGTGGCTCAGCTAGGCATCGGAGTCTCTGCTCTAGGATTCTAGAATAAATTTTACCAGGGACACTGAGAAGGGATATGCCTCTGTGGTTTCCACATTGTCGATTGTCACCCTTTTTGAAAATCGGTGTTATGATGGCAATCTCCCAATCCTTTGGTATGGCCTTGTTGCACCACGCTGCCTGTAGGACCCTTAGGAGTAATAGGTCGCCTGATGCTCCCATGTACTTAACCATTTCTGGTGTTATACCATCATGCCCTGCTGCTTTGCCCATCTTGATTTTCTCCAGTGCTGCCTTCAGTTCTTCCATCTTTATGTCATCTTCACCACCATTGGTTTTCTCTTCTGTGCTAGTGGTTATTATTTCTGATGCTTGACCTTGCTCACCATCAAGGAATTCTGAGAAATATTCTTTCCATCTTTCCATTACTTCCTTCGGGGCAGTAAGCAATTTGCCTTGCTTGTCCTTTATAAATTTAAGAGAGCATTGTTTTTCCTTCATCATGTTCTTTAGGGTCTTATAGAACAATTTCTGGTTTTCTTGCGCATCCTTTTCTAGCTTTTCTCCAAATTCTTCCCAGGACTTCTGTTTTGCTGCTAGCACCTTGTTCTTTGCTTCTGTTCTGAGTATCACATATTCTCTATATTTCTCTATTTGTCCTGCTGTGTTTTTAGCTCCTAAGTATTGTTTCCATGCCATTTTCTTCTCTCTTATTTTCTCTTTGACTTCTTCTGTCCACCAAGGTGTCCTCTTTCTCTTGTTCCCAAGTTGGACTTCACCACATGCTTCTGCAGCAGCTGTCTTTATGATGTCCTTGAATTTAAGCCACAGGGTTTCCAAGTCATCAGGTTGTTCTTCTGCGTTTCTCACCGCTGTAGCAATAAGCCCCTGATATTTGGTCTTAATTTCTGGCTCTTTCAGCTTGTAGGTCTTAATGCTCATTTCTTCCATTCGTTTACTTGATTTCTTGCGTGGTGCTGGGCAGTTCCTAGGCTGAGCAACTCTTTCAGTCATTCTTTTGATTGTAAGCAGGTAGTGATCACTTCCAATCTCTGGCCCCCTCCAGACTCTAGCATCCCGGACATATTTGAATGAGCTCCTGCTAACAATGGCATAGTCGATCACTGACTTCTCATTCTTTGTTGGTTCACATCTAGTGTATGCATGTATGTGCTTATGGGGGAACTTTGTGTTTGTAATGATCAGATTCTGCTCACTGCAGAATCTAAGGAGTCGCTTTCCATTGTCATTGAGAGTATCTTCTCCATATCTTCCGATAACTCCACCCCATCTAGCATGGTCATTTCCAACTCTGGCATTGAAATCTCCGAGCATGATAATTTCATCTTGGCAGTCATCCACTGTCCTTTGAAGCAGCTCGAAGAATTCTTCCTTGACCTCTGCTCTCTCATCCTCATTTGGCCCATACACTATGACCAGGTTGACTATGGTTTCTCCTTCTTTTAGTTTTACAACCATAATGCGCTCTGAGACAAAGTTCCATCCCTTGATACTATCTTTCTGGTTTTTGGCCACAAGGCAACCCACGCCCCCTTTAGCTCTTTCAGATGTGGGTACACCACTGTATAGCAGAGTGTTGCCATCGAGATCCATGACTCCTTGTCCCTTTTTCTTTGTTTCGGTAATAGCCAGGATTTCTAATTTTGCTTTCCTCATCTCTTCCATCAGCTCCTCTTCTTTCCCATTTATACTTCTTGTGTTCCAAGTTCCATAAGTCGTAGTCCGTTCCAGTTCGTCACCTTTAGAATCAGTCCGGTTTTCTCTCTTATATTACTTGTAATCATAGTTTAAGACAAACAGGTGATTGGCCTGTTGTGCCTTTGCATGGTGGAGGGGCTGCCTCCTTACGGCCTCCATGCAGGCCGCCCTCCTCCTTTTTCATCCGGGCTTGGGACCAGCATAGGCGGAGTTCACAATCTTAATACTTGGTTTTTTTAATGATAAAATATCTCCTTAAAGTAACTGGTGGTGTTCTTTGACAATTTTAGCACTTTGTTCAGTGTGCATTGAATTGAAAAAGGTTGAACATCGCTGCTATAGAGTATAAAAATTATTGGCCCTATTTGTAAAATTTGGACTCAGTGACGGGAAGAGTTCACAGTTGTGAGTTTTGAAAGAAGAAGCCAAGACTTGATCTCCACTTTATTTCATTATATAGATCTGTAACTGTTTATCTGAAATCCACGGGATGGCTTTATTTTGGAAACAGGATTTTTTAGGGTTTCAAATGTTGTCCAAATGATGTTCGAAGAGTAGCCAGAGGTGCCCAAACTGCATTCGAAAATAGCCCAAACTCGTCCAAAATAACCAGATATTTCCAAACATGTGCTGGAAAAGTCTTACTTAGTCATTCCCCTTCTACCATGAGGTGTAGAGGTTTGGAAGAGAGAGCGCCAGACTATTCTATCAGCTGTCTTCTTCCTGGCCTGGTTCCATTCTAGTCCTCGGTCCTTCAAAGATTGTCTAATGTTGTCCTCCCAGCAGACTCTGGGTCGTCCTGGAGGTCTGGATCCCTGGCTCTTTGTTTCCCATGCTTGTCGTGGTAGCCGATCTTCTCCCATTCTGCAGACATGGCCAAACCATCTTAGTTGGGACTGTTCTATTTGGGTCTGCAGTGGGTGGGATTTTAGGCCTTGACGTATCATCTGGTTGCGGACCATGTCTCTTCTCGTTACTTCAACCACCTTCCTCAGATACCTCATTTCTGAGGTTTGGATCTGGCTTTTGTGGGTTGTAGTCATTTGCCCATGACTCACATCCATATGTCAAGACTGAGACATAGGTGGAGCGGTATACAGCCATCTTCGTTTTCTTACCAACCTCTTTCTTGCTGAGGAATCCTCGATTTATGGCCTGATAAAGTCTCCCAGCCGCTGCTTTTCGAGTGGCCAACTCTTCTTTGATGCCCCCCTTTCGGTCTATAATAGCTCCAAGATATTTAAAGTGGTCGACCTGCTCCAGGACCTGTTCTCCCAACTTAATCTGATGTTTTCTTTCTTCTCGTGATATCACCATGGATTTTGTTTTGTGCTGGAAAAGTCACCTAAATAAACTTCTAATTTTAGAATATTTTGGATGTTTGGAAAAAAAGGTTGTAGACCAGTAGAAATGAAAAAGTTTTTGACAGAAAGTTTGGGACAGAAAATTTTCACTTATCGTTACGCATTCAGCTTTTTGCTAAATAAATATTAATTGCTCAGACTTGACTGGCAGCAATTTACTTCACCGTTTACATATTGTATTTAGAATAAACAATGCAGCCCACTGAAGCAGAATTCACTTAAATCAAATTTTGCTTAAGCAGATGTGTTTCTAAAGGTCCCAGCCAAATGTCTTCTTTGGCTTTGTCAAAAGACTCTAGTTAAATCGAGTTTTGATGACTGGAATCTTAGGATAAAATGAATAATTTTTCTGTCCCAACTAAGATTTGGAAGTAGATGTTCTGCCTTCAGTGCCTAAGCTACAGTACTACATGACCTGATGAACAGGTGATAGGTTAATGAATGGCTGAGCTTCTGTCAGTAGATTACTACGCTAACATTAATTAAATCAGCAAGCACATAATCATCTGGCTGAATGAGTGAGCCCAGATTCACCTGAGTTTGTGAGAAAGGGCTTGCATTAAACTGACAGCAGTAGGACTATACGTCTGAGATTTGAAGAAAAAACAAAGAGTGAAACCAGAGGCCTGTGAATAGTAAATAATAAACGTAAACCAGTGTTTGGCATGCATGCGTAAGAGCTTGCTTGCTTAGATCCCCATAGGGTGCGAGTAACTAGACTCTTTTACCCTTTGCACGATCAATATGGTATGGTGGTGGCGCCTCTACACAAGCCCCCAGACGATGGCGCAGCAACCCGCCGTGCAGCTACACGGTACCAGACGATTGGGGTTGGTTTTGGGCTTTTTTTTCACCCCAGGGAGCATCCTAGACTCAGAACAGGTTACACCAGGCCCACTTTGGCGTGTGTGTACTGTCCCAAGGTTTGATAACTCTCTACCCTGCAAAGGGGGTATGCATGCGTAAGAGAAAGAAGGAAAATACTAGACAATAGGGACAGGAAAGTCCTTGTTATGGGGCAGTAACTTATATCAGCTTAATTTTCCTGCAAATTATCGCTCTAGGAACTGCTAACAGAGCACGCAGAAATACTAAACCAAGATTCGAGTGGTAATACACTTTTTACAATGCTACTAGCAGTTAGCTTGACACTACATTTTAGTTTTCGCTGAATTGCTCCTTAAAACTTTTAAAAAAACAGACAAATTTAAATCATAATCTATTTCTGAGTATTTAAAATAATTGCATCATGCTTTACCACTAATTCTGAAGTAAATTTCCTCTTTGAGCAAAATTCAGATAAGTAGAAGGACTTCAGATGGTACCTTGGACAACTTATCCAGATTGCATTGTAAAACACGTCATCTGTTAACACCAATTGTTATTGTTAATGCCAGCACATTTAGTTATTTGATCATTAGTTATTTTCTACTTCTTCTTCCTCTTTGTTCCTTAGCCACCGACTGTCAAAGCCAGTGGCCATCACGCCTGGTGGCGTCTTGGAGGGCAGCAACAAATTGCTTCCACTTTGTTCGGTTGGCCGCCATCCTTCATACAGTGCCCCAACTCTGGTTCATTCTTTGCATTTCAGCCTCCACAGTCCTCCGCCAAGTTGTTTTTGTCAGACTCTCTTTCGCTTTCCTTCAGGGGTCCATAGCATTGCTGTTCTTGTAATTGCAACAGATTCCTTTCTGAGGACGTGGCCAACCCAACTCCAGCGTCTGCCAGCTGTGATGGTGTGCATGTCCTCTTGGTTACTCCGAATAAAGATTCAGTGAATTTTTCTAAGGCACATTGTGTGGAAAGAGGACAGTTTCGACATTTCCTTCTCTGTTACTCTCCAGCATTCCGCACCATAGAGAAGCACAGAAAGTACACAGCTCTCATATAAATATAATCTTAATTTTGTGTTTTTGCTGTACTGGGAAGACTTCTAGATGTTGTTGAGACTAGCAAAGGCTGTTCTTGCTTTATTCATTCTGTTGTTGATGTCCTTGCTTGTTCCACCGTCTGGTGTTACTATGCATCCTAGGTAAGGAAATATGTCTGTTCTAGCTTCTGGTTCCTTATTGTTATTGGCTCAGGATTGCCTACATTGTGTCATGACCTCTGTCTTTTTCAGATTGATGTTCAGACCCACCTGCTGGCTATACTTATTCAGTCTATCGGTTTTTTCTTGGATGTATTGATGTGAATGTGCGAGTAGTGCAATGTCATCTGCATATTCCAGGTCTTCCAGTGTAGAAAATGTTGTCCATCTAATTCTTCTTGGACTGCCCTCTGTTGTCTGGCTCATTATTCAGTCTGTGACTGTCAAAAAATAAAGTTGATGAGGGGCATCCCAGTCGTACTGCTGTCTTCACCTCAAAGTTAGGTTGCTTAACCCACACTGCATGTAAAGTTAGAATAAAGGAAACAATGCAGCTAGGAATTCCATAAGCCCTCAGTATTTTCCATAGGCTGTCCCTGTGTATGCTGTTGAAAGCCTTTTCAAAATCAATAGATATTTTCACACATAATTTATTACACTTTCATATGCATCACTCTTGTTATCTCTGGCAATGCTTTCTTTTCCTTTTTTAAATTTCATAAACTTCTTTGAAATTAATTGTGTAACTTTACCTGAAGTAATTATATATTTTTTTTTTGAATAGTGTGTATTCCTTCTTCTCCCCTGTACACAATTTCATCTCACCAGAACGAGGTCTGGGAAAGAAATGTACATGATGTTGCATACTTCAGTCTTGACTATCCTGAGGATATGTTGCCGCAGGAAAGTAGCAATAAAATGAACAATATAGTAAATAAGAGAGGTGTTTGTTTTTCTGAAGAAGCAATAAAGGATAATGCAAAGACAATATTGCTTGATAATGAAGAATCTGAGAATTTCATAAACTGTCAAGAAGTAAACATTTGTCAGACTGAGAATGGTGATATGATAACTTTAAAAATGAAGATTTTAACAAAAAAATATAGTTCATTTGTTTTCTTTTCCTCGTACAGATGTTCAAGACAGTGGCAGAAGTGGAGATGTTATGATGCACAGCAGTGCACAACAGTACAGAGTCATACATATAATTAAAAAATCATACAAGTGTGATGTTTGTAGTAGCTGTTTTACTTCATCACTTGAACTTCACAGACACAACAAAATACATGCAGGAGAGGGACCTTACAAGTGTGATGTTTGTGGTTTATGTTTTATTTTCCCAAGTTACCTACAACGTCACAAAACAAAACATGCTGGAGAAAAGCCATATAAATGTGATATATGTGGTGCAGACTTTTCTCGAAGTTTTAATCTAAATACACATAAAAAGAGACATACAGATGAGAGACCTCACAAGTGTGATGTTTGTGGTGCATGTTTTATTTTTCCAAGTCACCTGCACCGTCACAAAAAAACACATACAGGAGAAAAGCCAAATTATAAATGTGAAATTTGTGGTGTTGGACTTCCTTATAAAAGTAGTTTTATTTTACATAAATGTTTCTTTACAGGAGAAAAACCATATAAATGTGATATTTGTGGTGTTAGATTTGCTGAGAAAAGTAGTCTTATCTCACACGAACATACTGAAGGGAAACCATATAAATGTGACATTTGTGGTGTTGGATTTGCTGAGAAAAGTAGCCTTATTTCACACAATCACACATATACCAAATAGAAACCATATAAATGTGATTTGCACTGTGTCATCATCATCAGTTGCCATCTCCACAACGAAGGTTGGCTGTAATGGATCTCCAACGTCTCTTGTCTTGGTGGTGCACTCTGATAGACTCTTTCCTGTCCATCTCTTGATGTTACCTTCCCACTTATAGCGCTGTCTTCCCCTTGCACGTATGCCTTCAGCTCCCCCCTCTGTTATGGTCTTCTGCAAGGTGTTATGCCTTTTTATGTGGCCAAAGTATTTTAGCTGCCGAACCTTGATTTCCCTCATTAGTTCTCTTTTCATACCTAGATTTTCTAGGACCTCTTTATTTGTTTTCATCTCTTTCCATGAGATACGCCCCATTCTTCTATATATCCACATTTCAAGAGCCTCAATTCTTTCTTCCAAATGCTTATTCATCGTCCATGTTTCAGCACCATACAGAAATGCAGAATATATATAACACTTTATGATTCTCAGTTTTAATTTGTGACATAACTGTTTAGATGTCAGTATATGTTTCATGTTGTTGAATGTAGCTCTGGCCATTCCTATTCTCTTCTTGATTTCTGTTTCACATCTGCCATCTTCTGTTATTATATCTGTGGAGGCTACAATCAAAAACATAATCTTAATAAACACAAAGAGGTACATACCAGAGAGAGGCATTACATGTCTCCTCATCTTGAAGTACAAAAGAACAAACGTATAGAATTTGTTTATATTTAAAAAATGAAGAAAAATATCCAGTTCAACCCTTCATTCATAACGCTCCACTCCCAAAGGAGCATAGGCCTTCAACAAACACATGCCAAGTCCTCCTGTCACGTGCCATCATCTCAAGTTCTTTCCATGTTCTCCTTATCATTTTCACCTCTGTTTCCAGCTCTCTTCTCCATGTGCTTCTTGGTCTACCTCTGCTTCTCTTGCCCTGGGGGTTCCAGAACAAGGACTGCCTTGTAATGCTATCAACAGGTTTCCTCAGTGTGTGTCCTATCCATCTCCATCGTCTTCTCATCTCTTGTTCCACTGGCACTTGTCTAGTTCTTGTCATCAGTTCCACGTTGGTAACCTTGTCATACCATTTCAACCCCTCTATTCTACGCAAGCACCCATTTATGAAAGTCTGTAGCTTTTTGGTTGTTGTCTTTTTCATTCTCCATGTCTCAGAGCCATACAATAGGACTGACTTCACATTTGAGTTGAAGATTCTTATTTTCGTGTTGGATCCGATTTCTCTTGATCTCCATATATTTCCCAATGCAATGAAAGCTCCGCTTGCTTTTTGTATTCTTATTTTGATATCACTGTCTGTCCCTCCAACTTTGTCTATATTACTACCAAGATATGTGTACGATTCTACATCTTGTATTGGTGTATCTTCAAGTTCAACCCTGTTATCATTACCTGCATTTATTCTCATTATCTTTGTCTTTTCCCTGTGTATTTTCAGACCCAATTGCTGTGACCTCTCATCTAGTGTTTTCAATTTGTCCTGCATCTGATTACGGTTATGGGACAGAAGAGCTAAGTCATCAGCAAAATCCAGATCATCCAACTGCTTAGTCAGAGTCCACTGGATTCCATTTCTGTTGTGTGTTGTCAATGTTCTCATAACCCAGTCTATTGCTAGTAAGAAAAGAAAGTTCAACCCTTAATGGTGTATAATTATAAATAAATTGCCTGTAATTTTAGGTAGTATGTTCAGTTGTTGCTTTTTGGCTTATGCCCATATCCTTGCTGACTAGTTATTGTATATATGGTAGCATAAATTTAGATATCCAAATTTTGTACATGCCTTTTTTTTCCTCCTTTATCCTGAATTGAGACCCTCTTCAGGATCTTCTTTGCCTTGTTCTTGGAACATGCATTCAGAGATACAATTGAAGGAATATACCTTCACACTAGGTCAGATGACCGACTGTTTAGCCTCGCAAGGCTGAAGCCAAAATAAAAATAAGATGGATCACTATAAGAGACTTGTTATTCACTGCAATCGTCACTCAAAGTCAGAGCTTGATGAATCGCTTGCAAGGGTGCATGGACTTTAGCCTCACAATAAGTCTAAAGAAAACAAATGTGCGGGGTCAGGATGTGGATGTTGCACCAGTTATCACTAGAGATAACTATGAATTGGCAAAGCTGCAGCCACCTTTGCCTGCCTTACAATGCATGTTTGGAGAAACTCCAAACTTACAGCGAAGACCAAAGCTGTGGTATAGAATGCCTGCGTCACCAGCACACTTCTATTTGGCAGCGAGACTTGACAACTTATGCAAAGCAAGAAAGAAAGCTCAAAACCTTCCATCTACGGAGTCTATGCCACATCCTCAATATTCACAGTGCATCTCAGATCGTGAGATTGGAGACTGAAACATTTTTTTTTGTAAATTTTTTAAATTTCTGAACAATAATACATCTGACAGAAACGGTGGCATAATTTTTGGAAAATAAAGTATGTATCTGTTCATCCCCCATGTGATACTGTACTGTAGTTTATTTTTTCAACAGGTCCATGTTTCTTCTCCTTGTAGTATAAACGTTCTTTTTCAGGAGGGGATTACGGTGGAGTTCTATCTTATCTTCTTCTCTATGAATAGTAGTGGAGTTTAGTCTCTCTTTGTAGGGAATTTATGCGGTTTTTTTTTCCATAGGGATTACTGTAGTTTTGTACAGATTTGCACCAGTGCTTTTCTCTGTAGTAATTTCATTCAAGTAGTCATATTTTTGCTTTGTTTAAATAATCGCTGTAACATTTGTTGTAGTAAGCGCGTGATATTAGGGGGGGGGGGGGGGGGCCATTACCCAGATTACGTTGAACGAATCAAAAGTTAATAGCGCTCACGCAGTCAATGCAACATTATGCAATTTTTGGACGCGCAGTCGATAATAGCACGAGTCATGAAGGGCCGGCATTATCATTGGGGGATTTCAGTAGTTTATAAAATGCCAGGATATTATTGGTTTCAGGGAGACGCGATGCTATGACGTATGGAGTGGAGGTTTTGGTGGTTATTCTAATTATAAATAACAGAACATTTTAATTTGCGTTCTCGTGGTCTCCAGATTCCAGCTGTGTAACGTAAGCATATTCGCTTGCTCTTAAAAGTGGGAAATTCGATTATTGCAAAACGGTTTCATGGCACGCAGATACAGGTGCCAGTTCGACCATTACAGCTTGCCAAAGAAAACCGTTCTTCTCTGTAGAAGAGACGAGACAACGCCAGAGGAAAAAGAGAATTGGTGACGCGGTGGTACCGACGCCAAGTCAGTGGGCATCAGAAGGAACGAAACAGTTCTCTTGCAGTGAAGCACCAATCTTCAGCGGGAACGAACCAGTTCTCTGGCAGTGAAGCCCCCATGCTTCAGCGGGAACGTGTTCGTTTAAATCCCGATCTCTAAGCTCAATATACCAACTCCAAAGGAGGCACATCGCCTGGAGGTTGGGTTTGTGTAAATTCGGTCATAATAAAGCCGACGGCCCTAAATCCGGAAAGGGATAACCAGGCAGGTAAATCCAGATTAGTCAGCAGTGAAGCAGCTACATTTCAAGTCCAGTATCCGGTCTACAAACCCAAGTCATCAGCTACACTATTCGTTAAGGGAAATATGGTTAAAATTCCTTCTGAAGGTGTTAGAGCGGAGATACAGAACTGATAACGAGTTTTGTTAAAGATCATAGCAGAGGACAGCTGCTGAGGTTTTAGTGATGAAGTTAGTTGTGGAGCAGTGTTCGGGAGTTTCAGTATAGGCTGTGTAGAAACGAAGTCCTGCAGAGATTGTGTAGACAGTTCGTAGCAGTCTACAGCTGAACAGTGGAATTCGAATTATAATTTAGAATCGATAGTTGGAGTGGTGGCTCGAAATCCGAGACCCCACCAAGTTCAGTGTGGTTTGGGTTTAATCTTAAATTCTTTTTCCCTTACAGATTTTAAATTGTTGGGGCTGATGATAAATCACTTTAACTGTGCTTTGATTGTTTTCAGGTGTGCGAACACGCACTTTATTTCTTTGATGTGTACTTGATTGTTGTTTTGCTGTAAATAAACTTTAAATTGTAGTCTGGATCAGTCACTGTATTTACGTCCAGTAGCTATATGTTGTCTGTATTGTGGTGTATGTGATCTTTAATTTAACCTTATCTCCTTAGGGCAGGAAGAGGTGTTGAGGCTATAGCTATCAAAGACGTCCGGAGTGGCGAGGGAGAGTCAATCTCAGTTCTCACCCTCGGAGCCAATAGTCGCATCTTTTTCACATTCACTATCATTTTCATCTAAATCTATCTTTTCAGTTTTTCTCACACTAGGGTCTTGTCTATACACTCAGACACACTCTAAACTTAAATCCACTTCGTGACACCCCACAAAAGCCAGTTCCAAACCTCAGAAATGAGGTATCTGAGGAAGGTGGCTGAAGTAACAAGAAGAGACATGGTCCGCAACCAGACGATACGTCAAGGCCTAAAAACCCAAGTAGAACAGTCCCAACTGAGATGGTTTGGCCATGTCTGCAAAATGGGAGAAGATCGGCTACCACAACAAGTACAGGAAACTAAGAGCCAGGGATCCAGACCTGGAGGACAACATTAGACAATCTATGAAGGACCGAGGACTAGAATGGAACAAAGCCGATAGAATAGTATGGCGCTCTCTCTTAAAAACCTCTACACCTCACGGTAGAAGAGGAATGAATAAGTATCTGTTCATCCTGTTGTTACATCATATCTGATTGCGTATATTTAGGCTTGATGGATAATCCTTGCAGATGTATGTGCATTAAACTTAAAGCTCACACACTGATTGCCTTGACGTCTATTTTCTTAACCTCTGATTACAGCTAACACATATGTTAGCACAGCAAAGTGTTGCTTGCTCAATATTATATCAATCATGTGAACATACTTCTAAATTGAATATTTTGACATTTATTTGGATTTGTATCATGGTTTTAGACCGGAACATAACCATCAAACAAGATAAAATATAAATAATGGAAGTATACAATTCCAGTAGAAAACCAGCTATGTCACAAAAAGTGGGTCATGCAGTCTAGATAGGAAACTCTATACAGATCGATACAACAGGAGACAATCTGACCATCAGAAGTTAGTCCCCCATTGATCAAGTTTTTCGGCTCCTAAATGTCTGATTTTTCCAATGGGGTATTCATTTGTGTGTGTGTATATATGTATATTTATGTATAAATATATATAAGTAGCAGCCGCTTCAGCACAATGGTTAGTGCACTTCTTCTTAGCTCTGTGATCCATGCTTTGATCCCCAGTTGAAGTGGGATTTTTTTTTTACCACAAACGGCTTCAGGGTCAACCCAGCCTCATGAATTGTGTACCAGAGCAACTCTGGGAGCGTTAAGGCAACTTGCGTGATGCTGACCACCTAGTGTGCTGATGGTCAAGAAAATATGGGTCTAACAGCATATTCCCAATATGCCTCAGTGGGCATGTAACGGGATCCTTTACCTTTATATGTGTGTTTGTGCGTGTGTATCAGATATTGATTTCCAATGGAACTATTGGGAGATACGTTCCAGACCAACTAATAAATTTGAATAAAGAAGTTTATAGGCATATGAATAGGACATGCTTATATTATTGTACACTAAACTGTAATACAGTATAATTTATTGTAATTGCTAAATAATAACAAAATACTCTATGAAATTATTAATAAAACATAATAATTTCGCCACCTCAGCACTTGAAGTTGCTGCTGCATCTGTGACTAACCGTTGAGGGTGTCATTTTCTCTTTAAGAAGGAATCTAACTTCATCTGCTTGTGTCATGGGATTTCCTCCCATGCTCTGCAGTGATACTCCAGCAATGGCCAAAATTTAGATACAGCGAGGGACTGTAAAATATCTACCTTCGCTCAAGATTACTCTTGGCAGAGATGTAAATAGACGGTGCTTCTGTTTTAGGGAGTCTTCATAGGAGATTTCAGAAATCAAGCACAATGCTGAATTTATCATGGCTGTTGTGAACTTTATATTTGCACACCCCTTCTATGAAGATAAGAGATTCATTAACTTGTTTCTGAGCTGCCACCTGAATTATTCAGTAAATTATTACTTAAGTAGCTCTGTTGTATATGTTTAAGATCACTGATTCATACGTGTGCACTTCTCTCTGTAATAATTAAATAATAGTCACATTTTTTAACATGAATAAATGACGTTGGTAGATTTTTAAAAAGTGGTTAAGGTGGTTTGATGTGGTGGTAAGAATTATTTTTGCTTTGGCCTGATTAAAATAACATAACTGGCTAGATGTTGAAACTGGATTGCTGACCGCTCCGTCAGTTATTGGCTTCTGTGGTGAGGGCACGTCCCAGGCGTAGTTGCTAACCACTCTGAAAGTCAGGGCAAGGATATTCACAACCCATCAAAGGCATTCATCCAGTGTAGACCACAAGCTCTTGATCTACAGATTCCTATCAAGCTGATATCACCCACTGGTATCTCCAACTTCTACCACAAACTTTAGAGGAAACAAATGTTTCTGCTAAGTATTGATTTCCTGATGCTAGTCAGGCACCTTCCCGCTGTCATTTCCACTAACACTTTTCCTTTTTTCTCAGTAATTTTACCCTCCCTGAGCATAAATCATAAACCTAGTGGATTGGATGAAAAATCATTGTTACTCTCAGTTAATTTGATGAAAAAATGGCTGGACTACGAAAATGACTTTTGCCTGGTTTACATATGTTTTAATATACATATCAACTTATTAAAATGTTAATATAATAAATATGTACACCATGATACCATCATTATCATCCACTCCCTGTTCCACTTGGAGCCTGGGGCTATGTCTGCATTTGGTTCCATATGATAGAACCAGCTTGATGCAGTCCAGTCACCACCGCTTGCTGTGGTGGTTCATGATTCTATCATTTTCATATACTTGTACAACTATCAGCAAGTTAAACATGTCAAGTACAAAATATAAAATGATAAGATGTACAACTTTCCCCGTATTGGGTTATAATTTACAGATGTCTGGCACAGGAAGACTTCTATAATGTTGGGCCATGGGTTATGAGGCCGTTGTACGGGTAGTTAGGGTATTAATATTATTTCTAATCCCACTGTTATATTGTATACAGGTTCCGAGGACTTTGTGGTTTCCAGTATTATAAAGTCGAGTTTAAAAAAAAAATTAATTTCAGAAGATCCTCAATACTTGGTCCGGTCCTCTTATTGAAATCCTACTTTTCTTCAATTCTAGCTTGTCTATAAGTATCGACTCAGTGGAACACAGTGCTGTAGTCTAAACTTGTGCTACAATATAACGAACGGACTTTTCGCCCACACTCTCCCAGCTTTAAACATGGTGAAAGTCACCAGTCAGACGTAGTCTAGTTTAATATATTTTATTTAGACCAAGCAAATTCAAGTGTTTGACTTTAGTATATGTCTTCTCACCCCACTTATCATGAAATTCCGCAAGACAGGTAATTTCAAAATCTCTCCCCCCCCCCCCCCCCCCCCCCCCCCCCCCCATATAAGGTATTAATGCTACCGCTATTTAGATGACTCATGTCTGTAACTCCTAACTAACCCTCAGTTTAATTTAACATAAATGCTAACAAACATGAGTCTACCTGCGGTAATATTGCATCACATTTCTGCCACGCTGAAAGAACATTCACAGTTTATCTATCGATTAACCATCGAGAAGTATGAGTGTCAAGCTTGGTGTGAGCGAAATACGTTCATGCCCGTGTTTGCTATACACAGGTAAGGCTGTTTCATCTGTCCGCTCTTAGCTGGGGTTGTTACATTATCTCGACCCAGGATAGATCATGCGAAACCTGAGTCATGTGTTCCAATATGAGAGAAAATATGGGTATGAAAGAAATTGATGGAAGGCACGAGAGAGAGAAAAAGACACGTAGAACACGATAAAATGAAGAGCACGGCTATTTTGTGACGAGTAGGTTTGTGTAGTAAAATATTAAATGTCATTAATTAATGTTAAATCAAAGTTAAAAGTACTTGTACTCGTAATTTGCAACAGCTGACGAGGTTTTAATTTACTAAACTCAATACTGTCTTACTCACAGTGCAATTTGTTTCGTAACAGGCGGCAATAAACATCGCAAAAATACACAACCTGAGTTAAAATAAAGATGGTAATCTATTATAAACAATCCTGCAACACGAAGGCTTACGGGATTATTGATAAATTATTTGCGAGATACTGTGGAGATGGCAACTTTAATTCAGTTGTCGGATCTGAAATTGAAATCTGGAGTGTTCAAAAGGGAATCTTTCACAATCTTTAGTTAATCGCATAAAAGCCGGATATTTCAATATTTAAAAAAAAAAAAAAACGGCCGGACGACAGTTCGTGCATGAAAGCCGGACAACGTCGGGCGTACAGTAACCTTGTGGTAAGGTACAGTGTTAGTTTGTTCCTCCGTCGAGCTTCGGTAACACGGGTGCTTATTAACATAATGCTTATATATAAAAGTGGTTTGGTTATGTGACGTGAAGTCATAACAGGGGAACGTAAGTTGAAAACCCAAACCCTAGCGTTTTGTTTTTTGTGTTTATTTACGGAAGGTCCAGTGTTCAAATCCTGGGTAAGCCACTCATGTCTGTTGTTTTTCTGTTGTCTGGTGTTCTACTTTATTTCTTACGAGTGCCTGAAAACATACCTTTATGTTTGTTTCATATTAATTTACCGTTTACAGGCCTCGGGTTTCCCTTATATGTTATAAATGTTTATACAATACCAAAACCTACCCTCTGTCCTGTACTTTCTGTTCTAAGTCTACTATCATGTACTAGACACAGTATTAAGGTCTCTTTGTCTTGTGTGGACTGGATTATGCTGTCTGATAGGGAAACAACAGAAGTTATTGCGTCATTAATAGGCTGTACTGCCCATGGTGGACTTTCGGTTCGCACTATTGACCTGTCATCTTAGCATCATTTATTGGTGATGCGTGGATGGCAGGGAGGATAGTGTGATTCGCTTGCATAGCTAGGCGGGGTTGTCGCACGGAAGGTCCAGTGTTCAAATCCTAGGTAAGCCACTTATGTCTGTTGTTTTTCTGTTGTCTAGTGTTCAGCTAGAAATCTACGGGTGTCACGCGACAAAGTATTTCTTATTTGTTCAGTTATAACAAATTCCTCAAGTCCTTCATAGGTAGAGGCGAGCTGCGAAAGCTCCAGGCACTTTGACAAGTATCCCTTTAGACGAGAAGAGAACTGCTGAAAAGTTTCAGAGCTCTCCTTTCTGATGTTCCGCAACAGTCATATTCCGTCAATACTCAATGATGAATCAGTGCATTTACTTAGTTAAAATGTTCTCTGACTGGTTACTAGCAATTTAATTAAATTTATTTATAGCTGAATGAGTTTTAGCTAGAAATTATAATTTATTTTGCTATCCACTGTAACACAGTAAACTTGGAGAATATGAATGACTGGCCTAACTGGCAAAACACTCTGCACAAGATCTAGTGAAGATATAATTCAAACTAATAATTAATCACTAGACTATATACTAGTCACTATATTTAACTCACGCAGCACTATTTAAGACTATACTCCACGAGAAACTAAGAACTTCTCTTATATAATGTATTCTAGAACTCAGCTAGATGTCTCTAACGAGAAACTAAGAACTTCACAATACAACGTGTTCTAAAGTGCTACGAGCTAGATTGTCTAGAGAAACTGCAGAGTCTGAATGGATAAAGTCTACACTGCTGGAGTTTATATTTTATGAAATGCAATGATTCACTCTTCATCGAAAACGCGCACTATCTGCCAGATGTTGGCACCTGGGAAAAATCTACATAAATTCTATCTCATTCTGCGAATCAAACGACTTTCTTCGCACCCATGCCGACACCAGACTTCTCTGTTTGTTGTAGATTTGCGATAGGTGAATTAAGACAGATTGGTCCCTTCTGACTAGCAATAGAATCAGTGATAGCCCAGTGAGAGAAATAGTAGAAATAGATTTCACGAGTGAGATGGTGGAAAATTAATAGCTTCTGTCCCTGACACTCTCGGTTAGCCTATCTCTACAACAGATTTAGATTTGTCAGACAGACTATTAGAATATATATATTAATATATATGTACCACTCACATACACACACACACACACATAAGTGACAACATTTAGACGTGTAGCAAATGTAATTTTTGCTGGGGAGGTTAAGATGTAATATCTAACAAGAAAGATAGTTGTGTCTGTGTTAACTGTGTGAGGTCAAGCACATGTAGGTCCCTGACTATAAAAGGAATGATGATGATGATGATATATTGATCAGGGAACCTAACGCTACCTCCCTAGATCTCACACAGTCCGTATTTTGATTCTAGTGGCTGGTGTATGATGTCTCTAGTGTCTAGGGGTGAAATGAAGATGATGGTACATCAACACAATACACTTTAACTCACTATAATACAATGAATAAGACAGTGGTTAAAGTTTTCTTTTAAAATTTGAATGTTTTTTCTTTTTACAATTTAATCTGCCTGTCCCGCCAACTTCTTTTGGACAGGTCTTTGAAAATGAGGAAATATATTTACATATAATGTGGTAACTAAAAATATGGACTCTTTGTCCTATGAATATATGTTAATATAAAGTTCCTGTAGGTGTATTCACAGAATCAAACTTTACTAGTTGTTAGTGATTGTCATATGTTATGAGGAGCTGTTGTTTACATCAAGCCCCATATAATTCAATGTTATTTTGATAGGAATTATTTTCTTAGGATGAAATGTCACCTGGGATTCTTCGTAGGTCGAATATAAGTCAGTATATCAACGCAGAGACAATGTCAATCAGCACCCACATGTAAGCTCCTTCAGGCTATCAGCTGACAGCTTAAACTTTATAATGGAGACTTTACACCTACTCATCAGGTTTCCTGTCACCGGATGGTAACAGGAAATAAAACTCTGCAATAAAAAGACACCCTGGCCTTTTCAACCTGATCACAACTTCTTATCCCTATCTATACACCTAGTGTTCATCATCTTGTCCTTTTGTGGTACAAATAATCTCTATATACACTCATCTATCACAAGCACAACATACAGAGTCAATTCCTATGTTCGCGAGGAGGGTATACTGGATGCTGCGAATGGGATGAGTGATGTGATGGCATTCATATATTTATAATTTTGATCTAGCTTGTATCTTCTATGGGAAGTGTCCGGTGTGCCTCGTCATCTTCTCATGATGAGCAGATACATTCTCAGATAGTCCATTTTCTGGCATAGCTTCTCTGGAGATACAAGTTCTGTGATATCTGACAGTGAAATGCGATGTACGTACACTCATCTCTGTCTCATATTTATTAATTGTTAATTCATGTAAATGAATAATTGTTGTCATTTATGTTTCGATAATCACACGCGATGGCACACAACCTTTAACGGATTGAGCGTGTGCGGGTGTCAAGAGAGGAGACAATGAGGACTCATATTGAGAATCATTCAAGAGCTACTTAGGCTCTCATTTGTACGGGTGGCAGGAGACGTGAGATGGGAGAGAGGCAAACTAATTCATTAGTCTGCGATATCTCGACGTTAATTATTTTACATTATACTACACGTAATGTGTATAGTACTTCATGTAATGGCATTCATTCGACACGATATGTGGATATAGTATTTATTAGATATATGGCGTCTCAGAGACACTCTTATGAGGGTATGTAGATAGATCGATAGAGTGGCAGAGAGCCCGCAGCGTAACATGGGCTCGCAGTATGTGCTGTCCATTATCATCTATTATTACCTGTTCATGTAGGGAGAGGAGAGGGCTGATACGGGTAGCTAGGCGGATTGTATCAATTAATATTCTTGATACAGTGGAGTGAGAAGGGTATATAAGAAGGATGAAATCCGAATTGGTATCGGATATATAGCGAAAGTTTAAACATCATTGTTACACTGTCCGACAAAGAGATGCCCTAAAGCTGGATCTTCGTATTGTATCTAATCTAGTGAGCTACTGCCAGTCTAAGTTTCAATGAAGTCTACTATAATAATTTATTTTATTAAAAAAATGATATATAGATTTGTAGAGCATTTATTTTATTAAGGTACAAGCCTAGGGGGGGAATAGTTGTAATTGAAGTATTTAGGGTGAAGAGTCCTTAGTAACTGACGTTATCGAGAGCTAATACTTAGAGGGTATAAATAGTTCTCAGGAATAGTTGTCAGCGTGCAATAAATGTGTATAGAATATGTGTGAGAATTAGTATGAATAAATGATTTAGGTGATTTCGTAGAGGATTTATAAGTGTGTTGTTTATTTTGTTATGATATGTATGGTAATATAGGAATTTGGTTTATATTTGGTAAGTTAAGAAGTGGAGTTTTGTTAATAGGGCAATATTATTAGTTTAGAATGAGGATTTAGATATTTGAGGTTGGAGTAATGGTTGCGGATATAGTGGGTATTAGTATAGGTTTATTGTATGTTGAGGGGGGGCTGGGTAGAGATTGGGTTTATAAAAAATGGGAAAGTTAAGTTAATGGTAGGTTTTTTATTTATGGGGAGTATGCCCGGGTGTTAGTAAAATTAAGTTTATTAGCAGGTTTTTTTATTTAGTTGAAAGGGAAGATAAAATATGATTTTTTATGGTATGTTTTTTTTGAGTTTGGAGGAATTAGGGTGAATAGTGTTTGATCAGTATTTTTAGTGCAGTTTTTAGGAGGGATTGATATGGAGAGGTTTTTGAAAATGTTATTTGGATTTTTTGGGAGATTTGGTATTTTAATGGAGGTTTATATGTGAAGAGGATATTAAATAAAGATTATTGTTGGGAACATTTAGTTATGGTGGGTATTGGGTAGTTGTTTGGGTTGGAAGTGTTGTATTGGTAAGGGATATTGTGGTTAGTGAAATGAGGGGTTTAAGATTTTATTATTTGAAGGAAGGGTGAATATATGTAAGGGGTTATGTATTGGTGTTTGGAGGATTAGTAATATGATTGGGTAGTAAAAAGGAATAGAATGGATAGAAGTTTATTTGAATGATGGATGTTTGGTATGTTAGTTTTTGTTGGGTTTTGTTTTTTTTTGAGTGATGTGTGGATTGTTTACCTTATATTAGGGTGAGTTTTTTTTTGGATGGAGGAAATATTGGAGTTGTTAATTTTTAGGATAAGATTTAAGGTAAGTTTTTGTTGTGTAGGAGTAGTTTGATAGGATGGTAATTTGTTAGGTTATGGGGTTTTGTTGAGTTGATTAATGGGTTAGGGGTGAATAAGTTTGTGGATTATTGTAAGGAATTGTGGGCTAATTTAAAGTTTTTGAAGTTTTGGTTTTTTGAGGGAGGTTTGAGGGGGATGGAGTGATTTTGGAAGTGGTTGATGGGATTTAAAGGGATGTTGAGTGTTAATGTGAGGTATTGGATTTGGTTCTAGGAATGTTTGATATTGTTTAGTGAGTGGTTTATTGGTGAAGGTGATTAGATTTGATTGATTATTGATGAGGGAAGTGTATGGATTTTTAGGTGTTGTATATTTTGGTTTTGTTTGTTGAGAATTTTTTTTGTTTTTGAATGTTTTGTTTGGTTGTGGTGGGTTTTTTTTTTGATTTTTGAGGGGGGTATTTGGACATTTTTTTAATGTTTATTTTTTAGGTGCGGGGTTATTTTAAATAGTGATGAATTTAGTTATGGAGGAGGTTTTGATTATGGATTAAAGTGAAGGCAATATTTTGGGAAATGATTGGAGGGGGGTATGGGGGATTTTTTTGGGTTGTGAATGTGTTGTTATTTTGGTTGTGGGATAGTTGTTAGGGGTTATTTAGTATTGGTAGGTTGAGGAATTTGGTTTACAGGGTAGAGTTTGTTGGATAGGTGGGGAAACATATTGGATGGGGGGGTTTATTTATGGGGTTATATTTTTTGTGGGTAGTGGATTGTGGGTTAGTGGGGTGGTGAAAGTTGTTGGGGGGGGGGGTTAGTGTAGGATGGATGGGTTGGGGGGGGTTTACTGGGTAGATTGGTAGTTGGGGTAAAGAAGGTTAATTTTGGGGTTTGGGATGGTGTATTTAGTTAAGTGAATGGGGTATATTATGGGTGAATTTAGTTGGGAGGGGGTATTTTAATGGGGAAGGGGGGGGAAGGGTTTGGGTAATTGACCTATTTTAGTTTGGGGGGGAGGGGGAGGGTGGATTTGAATAGGGTTGTTTATTATAGATGTAATGGGGTGAATGGGGGTTTTGGGTGGGGGGGATGGGTTTTTACGTGGGTTGGGTTAATTGTTTTGGTGGGGTGGTATGGGGTGTTGGGGCTTAGGGTGATTGTGATTTAGAGGTAGGATGATTGGGTATAATTAGTAATGGTAATTGTTATTTGGGGTTTGTAATTGGGTGTAGTATGATTATTGGGGGAAGATGTTATTAATGGTTTGGGATTGTTTGATGGTGGATGGGTATGTATATGGTGTAATTTTAAGTGGGTTTTTTGTGTGATTGGGTTTTTTATTTGGGAGGGTTTTTGGGAATGTTTTATGTTTGGGGGTTTCGGGTAATTTGGGTGGAAATGTTTTTTTTGGAGGGGTGTGTTTGTAAGGGATTTGGATGGGGGGAGGGGTTTGGGGAATTTGTAAAATATTTAGGTAGGGGTTAGGTTGGTTTTGGGAGTATGTGGGGATTGGTTTGGGTGGGGGGGGTATTAGTTGATGAGCCCTAGGTGTTTTTATTAAAACAAATAGGGTGGGGGATTAGGGATTGAGGGATTGGGTGTGTGGTATTGGGATTTAATGGTGAGTAGTTTTTAGGATGGGGGATAGGGGGGGGGGGGGTGGTTGGGTAATAAGGGGTAGAGTTTGATAGAAGTTTATGTTTTATGGTTTAAATTGTGTGGGGTTAAATGGTGATTGGGTGATTTGATTATGTTGGGGGGGTTGTTATTTGGGGATTTTAGTTTGGTTTGGTAATTCCCAGTTGTTTATATTGTTTTGATTTATGTAGGAGGGGTTGTGTTTGTTATGTTTAAGATAGGGTTTGATTGGGGGTTTTGATTTGATGGGTTTAGTTGTAAATATGGGGTTTAGTTATAAATGTTGGGGGGTTTTGGGGTTTGGATTTTAGGAGAGGGATTTTGGGAGGGTGTGGGGTATGGGGGTTGTTTTTGATGGTGGGTGGGAGTTTTTTAGGGTTTATAGTTGTGGGTTTATGGTGATTAAGGGGATGTTTTAATTGGAGGGTTTTTTAATAGATTGTTTGGGTTTGTAATGTTGGTGGGGGGTTGGGGTTGGATAGGTAAGTTAGGGGGGTTGGTGAGTGGGTGGTTGGGGGGGTGGAGAGGGTTGGGGGGGGGGGAATTTTTTGGTGGGGGGATGGTTTAATTGTGGGGGTTTTTGTTTAGGGGGGGGGGTGGGGGTAAATTGGTGAAGGTTGTGGGTATTTGTTATGTTCTGGTTATTTTGTTATCAGTTGGGATGATTGGGTGGTTTTTAGGGAAGTGGCGGTTGTGTGTGGTGTTAATTTGGGGGGGATTGGGATTTTGGGTTGGTTTGGGGGGTATTGGGGGATGTAATGATTGAGGTTATTAAGTGATGAATGAGGTTGTTGAGGGGGGGTTGGGGTTTTTGGGTGGTTTAGGGGATTGGGTGTGGGGGTTGTGGTGTGGGGGTGGGTTTTGTTAAGTATTTGGGGGGGTTTGGGGGTTTAAATTTTTGGGGATAGAGGTTTGATGTGGTGGTGGGATGTTGGGGGGTGGGGGGGTATAATTGGGGGGGGGGGGGGGGGTTGGGTGGGGGGTTGGTTGTTGGAAGGGGGGGGTTTTAGTGGGGGGTGTTTTTGGGGGTGAATTTTTTGTGGGGTTTGGGGTTTGTGGGGGTGGGGGTGTGGGGGGTTTTGTTATTGTACATTAGTGTGAGGGTATATGTAAGATTTTGTGGTTGAGGGTTTTTTTGGGTTGGGGGGGGGGGTTTGTGATGGATTTGGTATGGGGGGGGGGGTTTGGGGGTGGGGGGAGGGGGGTTTTGGGGGTAGTGATTGGTGGTGAATTTGGTTGGTGGATGTTTTTATTTAAAGGGTTGTGGGGTGTTTGGTGGGGTTAATTGGGATTTTTTTGGTTTGGGAAGGGGTATTTTTTAGGGGATTTTTTTTTGGGTTTGTTTATTTGGAGTGGGGGGGGGGTGGGGGGGGGGGGGGGGTGGGAATTTGATGTGGGGGGGTGTTGGGGGGGGGGTTTTTTGGTAATGGTGTTGTGGGGGGGGAGTTATAGGTTGATTTTTTATGTGGTTTTGGGGGTTGTGTGGGATTATTAGGAATGTGTGTGGGTTTTGGGTTTTGGGTTGGTTAGGGGGGGGGGGTTGTGGGGGGTTGGGGTGGGGTGGTTTGGGGGGGGGGTGTGGTTATGGGTTGGGGGGGTGTGGTTGTGGGGGGGTTTGGGTTGGGGGGGGGGGGGATTTGTGGGTAGGTTGGGGGTTTGGTTTATGGTATGTGGGGGGGGGGTTGGGGGGGGGGGGGGGATTTTTATGGGTGTTTTGTTTGGTAGGTGGGGGGGGGGGGGTTTTTTGGGTTTTTGGGTGTTTGGATTTTGGGGGGGGGTTTTTGGTTTGGGGGGGTTTGGGTTGATGGGGGGTATTTTTTGGGGGGGTTTATTAAGGGGTTAGTGTTTGGTGGTGGGGATTGATGGGGGGATGTGGGGGGGGGGGGTTTTGTGGGGGGGTTGGGTTTGGTTGGGTGGAATGGGGGGTTTTTTTGGTAAGATAGTTTGGGGGTGGTTTAGGGGTGGGGGGGGGGGGGGGGGGTGTGGGGTTGGGGGGGTTGGGGGGGGTATTTTTTGGGGGTGTTGAAATGGTGGGGGGGGGGGGGGTGGGGGGGGGGGGGGTTGAGGGGTTAATGGGGGGGGGGTTTGGGTGTTTGGGGGGGTTTTTTGGTGGGGTGGGGGGGGGGGGGGGGTTTGTGGTTTGGGGGGTTTGGTTTGGGTTTGGGTTGTTGAAAATTTGGGGGGTGGGGGGGGTTTTATTTTTTGGGTGTGTTGGGGGTGGGGTGGGTGGTTGGAGGGGTGGGGTGGGGTTTAGTTGGGGGGGGGGGGGTTTTTTTGGGGGGGGGGGGGGGTTTTGGGGGGGGGGGGTGGGGGGGTGGTGGGTGGGGGTTTGGGTGGGGGGGTTTGGGGGGGCTTGGGGGGGGGGGGGGTGTGGTGTGGTTTGTTGGGGGGGGGTTGGGGTGGGGGGGGGGGGGGGGGGGGGGGGTTTTGGGGGGGGGGGGGGTTTTGGGGGTGTTTTTTTTGGGGGTTGTGGGGGGGTGTTTGGGGGGGGGGGGTGGGGGGGGGGGGGGTTTGGGGGGTTTGGGGGGGTTAGGTTGGGGTTTGGGGGGGGGGGGGGGGGGTGTTGGGGGTGGGGGGGGGGGGGGGGGGGTTTTGGGGTTTTGGGCGGGGGGGGGGGGGGGGTTTTTGGGGGGGGGGGGTTTGGGGTGGGTGGGGGGGGGGTTTTTTGGTTGGGGTGTTGGGGGGGGGTGGGGGGGGTTTTTTTGGGTTTTGGTGGGGGTTTTTTGGGTTTTGGGTTTGTGGGGGGTTTGTTTGGTTTTTGGGGGTGGGTGGGGGGGGGGGGAATTGGGGGGGGGGGTGTTGGGGGGGGGGGGGTTGGTGGGAAGGGTGGGGGGGGGGTTTTTGTTGGGTTTTTTGTTTGGTGGGGGGGGTTGGGGGGGGTGTTTTTAGGGGGGGGGGGGGGGGGGGGGTTTGGGTTGTTGTTAGGGGGGGTGGGGTTGGGGGGGGGGTGGTGGGGGGGGGGGGGGGGGGGGGGGGGGGGTTGGTGTGGGGGGTTTGGGGGGGGGTATGGGGTTTAGTTGGGGGTTTGGGTAGGGGGAATTGGGGGGGGTGGTTGTGGGGGGGGGTGGTTGTGGGGGTTTGTAGGGGTATTAAACAAGTTTTTTATTTTTTGGGTTTTATGTTTGGGGATTTGGGGGTTAATGGGGGGAAATTGGGGGGGGTTTGAAGGATGTTTGGATGGGGGAGGGTATGGAGAAAATGGATGGTGTTTGGGTGAGTAATTCCCCTCCATTGGGGATGGATTAAGGTGGGTTTGATGGATTTAATGGTTGTATTTTATGGGGGGGTTTTTTTTGTGTAAAACAGTGGGATGGCATTCCCCCCTAGGTTTTTGGGGGGGGGTTTTAGTAGAGGATTTAGTTTTTTGATGGGGGGTATGAGGGTGGTTGATGAATTATTGTTGAGGATTGATGGGGATATAGAATAAGGAAGGGTGTTAGGGTAGAATGGTAGGATGTGAGGGGTATGTTTGAGGGGGGATTGAATGGTTTTGAGAGGTAGGAGAATTGGGGGGGGATGGGTTTTTGGAATGTGGGAGTTGAGTGATTTGGGTGTGGGGGTGGGTATGGGGGGGTATGAAATGTTGGAGGGTGGCATGAGTGGATAGGAGGTTATTGTGATTATGTGACAGTTTTGGATTTTCCAGAAATGTTTGGGTGATAGTGAGATGGGGTTGGGGAATGAATGCCATTGGGATAGTTCATGGGTTATTGTAAGAGTTGGGGGGGGGGGAGAATTGTTAGTCTGCAATAAGGTGGGAATCTATTTGTGTAAGGAAGGGTGAGGGGATTTATCTTTGGGAGCTTTAGCGGAGAGTTGTGTTTTGAAGATAAGTGAAAGCTTTGCTCGTTTTATCTAACGCTTTTACAAAATTCTTCATGAGCCCCAACTTTATATGTAACAGTGGTAAAATGAAGCTGTCTTTGTTAACTAATGGCTCATGTATTACATTTTTATGCCCGAGCTGCATACGATCCCGGATAGGCCACACCTTTCTTGCATAATGTTCCTGTCTGTTGCGGCTGTCCCATTCACATCGGAAGCAACAAAATTTAGTATACCCAGTCTGCATGCCCGTGAGAATTGCAATGACCTTTAATTCTCCACAAATCCGCCATTGGTAGTCATTGCACTTTATTTTTTCCAAACGTATAGCCATATTGTCATAAGTTTCTTTCATATGAACAGAGTAGGCGACTGGAATTGATGAAAAAAAATTTCTGTTATGCAATAACACGGCTTTTAGACTAGTCTTGGAAGAATCGATGAAAAATCGCCATTCGTTGACTATGTGCTCATGACCGTTTACATCTTTGCAATAGCAAATGTCATCATCCATCTCAAAGTATTGAACAAGTTCTCTGTGTCTATGACGAAATTTAGATATCGGAGTATTGAGCGCTAAAAGATTCCATTCTTTGAGTCGCGAACCGAGTATTTCCGCTTGTCCTTTGGTAAGAGCGAGATCACGTATTAGATCTGAAAGTTCTGAATGGTTAATTAAGTAAACACCATCATTCACCGGTATGTAATCTGAGTCAGAATTAGTTTCTAAAGCAGGTAAACTATCACTTTCTGATGGTTCATTTACGTCCAACGGATATTGTTCTGGTGGTACTTGGATCGGACACGTGATTGGATCATGAGGCACTGGTTTCGAAACCGATTCAATATTTGGATAAACCACAGACTTTCTAGTTTTAAAAGTGAAACCATGGATATTTGTCAAGCAGAAGTAACAATCAGTAGTGTGATTTGTATGTTCACGCCATATTACTGGCACTGCAAAAGGCATCGACTTATGCTTCGGCGATTTTCGTAACCAACCTGCCAATGTATCGAACAAACTGCATTTGGCTTCCAAGATTTATTTGCATCATCAACTTTCGAATCGAAATAAAGTTCATATGCTTTCTTTAGTAATGGTGTAAAGTTTTTCGGGTCAACACGATCGGTAACATATCCGCACACGTAACAGAACAGATCAGCCGAATTTCTACAACTTATAGAAGCCATATTTTGCTCAGAATTATTTCAAAATACAGTAACTATTTGAAAAATCGCAACATATGTCATGCATCTTTTAGCAGTATAAAAAGTAGATTTATGTTGCTTTTTATTAATTTTTAATAAGTTATATAGTAAAAATGAAACGGAGCAAATAACGGTTTCCCAAAAATATATTTATTCACAAATATCTTAAGAACCCGACGTGATAGAGATAAACGGATTTCAGATTTGAAATCAGCGCAAGAAATTGACCTAAGAACACTTATTCTTATATAAGAAAGAAAAATGTTGTTTGTCAGTGTTATTGAGACATCATTTTTTCCCCCTTTATCTTCAATGCATGATCGTAGCCGGTAAAACAAATACGCGGCTAATTTCTTCTCGTTGGTAAATTTTCTCCTAGCGTCAGGTACTATTTTTAGGTTAACGACGTCATTCTAAACCTACCTCAGTGGCCCGAAACCGGTTAAAACCCGCCGAGTGGCTCGGCCAATGAATTAGGGCGAACTATTTTAGACTTCGCTAAAACCAGTCTAAACCCACTCTAGGAAACCCCTCACGTGACTTTTAACGTTATCGATTGGAGCGTCTTTCGGACGCTAAATCACAAGACCCACTCCCCGGATCATGTGACCCAGCAAAAATCACGCGCTAAAAAACAGCGTCTTTCGATGCGAAATCACTTGCATCCGGGAAGCTGAGAGGGGGGCCAGACCTAAGGGCTAGACCTAATGGATCACAAATTCATCATCTAAATCGGCGATTAAAGTCCCAACTCTTAGTAGGTAAGTGAAATCTCGTTTGTATAATAGTGTTGTGTTAGAATGTGTAGTGCCTTGCAAAATCGACGCAGTGATCAGTTTTGCATTATTCATTGTCTTTATGATCGCAGCTAAGCGCATGGCTACAGTGTGATCTTGTGTATTTTATTATCCCACCGGAGGAGTCTGTACAAAATGTTCCTGTTAATTTTAAATGTATTCTATATTGCTTTCTGTATTAATTCATCACATTAGACCCGACGATTCGACAAGAGGAAATTAATCATAATAATAATAATGTTGACTGACCATGCTATATATTCATCATAATTTACACAACGATTCGACCAGAGATAAGTACTATAATAATGTCAGCAGACAATTCTATAATACTGGTGTCCGACAATTCTATGTTTATTCATCATATGTGACATGATGGTTAGACGGAGGCACATAACTGTTGCCGACCCTTCCATAATAATTCATCGTGTTAACATGACGATTAGTGACGAGGTAAAGAATTATAATACTGTTGCTTGAGCAGGAAAATATAATCAAAAGAAGACGGGGGGGGGGGGGGGGATTTGAGTTCAATATAAGGTTCTAGACATATGATGATGTTAGATACTAAAATCTGATATGACTGGCAGACGGACTGCTTAGGGAAGAACGGCTTCCTCCAGCTAGAAAACTAATGAAGCCGTATTTGTCTTCAGTCTATGGGGGAGCCTTGCACGACATTCCAATCTCTCAGACGAAGAATACGGAGCCGAGCACAGTGAAGGCAGATCCAAACCAATAGAGACCCACCTGATGCAACGTCATAACGAGACAGGACAACCAACCACACTTCACTATCAGCCTGGGGCTGAAAAGATAAGTTCCCTGTTGAAAAGGGAGCCCACTTTATCAATGTTAGTACTAGCCAGTAGATGATGAGCATGTGAATTGTTATACTTATAGCACATACAGCATACACACAATTCCCATAATCGCTACCATAATCTATCATAAGTTTCATTTATTAAACCAATTGGGTGTTTATAATATACCCCATGACTTGTTCATTCAATTATATGTTACATATTGACTGATGTTTATCTTCTTTTAAGAAGGAAGGGGCTCGTAAAAAAATAATATATTATAATCCCAGTAATAATTGAACTTAGGATAATAATTATGGATACCACAGAAGGGGACTACTGTAGCGAGAGACCAAATCTCTCCTGACAAACTTTTCCAGACCTTGTTCTAAGTTAGGAGAATTTACACTCTTGTCTCCCTTCAGCCTGTGGAGGAACCCGACAGGACTTCCTGAGCCAAATCTTCTTCTGGGTGATCCAGACAAATCTTTCACTTCATTTATATCTATTATTTCGAAACTACTATAAGTTTCTTATCCTTCCTACTCTACGTCACAGGTCCCACAGGGGGGAGTTCTGTCACCTACACTGTTTCTTGTAAACGTAAATGACATAACTGAAAATATTCAACAAATAGCACACAATGCATCCTTTGCAGATGACTTAGCCTTGTGGATCTCTGAACAACGCATCACTACTGCAAACATTCGGATGCAGCAAGCACTAACATCACTGGAAGAGTGTGCCAAAACATGGCTCATGAAGATAAATGAAGAGAAAACAATGTACACGGTATTTTCCCTCTTAACTAGACCTCAAAGCTTCAAACTAGTGCTAAACGGAGAAAATCTTCATTTAAATACTTACTTACTTACTTAGTCGTTCCCCTTCTACCGTGAGGTGTAGAGGTTTGGAAGAGAGAGCGCCAGACTATCCTATCGGCTGTCTTCCTCCTGGCCTGGTTCCATTCTAGTCCTCGGTCCTTCAAAGATTGTCTAATGTTGTCCTAACAGCGGACTCTGGGTCGTCCTGGGGGTCTGGATCCTTGGCTCTTTGTTTCCCATGCTTGTCGTGGTAGCCGATCTTCTCCCATTCTGCAGACATGGCCAAACCATCTTAGTTGGGACTGTTCTACTTGGGTCTGCAGGGGGTGGGATTTAAGACCTTGACGTATCGTCTGGTTGCGTACCATGTCTCTTCTTGTTACTTCAACCACCTTCCTCAGATACCTCATTTCTGAGGTTTGGATCTGGCTTTTGTGGGTTGTAGTCATTGCCCATGACTCGCATCCATATGTCAAGACTGGGACATAGGTGGAGCGGTATACAGCCATCTTCGTTTTCTTACCAACCTCTCTCTTGCTGAGGAATCCTCGATTTATGGCCTGAAAAAGTCTCCCAGCTGCTGCTTTTCGAGTGGCCAACTCTTGTTTGATGCCTCCTTTTCGGTCAATAATAGCTCCGAGGTATTTAAAGTGGTCTACCTGCTCCAGGACCTGTTCTCCCAGCTTAATCTGATGTCTTCTTTCTTCTCGTGATATCACCATGGATTTTATTTTAGAGCTGCTTATGGCCATCCCTCTCTTCTCCAGCTCTTCCTTCCAGACTTGCAGGTTGAATTGGAGATGTGTCTCTGATTTAGCAATCAGGGCAACATCATCAGCAAATGCCAGCTCCGAAATACAGACCTGTCTCATCTTCCAGTACCCCACTGAATACTTTCTTGTTCTCTCCTTACATGCCTTGATGACATCGTCCATGAGGAGTATGAAAAAGTAAGGTGACAGGATATCACCTTGTCTTACACCAGTGGTGGTCCTGAACTCTTCTGACTTATGGTTTGCTGTCCTCACATAATTTCTGCAAGACTTGTAGAAGCTCTGTATAGCATGAATCAGAGGTGCTGGAATGTTCTTCCTTGCCAAACAATCCCAAAGTTTGCTCCAGGGGACCCTGTCAAACGCCTTTTCCAGATCTATGAAACAAAGATGGATCTCACTCTTATACTCAAGGGCCTTTTCACTCAGCTGTCTGAGTGTGAAGATTAGGTCTTGAGTACTTCGGTTCGCTCGGAATCCGCACTGGACCTCATCCAATTGGGGCTCAGCTAGGCGTCGGAGTCTCTGCTCTAGGATTCTAGAGTAGATTTTACTAGGGACACTCCTGGCAAAGGGGCGACCGACCCCAACCAGGCGCGTCCACGGGTGGCGGATAGTGGAACGACCTCCAGATATGGTGTGTCAGCTGCGAATTAAGTCAGCATTGCTGGACGAATAAGCAGTCGCGGACCAAACGGCGATGTCCTCCCAGCAGGACGGGGAGGGGTAACAGGTGGCACTGATACCCCCACTGAAATCCCCCATATGTCCTACGACGGGTGCATCAAGCGAGTAAGAGCCGCTATAAGCTCTAGCCACGGGGAAGGTAAACCTCGGTAAACAAACCAATCTGCTGCCTTGCAGTTACCACCGGGAGATGGAAAGGCTATGGGAGACAACCCTGAACAACAAACACAACCCGGCCTTCCGAAGACGGAGTGTGTTAGCTACGGCGCAGACACCGGGAAAAATTAGGACACACACGCTTTTGCGGTATGGAGTCATGCGACAATCTCGACTTACGTCATGGCGTCGCTCCTATCAGCTACAACCGGGGAGGAGTGGAGCCGGGCCCCTAGCCTCGAAAGGGCCCACCCAAGCAACCGGTGCCTTTGCCAACCAAATGGTCGGGGGAAGGCAAAGTAGAGCAACTGACCAACCAACCCACTATCTTACAGTGGCACAATGGAATGCAGAAGGAGTGAGGAACAAGAAACCGGAGTTACAAGAATTCCTCAGGGAAAATAACATTGATATAATCTGCATCCAAGAAACTCACATAAAAGATACCCAACGATTCTTTGTACGTGGATACCAATCCTTCCGCCAAGACAGGGCAAAAAGAACTAAGGGAGGAATCCTCACACTGATTAAAACCTCAATCCCAGCAGTAGAGACACACAGATCTGATGAGAACGAATTTGAATACATAACAGTCCAACTACTGCTGCCCAGTGGAGATTTAATGATCACAAACTGCTACAGCCCTCCTACCACAACTCTGGAGCTACACAAAGTGAAGCTTGCAGCATCGAGACACCTCATTATGGGTGACTTCAATAGCCACTCACCCAGCTGGGGCTATGACGCAACAGATCCAAGAGGAGAAGAGGTGGAAGATTGGATGGTAGAGAATAAACTAATTCTAATAAACCAACCAGAGGATAAGCCCACCTTCTATTCCAGAGTATGGAAAACAACGAGCACACCAGATCTTGCTATGGCTACAGATGACATACATCGACTCACCACCAGAACAGTAAATAATCAACTGGGTGGAAGTGACCATGTACCAGTCACATTACAGATATCTGAGATAAGAAGTGCAGGAGAAATCAATATGTCTCCTAGCTGGAATTTCAAAAAAGCAAACTGGGGATTTTTTAAAGAACAAGCCGACAATTTCTGTCAGAACATTGCCCACTCAAGTAACATCAATAAAAACATCTCCATCATCAGTGAGGCAATCATCCAAGCAGCAAAGAAGTCAATTCCACGAGGTAAACGACGAGACTACAAACCATACTGGAGTGACAACCTGGGAAAACTCCATAGTGAATTAAATAAAGCACGGGAAACTATGGAGCAAAATCCCACATTAGAGAACACACAGAGGCACAACAGCATAAAACAAGCTTTCAATGAACAAAAGAAAGCTGAAATCCAAAGGAGCTGGCACCAGAAGACCAGCAGTCTCAACATGGAAAAGGACTCAAGCAAGCTATGGAATCTGACAAGAGTGCTAAATGAAGAAACAACAACCAGCTACTGTAAGACTGTCATCAAGGAAAATGAAAAATACCACACAGGAAAGATGGCAGCAAACATCCTGGCAGATTTCTACAAGGAAGAAAGCACCACATCACTTTCACATGCACGGATCCAAGAAGTACGTAAGGAAGTAAAAGAAAAACTGAAGCACCAAAACCCAGATATCTGCATGAAGTCGCCCCTTACTATGAGAGAACTCAGTGCTGCCATAACAAAACTAAAGAACAGAAAAGCTCCAGGAAAAGATGGCATCACAAATGATATGATCAAGAACCTTGGACCTGTAGCCAGGCACAAGCTCCTCCTAATCTTCAATCAGTCATGGAGTACTGGAAAATTTCCAGATCAATGGCGAGAAGCAATCATTGTTCCCATCAGAAAGAAACAAAAGGAGAAAACAAGCAAGTCCAGCTACCGACCAGTTAGCCTACTGAGCTGTCTGGGTAAGGTAATGGAAAGAATGGTGAACTCAAGATTACTGAAACATCTGGATGTCGTAGATTTTAGATAGGAGAATTAAGACTTGGGTTTGGTCCCTTCTGAATAGGTTAGAATAGGTGATCGTCACAGTGTGAGATAGTAAAAGAAATAGATTCCACGAGTGAGATGATAGAATGTGATATAGAGGCTGTCTCTGAAAGCGGAAAAAAAGAATCTTCTCCCTCTCACCTATCTTCTACGACAACTTTACAGCGTCAGACAGTCTACACACAGATATATCTATTACCTATATTTCTATCTACTCACAGGCACGCACATACACGTGGCGACAGTTAAACACACAGACGTGGGAAATCTATAACAATGGATATATATATATATATATATAATTTTTTTTGAACGAGCTGACCAACGCACTGATTAGTTAAGAGAGATTTTTATTATTATCATTAAAAAAAAATCTTCTCACAACACCAAAGAAATACATCAAGGAGAAACATACAAATAGCCATAAATTTTAAGAAAAAAATGCTACAAGGATGATAGCCCGTTAGAATCTTACTCTAGGTTTAGCCCACAGCCCCGTTAAGAGAACAGATGATGGCCCAAAGAGTTATAGATACATAGGGTTGAGTCTAAGAGGTTTCTTTCTTTCTCGTAAATGTATGAACAGAGTTGGATAATCTGATTTAGCCTAAGAAAAAAGAAACTCTAGCATTTTGTAACAAATTCTGCAGATTTAAAAAATTTAGGATAGCAAATGGGTGACAATAATACACCGGTAAAATAACACTCAGCCCTGTGTACCCTCATTCATTCAGCCATGGCTATGCTCTCACATATATACTCACAACTTTGCTCGTTGCCTCTGGGAACATAATAATTCTAGGACCTTCACACAGACCCGAAAATGCAGTCATCGACCAAGAAATCCCCAGTTCCAAAAGACGTACTGAACTCTCTGTCTCAGGGAACGATTTCCTTGGGTGTTCTAATTTTTCGAATGTCTGATTAAGTCACATAAATTTTGTCCAGGCACGACAGTTAGCAGTGCACAATGTCATTAGCTTTGGTTTCTAGAATTTAAGGAATGTCAGATCGGTGTCTATTTTTAGGATAGGATTTACTTTGGTCACACCACAGACTGGTCCACAAAATAATCTAGTCGGACAATGTTAATGTTATTTCTTGTAATATTCACGCCACCAGGCAGAAAATTTACGTAGAGTTTATGAAAGAATTTAAGATCTGGCGCAAAGGCCCCGTATTGATCATTACAGTCTTTGAAACCCGTTAGTGGGATTTAGTATTTCTGTCTAACTCTGTTGGCATTTGCACTGACAGACCAGTGTTACTTGAGAAACCCACGTGGTTCAAAATAAGGACTGTCTATTTCTTCACAAATATGAAACTCTTATTAAACGCTGGCAAGTTTGGTACCACCGCTTCACTCAAACACAGCACTACAGGATATCGCACAATTAAGAATTATACGCTTATATTTATGGAAGTCTAGAAGTTCGACAAATTGTCGCAACAAACTAAGAAACTTTCCTTATACAGCTCTACTCTTCGCGAACCACCTGTCTACTGCGATTTATTGAGAAAGAATCGAAATAAAGTTTCAAACTAGGTTTAATATCTGAAACAGACAAAGGATTAACTATTTCCCCAACCCTGATCTCTCCCCTTCTCATAACACCTACGTTTCACTTAGAAGCATGTCGTAACTGTCACCGGTGCGATTTCGCACCTTCGTTAACAAACTGACCGGGAAAAGCGCGTGTCAGTTGCAAATCTCAGACAACCGTCTGCACTGGGCGAAAGCGTGTTGGCAGTTTTAGCACCTACGTTTAGAATGACCAACAGTGAATGCCGTGTCAGGTAGCGATTTTACACTTCGCCGAGAAATTCAGCCTGGGAAGACGCCTTTGACAGGTGAAATTTGCAGACGATAAGTCGGCCCTATTTCTAAGTATGAAGCACATTCACAGTTTCGTCCTCTGACATCTACGTAATAGAATTACGTATCCCAGTATGAGAAAAACACAAGGTAAAGTTTGAGAATACTGAAGAAAATATTTTTCGCAAACGAGTGATGCGAAAAATACAGGAAAAAACAAGTAAGGAAAGATAATAAAATAAAGGATGCGGGTGAGAGAATAGGAAAAAATTTGTAGGCAATTTAATGATATAAAGACCTACGTGACACTGGAAAAAAACCATCTGCTTGATAACACACAGTCAGCATTTAGGAAAAATCGCAGCACCGAAGACCAACTAGTATATCTAGCCCAGGAAGTAGAAAATGCCTTTCAGGAGAAAAAGAAAGTACTGGCGGTTTTTGTAGACTTGACAAAAGCCTTTGATAAGGTATGGAAAGAAGGACTCCTCCTTAAGATGCTCAACAGCAACATTGAAGGGAGAATGTTCAACTGGATACGGGACTTTCTTCGATACCGCACAGCAAGAGTAAAACTTGACGGGAAACTGAGCCATCGCGTCACTCTACAACAGGGTGTGCCACAAGGAGGAGTTATCTCCCCCACACTTTTTATCATATATATAAATGATATTGCAGAGAAACTGTCCGGGCATATCTCCAGGGCTCTTCATGCTGACGATTTTGCAGCCTGGTGTGCTGCTGAACATTTGCCTACTGCGAAGTTCAGGATGCAAGCAGCGCTAAATACCATCGGTAAATGGGCATCAGATTGGGGAGTACAGATAAACCTCTCCAAGACAGTAGCAACCTGCTTCTCTCTGTCAAATCGCCGAGAAACGATCAAACTGCAGCTAAATGGAAGTGAACTTCCAATCGAGGAAAACCCAACATACCTAGGAGTCAAGTTGGATAAGAGACTCACCTGGAAGCCGCACATTAAAGCAATAGAACAGAGAGCAATAAGAAAGCTCTCTATTATGAAGAAACTGGCTGGCACAAGTTGGGGGGCAAATACCAACATATTTAAAAAAGTCTATACAGGCACAGTCAGACCTGTACTTGAATATGGCATGTCAGCCTGGGCCACAGCATCTAAAACAAACACAGAATGTCTAGGGAAAGTGCAAAATTCAGGCCTTAGACTAATCACTGGAGGGATGAAGACTTCTCCAATCCAGGCAATGGAGCGATACACCAACATCCGCTCTCTTGATGACAGACGTGAGGAAAAGGTATTCACTCACAGTGAGAAGCTTCTACGAATGCCAAGTCATCCAATGCATGCCAAACTCCATAATGTGACTAAGAACAGGCTGAAAAGAACCAGCTTCCTAAACATCTCCAAACATCTGCATCGATGCCATGAAGACCTCCTCCCAAATCGATCTACTGAGATTGAAATGTTAATTGATTACGAGGAGCCAGACGACTGCCATGGAAATATATCTATCATCACAGAAGTCCCTGAAATAAAAAAGAAAGGCCACCTGACCCCTCAACAACTAAAAACTTTGGCTCAAGAAATGATTGAAGAAAAGTACAACCCGAAGGAGTGGACACATGCATACACAGATGGATCTGCTGAGGGGGCAGTAAAGAACGGTGGAGGAGGCATTTTTTATAAGATTCCTAAATGGAAAGATCATCCGAAAGGCCTTCCCAACTGGAAAGATCTCCTCCAATTTTAGGGCAGAAGCTATGGCATTACTGCAAGCCCTGAAGATCCTCACTAGACCTGAACAGCAGCCACAAGCTAAGATAGTAATCTTCACTGACTGCAGATCATTACTTGAATCAATACAAAACACCAGAAATGATAACATGATGAATGAGATCAGATCTGAGCTTAACATCATCCAAAGGTCATCAACCATTGCCCTTCAGTGGTTACCTGCCCATTGTGGAATCGCTGGTAATGAGAAAGCAGATGCTCTATCAAGAAGTGGCAGTAAAATGGAACAATACAACCACCCATTGCCCTATCGGGAAGCAAAAACCATCATCCACAACAAGTACACAAATCAGTGGAAGGAGGAAGGGGATATATACAGCAGAGATGACCCAATCCACCACCTAAACAGACACCAACAGACGACAATTTTCCGCCTGAGAACTGGTCACTGCAGATTACTTGGACATCTCTATCGCCTCAAGATATCCCACACGAATGAATGCCCATGTGGAACTGATATCCAGACTCCAGAACACATTCTCCAGAACTGTCCAACCCATGATAAATTCCTAGGCTGAGCAACTCTTTCAGTTGTTCTTTTGATTGTTAGCAGGCAGTGATCACTTCCAATCTCTGGCCTCCTCCAGACTCTAGCATACCGGACATATTTGAATGAGCTTCTCCTAACAATGGCATAGTCGATCACTGACTTCTCATTCTTGGTTGGTTCACATCTAGTGTATGCATGTATGCGCTTATGGGGGAACTTTGTGTTTGTGATGATCAGATTCTGCTCACTGCAGAATCTAAGGAGTCGCTTTCTATTGTCATTGAGAGTATCTTCTCCATATCTTCCGATAACTCCACCCCATCTAGCATGGTCATTTCCAACTCTGACATTAAAATCTCCGAGCATGATAACTTCATCTAGGCAGTCATCCGCTGTCCTTTGAAGCAGCTCGAAGAATTCCTCCTTGACCTCTGCTCTCTCATCCTCATTTGGCCCATACACTATGACCAGGTTGACTATGGTTTCTCCTTCTTTTAGTTTTACAACCATAATGTGCTCCGAGACAAAGTTCCATCCCTTGATACTATCTTTCTGGTTTTTGGCCACAATGCAACCCACGCCCCCTTTAGCTATTTCAGATGTGGGTACACCACTGTATAACAGCGTGTTGCTATCGAGATCCATGACTCCTTGTTCCTTTTTCTTTGTTTTCTTTCTATGAGGTAATAGCCAGGATTTCTAATTTTGCTTTCCTCATCTCTTCCACCAGCTCCTCTTCCTTCCCATTTATACTTCTTGTGTTCCAAGTTCCATAAGTCGTAATCCGTAGTCCGTTCCAGTTCGTCGCCTTTAGAATCAGTCCGGTTTTCTCTCTTATATTGCTCGTAATCATAGTTTAACACCCGTGTGTTACCGGGGCCCGAAAGGGGAGCAAAGAATAGTAACACTGCACCCTACCACGCATGTCGTAAAAAGCGACTAAGGAGGGTATGGGCATGGGGCTGTTTACCCCATCCCGTAAAAACTTTGCACAGTGGGCTGATCACCTGCTTGCCAACCAATCTGATTACGGAAACAATGATAGATTGTTTGGTCTGTTTTTGTTCCACAAAGACGCCACTAGGCGTGGTGGAAACAGCGATAGATTGATCAATTTGTTGTTGCCCTAAGACGCCACTAGGCGTACTGGCCACATACTGCTTTGCCGGTTGATGGCTAAGGATGGAAGAAGAAGAATCATAGTTTAAAGCAAACAGGTGATTGGCCTGTTGTGCCTTTGCATGGTGGAGGGGCTGCCTCCTTACGGCCTCCATGCAGGCCGCCCTCCTCCTTTTTCATCCGGGCTTGGGACCGCCATAGGCGGAGTTTTCATTTAAATGAAAATCTAAACTACCTAGGCATTACCTTTGATCGCCATATGACTTGGACAAAACAGGTTGACAGAAACCAAATGAGAGCAAGACAAAGAATGACAATTATGAAAAAAACTTGCGGAACAAGGGTGCAGATGAGAAAGTGCTTAAGACGTTGTACACAGGGCGAGTGAGGCCAGTCCTTGAATATGGCATAGCAACTTGGGCAACAGCAGCTAAGTCAAACTTCGATAAAGTTAGCAGACTCCAAAATCAAGCCACCCGTGTGTTACCGGGGCCCGAAAGGGGAGCAAAGAATAGTAACACTGTCCCCTGCCAAGCATGTCGTAGAAAGCGACTAAGGAGGGTTGGGCATGGGGCTGGTTACCCCATCCTGTAAAAATTTAAACCACAAAAAACTTCAACAAATATGGACAAGTCAATTAAGGACAATAAAACACAGCCATCCAAGACTTTGCTCTCTCGCAGGGAGGTGTATGATGCAACACAGAGAAAGCCGAAAGGAGTCTGTGTTACTGACTAACCTTCTTTCTTCTAGGAGAACTTCCAGATTTGGCACCTTCGGACATTAAACGAACAAGGGAAAGTGGCACAAGTAGCTGCAGAAATGAGGGAATATAGAATCGAGGTTCTGGGAATGTGTGAAACAAAGTGGAAGGGGTAGACAAGAAGAAACTCATCACAGGTGAATTGGTGCTGTCCTCAGGACATGAAGACGTAAGTTCACACCACTGTGAAGGGGTAGCTCTTATGTTATCTAAAGAAGCACAGAAAGCACTCATTGAATGGGAAGCCGTTGGACCCAGAATAATAACAGCTATTTTTAAAACAGCTAAGAAGAAAGTAAATGTCATACAATGTTGTGCACCAGCTAATGACAAAGAAGAGTCTGTGAAAGAATCATTTTATACTAGACTACAGGAAATTATGGAAAAAGTAAAAATAAGAGACATCACAATTTTCATGGGTGACATGAATGCAAAGATAGGTATAGTCAACACCGGCTTTGAAGAAGTCATGGGAAAACATGGGCTGGGAATAATGAATGAAAATGGGGAACTATTCTCAAACTTCTGTGCTTCAGATCAACTGGCTATAGGAGGAAGCATGTTTCCACATAAGAGAGTACACAAGGCAACATGGATATCACAAGACCATAGAACGGAAAATCAGATTGATCATATATGCATAAACAAGAAGTTTAGATCATCATTGCAGTTTGTAAAGGTATATAGAGGAGCAGATGTGGCATCAGATCACCACCTTCTGACATCCAAAGTAAAAATGAAACTCAAGAGATATGCAACAATGCAAAGTTATAGACAACAATTTAATGTAGGACATCTAAGAAACAAGAGACAAATTTGCGGTCACAATATCCAACAAATTCCAAGTTCTCCAACGGCTGGAAGATGTAGAGAATACAGAAGACTATTGGCAGCAAATCAAAACTGCATGGAATGAGACATGTGAAGAAATACTGGGGAAAAGGGAACGACAACAAAAAGCAAGGATAACAAGAGAAACCATCAATAAGATATAAGACAGAAAAAACAAGAAAGCAGATGTAAACACAAGCAAAACCAGAAGTTCCAAAGCCAAGGCTCAAGAAGTGTACACAGAAGCAAAGAAAGAAATAAAAAGAAGTATCAAAAGGGACAAGAGGAAGTATATTGAGGAGTTGGCAAGAGAGGCAGAAGATGCTGCAGCCAAAGGAAATGTGAGAGAGCTGTATAACAGCACAAAGAAGCTGACTGAAATACAAGCAAACAAGTTGCCTCATAAAAGACTAGAATGGAAAACTGCTCAGCAATATACAGGAGCAAATGAAGAGGTGGACAGAATATTTTGAGGACCTTCTCAATAGACCAGCTCCAATAAACCCCCCCTGACATCCAGCCAGCAGAAGAAGAGCTACAAATTAACGGTGAAAGACTAACGAAGGAAGAAATAAAGAAAGCCATAAAGCTTCTAAGAGATGGAAAAGCGTCTGGACCTGATGGCATTCCAGCAGAGGCCATCAAAGCAGATATCGACACGGCTACAGAGGTGTCATATAAATTACTTGGTAAAGTCTGGGAAAAGGAAGAGATACCAGCAGAATGGAAGAAAGGATATCTGGTTAAGTTGCCTAAGAAGGGAAATTTACAAGAGTGCACAAATTATAGAGGAATAATGTTACTATCAGTGCCAAGAAAAGTATTAAACAGGATTATCCCCGAGAGATTAAAGAGTCCATAGGCAAGAAACTAAGAGATGAACAAACAGGTTTTCGACAAAACAGATCATATACAGACCAGATAGCCACTTTGAGAATAATAGTTGAACAAAGTCTGGAATGGAATTCATCACTATACATCGGATTTGTGGACTACGAAAAGGCATTTGACAGTGTGGACAGAGAATCACTTTGGAAATTGATGAGGCATTATGGAGTCCCCCTGAAGATCATTAATTTAATAAAGAATACATATGAAGACATGACATGTAGAGTTCTTCATGAAGGACAGCTTACAGAACCGTTTGGGATAAGAACAGGAGTGCGACATGGATGCCTCTTGTCTCCATTTCTTTTCTTACTAGCAATAGACTGGGTTATGAGAACATCGACAACACACAACAGAAATGGAATCTAGTGGACTCTTGACTAAGCAGTTGGATGATCTGGATTTTGCTGATGACTTGGCTCTTCTGTCCCATAATCGTAATCAGATCCAGGACAAATTCAAAACACTCGATGAGAGGTCACAGTAATTGGGTCTGAAAATACACAGGGAAAAGACAAAGATAATGAGAATAAATGCAGGTAATGATAACAGGGTTGAACTTGAAGAAGCACCAACACAAGATGTAGAATCGTACACATATCTTGGCAGTAATATAGACAAAGTTGGAGGGACAGACAGTGATATCAAAATAAGAATACAAAAAGCAAGAGGAGCTTTCATTGCATTGGGAAATATATGGAGATCAAGAGAAATCGGATCCAACACGAAAATAAGAATCTTCAACTCAAATGTGAAGTCAGTCCTATTTTATGGCTCTGAGACATGGAGAACAACAAAGACAACAACCAAATAGCTATAGACTTTCATAAATGGGTCCTTGCGTAGAATAGAGGGATTAAAATGGTATGATAAGGTTACCAACGTGGAACTGATGACAAGAACTAGACAAGTGCCAGTGGAACAGGAGATGAGAAGACGACGATGGCGATGGATTGGACATACGCTGAGGAAACCTGTTGATAGCATTACAAGGCAGTCCTTGTTCTGGAATCCCCAGGGCAAGAGAGGCAGAGGTAGACCAAGAAGCACATGGAGAAGGGAGCTGGAAACAGAGGTGAAAATGGTGAGGAGAACGTGGAAAGAACTTGAGATGATGACACGTGACAGGAGGACTTGGCAAGTGTTTGTTGAAGGCCTATGCTCCTTTGGGAGTGGAGGGTTATGAATGATGTTGAAGTAGATGTGAACCTTCATTTGCCATTCTGTCAGCCTCTTCATTTCCGGTGATGTTACAATGAGATGGGATCCATTTGTTCACAACACTTTTGAATCGTTGACAAAGTTTGTGGAGCACTATTCTGAGGTCATCCAGATCTGTATTATTTTGGTTTTTCAACTTTCCAATTACTGACTGCATTTTTGGGACCGGGTTAGCCTTCCCTTTTCGATCCCTTCTCATTCAGACAGACTGCAGTGATGCAGCCTGTTTCCAGGACCACCACTTGGAGGTGGAGTGGGGTCTTGGTCAGCTCTGGTTAGCTGACCATGACGCAAGCAGTCTAGCTATCAGGCTCTCTTCTGAAACAACTGTTGGGAACTGCGCTGCTAATGGAATGACAGAAGGTTTGTTGATCTCGAGAGCATGCTTTGGATCCACAAAGAACAACGTTATTGATGTGTTTAAAAACAAGAATTAAATTTAAGTGGAATAAAAAATATATATCACATAATTTTTTACATTTAATGGTAATTTCCTATCTTTCGTACCTTTTTGGTCCGCAGTGAATATATGTAGTTAGGTGTTGTTTCGTAGCAGTTAGGGTTAGAATTAGGGTCTGCAATGCTTTTGAACTCAATACTTGCCATTTTTTTAATGCGATAATTAATACAATGATCACTCCCCGCGATTCCCTCAAGGAGGATAACTAACCGATTTGCTGCAACCAGCGTTGGTACTCCTAGATGTATTCACATCTGATCTAGGTGTTTTTTTGTTCCGTTGACTCCCGTCTAGGTGCCATTTTCCTTCATTAGTTAAAAAACGCCAACTTGATCAACTTTCGGGTTTTCGCTCAAACATAGGCCAACGAGGTGTTTCACGTTATCGCTTCGGTGGCATAATCAGGTATGGAATGAGGCATGGTGAGTGGGCCCACTAATGGCACTCATATTGACACTAAGTTTTGTCATCGCCTTTCATGACTTGTCCTTTCTTGTTCCGCAAGCAAACTGTTTCATTTCCAAAAGGTAGGCCTACCTTTGTTTTTGGGTACTTTCACGTGTGAATCCAGGAATTTCACATCTGCTGTTTATGAAAGACGTAGGCCCAATGCTCTTTATAAAACATATAGCCTATTTCATCATGTGACATATTCTTTCCAGAACGTTGTCTCCATTACAGCTGCTCTGAACGCATCACGATTCTGGGCAAGTCGACCTGCATCAGCCAAAGACAAGTTCAGACTCTCTGTGATGTCCTGGGTCCACCGTCGTCTAGGTCGACCCCTTCCCCTTTTTCCAGGGACCATGCCTTCCATCACTGTTTTTTCCAGACTATTATGTCTTTTTATATGACCGAAAAATTTCAGCTTCCTTATTGCGATGGTATTTAGGAGCCAATGTTCCTGTACGTTTAGTGAGTGCAGTACTTCTCTGTTGGTCTTTTTTTCTGTCCAGGGTATTCTCAACATCCTTCTGTAGCATTTCATTTCGAATGATGTAATCTTTTTTGCAACTGTTTTATTGAGTGTCCAAGTCTCGCAGCCGTATGTTGCTACTGGGAATATACATGCTCTGATCAGTTGTAACTTTGTTTCTTTGCTTGTGCCTTGCCATAGGTTTTTCATCTGTATTAGCTTATGTGAAGCAATTGCAAGTCTTCTTTTAATTTCTACTGCACAGTCGCCAGAGCTGTTAATGATTGATCCTAAGTATTCGAATTCATTGACACTTTCCAGTTCTTCGTTAGCCTATTTAAGATTCCTAAATCTAACCTAATTTATTAATTTTGTTTTATTTAATGATGAAACATATCCCGTTCAGCCTCTGATGGGTTATAATTAGGATATACATTGTTTTCAATTCCAAATATGTACAACTGGCAATATGGGAAAGGGGCATCATACCTGTCAAATCATTGTAAATAGGGCAAATCACAATTATGCTTGTATGTAAAAAAAAAAAAAACCCAAGCAAACAAAAACGAGATAACACAACGAAATCAAACAGAAACTCCAGACAAGAAAAATATAATGGGCAGGAGTTGTAAAGGCATGGTGGTTCCAGTTATATAACAGACTTTAACATATATTTAATTGAATTTCCCCTGTAAATACTTTAATAGTCATGTATTGTAAGAACAGCATCAGACCTTCTCATTCCCACTTACTAAATATGAACTTTTGTTCTTGTTAAGTACTGTTTGACTATTTTATTATGCAGTTCCCTAGGCCTGTCTCTTCTTAACACCTCTTCTATATTTATAGGTAAATTTGATGCCTGCAAATAATCCAAAATTGGTATTCTTATTTGTACCATACAACAGTCACTGTTTGCATTTTCACACTTTGATTCATGTCAGGTCAAGCGTAAGTGAGCATCTCGAAAGATTACTTAAAACACTAAATGTGATAACAACCAGATTGACTCCAGGTAAGATGAACATGAAATACAGGTTTAGTTGCATAACCTATATTTAAGAATCAACACAGAAGATAGATGGGCAAACAAATCACTCCAGCGCTAAGGCAAGCGATCGGGAGTGTCTGATAAGTATTTTATATACTTGGAATTTGATATGTTTGAACTTGCTGATGGTTATACAGATCCTTACAAGGCTGGCAAACCTCAGCATGTGAAAATGAATATTCATGAACCACCACAGCAAAGCGCTCATGATTGCTTCATGCTAGTTCTCAGAGGGAACCAAAAGCAGAGGTAACCCCAGACTCCAAGTGAAGCAGGGACTTTTATGCTTAAAATTTGTTAGTCCGCAATGATTCATTTAATCATCTTCATCGAACTCAGAAAACTGTTGTGACCAATGCACCATAAATAATTGTGGCAAGAAAGAGTAAAAACAGTGCTTTATGTACACTGGTGGATCTAGGAATTGTTCAAGGGAGGGGCAATACATCGGAATGATAAGGGCCCCCCACCCCACTCTTAACACGTATTTTTAGACAATTAGATACAGGAAATGCCAGAATTGAACATCAGTGGAAGGTCAATAAACAACCTTAGATATGCAGATGATCAAGTTTTATTAGCTGAAAGTGAACAGGATTTAAAAGAACTAGTGAAGCAAGTAAACAGCCTAAATCATGAATATGGATTGGACACTAATATTGAGAAACAAAATCTATGATAATTAGAAAAACAGATGATAAGCCCACATTAAAGATATGCATGAATGGGAAAATCTTGGAACAAGTCAAGAGCTTCTCATATCTTGGTCATATAATAACAGAAGATGGCAGATGTAAAACAGAAATCAAGAAGAGAATATGAATAGCCAAAGCTACATTCAACAACATGAGAAATACTAACATCTAAACAGTTAACTAACAAATTAAAACTGAGAATCTTGAAGTGTTATATATATATTATTCATTACTGATTGGTGTAGAAACATGGACAATGAATAAGCAGTTGGAACAAAGAAATGAGGCTCTCGAGATGTGGATATATAGAAGAATGGGACACATCTCATGGAAAGAGAAGAATACAAATAAGGAGGTCCTAGAAATCTTAGGTATGAAAAGAGAACTAATGTAGATCTAAATTAGGCAGCTAAAATATTTTGGCCACATTAAAAGACATAACACATTGCAGAAGACCAAAATAGAAGGGAGAATTGAAGGCAAACATGCAAGGGGAAGACAGCGCTTTAAGTGGGAAGATAACATCAAGAGATGAGATGAACAAGAAAGAGTCTCAGAGTGCACCATCAAGACAAGAGACAGAAGATGTTAGAAATCCATTACAGCCAACCTTTGTTGTGGAGATGGCAGCTGATGATGATGATTTAGACAATTAAATAACAAAATAATGAATTTTGAAAAGAAAAAAAAAGACTTCATAGTTTTTTTTTCATACAGTAAGTCAAAAATATCCATTTTTATTTTTTTTGTTAAAAATATGACTATATATAACATAATTACATAAAAGTAAGGTACAACTATAAAGAGACAAAATGTTATAAAAATTCATACATACCGGTATTTTGAACTATAGCATAACACTTTTTTATTTTGGATTGGCCGCCCAATACAGAAATTATCTGCCTCTTGTCACAAAGTCCTCTGTTTTTGCGGCTCAAGTGAAGTCGCCTGCCTGGCGCTGTCTTTTGTCTCATTGTTGTATAGCAGTTTCCTTTATTGTCTTTCATTGTCCTGCCAGGTAGAATTACTTGCAAACTACATTCGCAACCTTTAGGGTACTTGCCATTGCCTGGTACCAGACATGTTTTAATTCATCGTACCTAATGATTATTTACATTTAAGTCCCATAAAGGGGGGGGGGGGGGGGGGGGGGGTTAGGGGGGAAATATGCTTGAGCGGTTATGAAATAAAGGTTTTCAAAGTCCCAAGGGAAAGGTGATCACCCCGTCACCACCCCTATGGATCCGCCAATTCATGGCAAATATAAAAGAAAAGAGCCTAGACTGGTTTTACAAAGGAGCCATCCTAACTCCTAAAAATGAATCTGTTGATAATATCAATTTAAAGATGATGTTGAGAAAGAGAAAACATACTTTTGATGATCCTGTTTGCTGCCATGTTGAGTTCTTGAATTCATTAAATTCTGCAGGAATGCCTCTACAGAAATTAGACTTTAAAACTGGTGCACCTATAATGTGACTCCATATATTGAACTCACCCAAACTCTGCAATGACACTCAGCTGCTGGGAAAAGCCCTTATAATAGTTTTAGAAACTGTCATACTCACATGCAGTGGCAAAGGAGAGAGTGTTTACATCCTCCAGGTACTCTTCATACTAAGTGACTAACTCTTCCAGTTCAAGAGGCTTCCATTTCTGATCAAAGTTTGCTCTCCATGACCATTAACAAAGCTCAGGGCCAGTTCATGAAGTACACAGGGATGGACTTAAAAACACCTTGCTTTTCACATGGACAGTTTTATATTGCATGTTCTAGTGTCACTTTGCCAAATAATCTGTTATTATTGATGCCATCAAGCAAGACATTAAATATTGTGTACAGGGAAGTTATAGATAACCTTCAAAAGTGAAATCGGTTTTTAAAACGTTTAAAGATTAAGTACTGTTTTAATGTTTTGTTTTAGTTACGATACTTTTCACATTTTGTTACAATTTAAACCACTACCGGATAAATATTTAAAAGGGAGTTTCTGCTTTTGTCACTTTTTCTTTTGGTTAATTTCATGTACAAAAAAAGAACAAAGCTATTTAATAGATTCCCCATGCGTAGATCGGGAACAGCCTCTAGTATATTTATAATAAGGCCCTAGAATTAGAAACAGATCTATTCTCAGAGTGCTATTCTCCTGCGGCAAAAGTATCAGGTTCTGGGATCAAAACCAAGTAGCATCACACTCAAGTCTACCCTGCTGTACAGGGATTCATGACTCTTTTCTTGAAGACAAAAGCAGCAAGACAGGGAACTGGTCATCTTACCTTGTGAAGATGGGCCTAGTATTGTGAAGTCTCTAACACTTCACTCCCCTAAAAGGTCTGTATCCCATTACCTGAAAACTGAAATATTCTGAATATAAAAAGTTTTTTGGCAATTTTTGAACTGATTTTGGGCTACCTTGGGTGATATCTGAAAACAAATCTGATTTCCAGAACGAGGCTGTCCATGAGCATTTTGGATTCTGGGATACAGACCTGTAACAGTATCAGCTGTAGGATTATCTTTACTCTTATTTACCTCTTCAACAGGAAGCACATCCCAAGATGTCAAACCAGGGAGTAGAAACAGTGCCACAGATAAAACAGGAATTGTGCTATGAGGTACACAGGCTCTTTTTCTCTTAAATTATTGACTAGGTGTCATAACTTGATTAATGTGAAAGAACTGTCTATAATATTCCTACATTGACATAATTGGTTTAACTCTAAGTATACGAGCTTGTCGTGATTTAGTCTGTCTTGCGACACAGTTTTCTAAATAATTAGGAGTAAATTTGACCATACTGCACGCCATATGTTAAGAACTCTTAGATACACTAGCCAATGAAAACGCGTCCTTCTTGGTGTGTGTTGTGAAACGTACTATGCTTGAACATAGAGGCCCATTTTGTGTAACCGATGGTACAATGCCAATTAATTTTAGAAAGAATAAAGAAGTATCACTGGAAAGGATTATATAATTCAACAACGGGAATGTTACGCTAAAGGTAGGTGTATAAACTTTCTCGAATAGTATTTTAGTAAGATAGAAATATCGAGGGAAAGGGCTTCGTTACATCATGGTTAGTCCCAATTTAGCTAGTTAAAGCATGCATATATTAAAATGCATTTTGCAAACTAACCAATTAGTAGATAGATCAATACAGAATAATTCACAGAATAATTCAAGCTTTAGATGATCAAAATCCGGCCAGAATTAAGAAAGATAATGAATATTAAAAATTTTGCTAGTTGAACAGAGAGCAAAATTATGCCTCATTTTGAGATTTTTAACACCCTTTTTCCCCCATGCCATCTGATACGGCGGATGTGCTAGTATATAAGACCTTGCCCTTGGCTCAATTGAGGCCACAAAATTTGAAAATACGGCTGAACAGCCTTAAGGGAGCGGTAAAAGTCATATAACTTTGCCACCGCAACTGCCTGGCAGATCTAGATGCCCATTAACAGCCTGTTACAGCTTGTGTATATTGCCTGAGGGTAAGAAAGAATGTATTATATATATATAATTATGTAATTTTCCTGTGATTAATCTACTTGTGCGTTAGGAAGTGTGTAGTATGTGTTAAGAAAAATTACAGGACGAGTGTGTTGCAGGCGGCAACTGCCAGCATCTGTGTACAGTTAGAGGAAAAGCCAGCCTTGTAAATGTGTAGAATAATTGAGAATGATGGCCAAAGTACGCCTGTAAGTTTTTAAAGGAGTATTTAAAGGAGTATTTCTTAAAGGAACTTATCAGAAACATAAGAAAGGATGACAGGATTTGTTAAAATATATTGATCAAGGTATTACTTAGTGTTTTATACTAGACCAAATCATTGTATGAAGGCGGATCATGGACAACTGGATCTAACTTAGGATTTATAAGGAAAGTGTAGTCACAGTGAACTGGCTGTGAGGGGTATTGAGGTAAATTGTCCTGTGCATATGTTAGCACAATGTCTGACACTGTTTGTTATGTCCATTGTATGTGAGGACAGAATAGTGCTGGACAATACAGAAGTTGTGATTATTTGTATTCCAGGTTTTATCCTGCAAACTACCAGACGATTAGGAATCAACAATCTCTGTTGGACTCTGAGGTGCAAGTGCTCTTAAAGTCATTGGAGCCAGATACCCAGCATCCACTGCCTGGCAATTCACAGACGTGTTCGTCCATGGCAGGAGCGTGTTTGATTTCAACATAAAAGATAAGTGGCAAAGAAAAGCCACTGGTCAGCCTATTCAGACTCTATCACCAATATATAAAATAAAAGGATTAAAAATACAGTGTATGATGAATCCTTGTGGACAGAATGTATCTATTACTACCTTCACAATTCAACTTAGTGACAAACTATATTCCAAGTTTTGTTGATACATATTAAATATATATATATATATAGATATAGACCATAATTAGTACCCCTAGCATAATTAGCCATAATAAACTATAATAATAACACATAATATCAAAGGAGGATCTTGAAAGGGAGCAAATAGACTTTCAGGACATCTACTGTCATCACACCTGGAGGTTTATACAGCTGGATTCTATCCTTTGATGTCAATACACCCTTATTCTTTTCAGAAAAGGGGGTATTTCTTGTAAGACCAGTCTCTTACCTGGCACTATCCTGGTATCATCTGATACATCTTTTTGTCCAGGGTACCTTATATTTTAAATAACAACAACCCTTTTCGTGACAGAGCTCAAAAACCATGTTTTTACGAGCTAATTTCAGAGTACATTTTTAGACATGACTACATTTACAGATTTTGCATTTAAAAATGTATTTATAAAGATAACATAAAGTGTTATATATCAAAATATGAAGAAATGAAACCCTATATCATGCACTTAACTAAATTGTTCAGTGGTTTTAAACATGCATTCACCATATACAGTAATAAGTGCAGAAAAATTTAAAATCAAATTGTACTTATCAATATGTGTAATTAATTATGGTAAACTTCAACCCCTAAAACTACTTTTATTTTAAACTACATCCATTTTCACATAATGTAGGAAAGTTGCAGTTGTTTCTGAGCATAAATAAAGTTTTTATAACAATTTGACATTTTTGGGTATATTTAGACAAAGCGCACAACAATTTTAATCCTTTATTTACAGACATGGCTACCATTACTGATTTTGCATTAAACACTTTATTTATAATGATAACATAAAGTGTTATATATCAAAATGTAGAGAAATGAAACTCCTTTGACATGCACTTAACTGAATGGTTCAGTGGTTTTAAACATGCATGCAACATATAGATTAATGAATGAAAAAAAACTTTTTAATGTAAAAAAATGAAAAACAATTTGTACTTATCACTATGAGTAATTAATTCTGGTAAACTTCAACCCCTAAAACTACTTTTATTTTAAACTACATCCATTTTCACATAATGTAGGAAAGTTGCAGTTGTTTCTGAGCATAAATAAAGTTTTTATAACAATTTGACATTTTTGGGTATATTTAGACAAAGCGCACAACAATTTTAATCCTTTATTTACAGACATGGCTACCATTACTGATTTTGCATTAAACACTTTATTTATAATGATAACATAAAGTGTTATATATCAAAATGTAGAGAAATGAAACTCCTTTGACATGCACCTAACTGAATGGTTCAGGGGTTTTAATCATGCATGCAACATATAGATTAATGAATGAAAAAAAAAAACTTGTTAATGTAAAAAAATGAAAAACAATTTGTACTTATCGCTATGAGTAATTATTTCTGGTAAACTTCAACCCATAAAACTACTGTTATTTTAAACTACATCCATTTGCACATAATGTAGTAGAGTTGCAGTTGTTTCTGAGCACAAATAAAGTTTTTATAACAATTTGAAATTTTTTGGTATATTCAGACAAAGCGCAAAAATATTTTAGCCTATATTTAGACATGACTACCGTTACTGAATTTGCATTAAATAATTTATTTATAATGATAACATAAAATGTTATATATTAAAATGTGGAGAAAAGAAACCCTTTTGACATGCATCTAACTGAAATGTTGAATGATTTTAAACATGCATGCAGCCTTTACAGTACAGAGTGCAGGAAAGTTTAAATATTTAAAAATTTTTAAAAGAGTTGTAGTTACCCACAAAAATAATCCAATTTGAAGCCAGAAACTCCTAAAACTACTTCCATTTGAAAGTACATTCACATAATGTAGAAAAGTTTCAGCTGCTTCTTTTCATAAATACTATTTTTATTACAATTGAACAAATTTGTTGGCACATTTTGAAGATGCGCTCCAAATCTGAAAGTATACTATATACATTGTCAATTTTCCCTTCATTCTTAAAATTAAACTACTTTGCCTCATGGTATTTGGCAAAGCAGTCATTTGGGTGAAGGTGTGGATGATCTGTGCACCCATCACAATAAAAAAATGTTCTCACTCTAGCTTGAGGGGTGCTACAAATGATGCACCGGCGCAGAAATTTTGATTTTTTTACAATGTGTCTGGTTCCACACAGACGGTTCAATGGACTTGTGTTGATTTGCATGGGTTACTCTGTGTGAGATATTCTGGATAATATCAGAAGCAACAAGACTAAGTTCTGTAATTAACTCATTCTTGAACTGCAGTAGAGTCTGCTTCATTGAATTATGTGATCTGCTGAGTGCAAACAACACAAAAGCATTCAACTGGGAAATTTCAAAGATCCAAAAGAAAATTTTCTTCCACCACTTTCTGGTTCTTCTGTTGAATGTTCCATAGGTTGTTACACACTGGTCAACCTTGTCACATCCATTCATTCGTTGGTTGTAGTCATCAATCATAGCGGATTTGTGCTTTCTTTCGCCGAAACGATTTGTGATTTCTTTGGTTTCCACAGTTGCAGAACTTGACACTAGAATGCATGACTTTTTTGCCTTTTTATCTCTAAACATTACACAAAGAAATTTACTTTCTAGATCAAGAAACCATTTCTTCTGGAGATGCATCAGTTTTGTTGTCTTCAGCGCCTTTGCAAAATTTTTACGATTTATATTTACAGAGTAAAATACTGATTGTTGTCGGTAAGATATTGCAGCAATGCAAAACTTGTGTAGTAACGATCTGCATAAATATGATGGCCTTTTCCACAAGGTTTTAGCAGTGTATCAAAGACTTTGATGGCTTGTTGGCTCTTTACGTCTAGCTCAGGACTGTATGAGGTATTGGCACCGAAGTAAATCAACAAATTGACAATGTAACCAGTACTACTGTCACAAAGGCCGAAGGTCTTGACATGATATTTCTTAGGCTTTGAGGCATTGAACATTTTATGTGCCCACCTGCCTTTCCACCCTATCACCATTTCATCTAAAGACAGCTCTTTGTAGGGATAAAATGCCTCCTGAAATTGTGTTAAGAGTTTCTGCAGAAATGGCTCAATTTTTGCTTTTCCTTGCGCGTCAACATCACTTTCATGGAACATTGTGTGATGCAATGCTTGAAACCTGTTCCTTGTAAATATCTGCCTGAACCAAGGAGTCTGTATGTAAGGCTCCTGAGACCAGTAATCACTCAGTTTTGGTTTTTTGACAATGCCATGGCTATGATAACAGAAAAAAAACCTGTTTATCTACTTTTGACTGACAGAGATGATCAGCATAATCATTGACAGACACAACAAGTTCTTCCAATATTTCCTCTGTAAAAAGGGCTTTGAGGCAAAAAAGTGCTGGTGAGTCTTCGGGGACAATATCTGGATTCACACCAGGAGTCCTGCCCTGAGGTGGAATAAAGCGAAATGCATTCTGAGTTGAACCCTTATCAACTTCATTCCATTCAACCTCCTGTTCAATAATGTTGTTCTGAAGCTCAGCATTACAAGATTCAGTGATTACTGATCTCAGCTCTGATCTAGATCTATCTTCTCTTTCATTTTTATGGCATTTACCTTTTAGCAATCCCCTACCAGTTCTATAACTAGGTCCATCCAAGGGACATGCCCCCTTGTCCTCAGAATCTTCTAATGGAGATTATGTTCTTAGCCAAGAGATATTAATTCTTCTCTCTCTCTCTATCACGGAATAGGATAATTTTCTTGTTGGTAAGGGAAACTACTTACAACAATATGTTCATGTGTTATTATGTGCTCAAAGTGAAAGTTTGCTTGTGATGTTACTGTTATGTCCAAGTTATAAAAATAGGAATGAAATAAATTAGTGTGTGTGTGTGTTTGAATTTTTTGGTCCTTAAATAGAATGGTGCCACTACTTCAGTTAGCTTTCCTACAGGATGCACATGCTAAACCACTTCAGGCGTTCATACATTGGTGATTTCTTTGGCAGTTTTGTTCGATGATGTGGTTGCTAGTTCCATGCCCAGCCCACCTTAGTCACCTTATTACAACTTTTCTGAGGGAGCATAGGTCTTATTCTCTCCTTTTTGTCACTTAAATGATTTTTTTCTTTCTTTCAGACTGAGAGGAATATGAAAATACAGGTTCCATTCCTAAGGGAGATAATAAAACAGGACTACAAAGTAAGTAGATTTTACAATTAAAAAAAAAAAAAATCTGTGAACAGTCATGAATGGGGAAAACTTTTTAAAATGGACTCTACATTTAGGGGATTTCTGTGAAGAGGAAAGGGGAATGGTGGATAAAAATAATGTCACCAGTTATTTAATTATACAGGGCAGCAAACTATAAAATTCATCTTACACCAGCTGTGTGACAGAAGCAGTTACCTATACTATTATTAGATACAAAATATAGGAACAAAAAGAATTGTAACCAAGAAAACACATGGGAAAAAAACAGGTTGGGAGGGCTGATGGGTAATGGTTTTTAATTGCTTCTTTTCAAAAATGAGTCTGTATGTGTCACGTTCCTCATAGTTCTGAATAAAACAGGTTCATTTATATTCCTCCAACAGGAAGAACATCCTGAGATGTCAAACATTACCCAAGGTGAAGAAACAGCACCACAAAAAAAACAGGAATTACATTTTGAGGTACACAGGCCTTTCTCACTGCTTCATTTGTAGCTTTTTTCCATAAGTTGTTCTTATAAGCTGTCTAATTCTTTTTGTGGTTCCTTGGGGCAGTTAAGAATTGCAACAGGCAATTTACCTAGACTATCATTAGACTTCATAGAAGAGAAAACAAATGAAAACATGGAAACAGATCACATGTCAGGAGATCTTGGCATGGCTGGTGGGAGGGCTGATGGGTAATGGTGTTTAATCAAATCTTTAAAAAAATAATTTCGAGCCTATATCTGTCATGTTATTCATAGTTCGCTGCCATCACCGGTGTCAATACCTTGTTGAGGTATGGCGGCTTGTGTACCCTGATTACCCCCAGAGCTGCGCCAGCGGGAGTTTTACTCCTGGAAGGTTCTACCAAGCTGGACAGGTTTGCACAGGCAGGGTTCAGACTAAAGCAGACACCCTGGTCCTCCAGGTTGGGGATTTTAGCATAGGGCTGTGTCAGAACCAGATATGCTGTGGATTTATAATAACAACAATACTGATAGTTATAGGCTCGCTCCCTAGGAGCACGACCACAACAAAATGGCTGACATAAGAAAATCAACACCTTCTACAGGTACTTCCCTTTAATGCGTATACACAACAATAAAGCCTCACACGGCCAAATTTTTACGATTTATATTTACAGTTCCAGTAAAATACTGATTGTTGTCGGTAAGATATTGCAGCAATGCAAAACTTTTGTAGTAACGATCTGCATAATACCTTGTATGATGATCTTTTCCACAAGGTTTTAGCGGTGTATCAAAGACTTTGATGGCTTGTTGGCTCTTTACATCTAGCTCAGGACTGTATGATGTATTGGCACCAAAGTAAATCAACAAATTGACAATGTAACCAGTACTACTGTCACAAAGGCCGAAGGTCTTGACATGATATTTCTTAGGCTTTGAGGCATTGAACATTTTATGTGCCCACCTGCCTTTCCACCCTATCACCATTTCATCTAAAGACAGTTTTTTTGTAGGGATAAAATGCCTCCTGAAATTGTGTTAGGAGTTTCTGCAGAAATGGCTCAATTTTTGCTTTTCCTTGCACGTCAACATCACTTTCATGGAACATTGTGTGATGCAATGCTTGAAACCTGTTCCTTGTAAATATCTGCCTGAACCAAGGAGTCTGTATGTAAGGCTCCTGAGACCAGTAATCACTCAGTTTTGGTTTTTTGACAATGCCCATGGCTATGATAACAGAAAAAAAACCTGTTCATCTACTTTTGACTGACAGAGATGATCAGCATAATCATTGACAGACACAACAAGTTCTTCCAATATTTCCTCTGTAAAAAGGGCTTTGAGGCAAAAAAGTGCTGGTGAGTCTACAGGGACAATATCTGGATTCACACCAGGAATCCTGCCCTGAGGTGGAACAAAGCGAAATGCATTCTGAGTTGAACCCTTATCAACTTCATTCCATTCAACCTCCTGTTCAGTAATGTTGTTCTGAAGCTCAGCATTACCAGATTCAGTCATTACTGATCTCAGCTCTGATCTAGATCTATCTTCTCTTTCATTTTTATGGCATTTACCTTTCCCTTTTAGCAATCACCTACCAGTTCTATAACTAGGTCCATCCAAGGGACATGCCCCCTTGTCCTCAGAATCTGCTAATGGAGATTATGTTCTTAGCCAAGAGATACTCATAATTCTTCTCTCTCTCTATCATGGAATAGGATAATTTTCTTGTTGGTAAGGGAAACTACTTACATTAATATGTTCATGTGTTTTTATGTGCTCAAAGTGAAAGTTTGTTTGTGATGTTACTGTTATGTCCAAGTTATAAAAAAAGGAATGAAATAAATTAGTGGATATCCTTTTGTGTGTGTGTGTTTGAATTTTTTGGTCCTTAAATAGAATGGTGCCGCTACTTTAGTTGGCTTTCCTACAGGATGCACATGCTAAACCACTTCAGGCATTCATACATTGGTGATTTTGGCAGTTTTGTTCCATGATGTGGTTGCTAGTTCCATGCCCAGCCCACCTTAGTCACCTTATTACAACTTTTCTGAGGGAGCATAGGTCTTATTCTCTCCTTTTTGTCACTTAAATAATTTTTTTCTTTCTTTCAGACTGAGAGGAATATGAAAATACAGGTTCCATTCCTAGGGGAGATAATAAAACATGAGATAAAACAGGACTACAAAGTAAGTAGATTTTACAATAAAAAAAAGAAAAAATCTGTGAATAATCATGAATGGGGAAAACTTTTTAATGGACTCTACATTTAGGGGATTTCTGTGAAGAGGAAAAGGGAATGGTGGATAAAAATAATGTCACCAGTGATTAAATTATGCAGGGCAGCAAACTATAAAATTCATCTTACACCAGCTGTGTGACAGAAGCAGTTTACCTATACTATTATTAGATACAAAATATAGGAACAACAAGAATTGTAACCAAGAAAACACGTGGGAAAAAAACAGGTTGGGAGGACTGATGGGTAATGGTTTTTAATTGCTTCTTTTCAAAAATGAGTCTGTATGTGTCACGTTCCTCATAGTTCTGAATAAAACAGGTTCATTTATATTCCTCCAACAGGAAGAACATCCTGAGATGTCAAACATTACCCAAGGTGAAGAAACAGCACCACAAAAAAAACAGGAATTACATTTTGAGGTACACAGGCCTTTCTCACTGCTTCATTTGTAGCTTTTTTCCATAAGTTGTTCTTATAAGCTGTCTAATTCTTTATGTGGTTCCTTGGGGCAGTTAGGAAACTGCAACAGGCAATTTACCTAGACTATCATTAGACTTCATAGAAGAGAAAACAAATGAAAACATGGAAACAGATCACATGTCAGGAGGATTTGGCATGGCTGGTGGGAGGGCTGATGGGTAATGGTGTTTAATCAAATCTTAAAAAAAAATAATTTCGAGCCTATATGTGTCATGTTATTCATAGTTCTTAAAAAAGGACCATTTATACTCCAACAGGACGCACATCCTAAGATGTCAAACATTTCCCAAAGTGAAGAAACAGCAGTACAGATAAAACAACAATTACATAATGAGGTACATGTGTTTTTTTTCCATCTTAAATACTTTAACTTGCTGATTTTATAGCTGGTTTCAGTAAGTTCTTCTGGTAGGCTGTATAATATTTTTTTTAAATGGTTCCCTGGAGCAGTTATGACTGATAAGGAATTTGTGATGAACATTATTTTAGCTCTGACAATCTTTATTTTCCATAATGGGTACTGCAGCTGTTTTAGTGCTTCTATCTCGGCATTGGTTGTTTGATAATTCCAGTGGCCACTGAGATATGTCTTTATTACAACAACTTGAGACTGTGTGATACTACATGTCTTCAGGTGTTGCTTGGGTAACGTTCTATATGTGTTTTGTGGTTCGGCCACAATCCAGATGGGTAATGGCGTTTAATCGCTTCTTTGAAAATTGAGTCTGCATGTGTCACATTCTTCACAGTTCTCAAAAAAAGGTACAATTATACTCCAACAGGAAACAAATCCTGAGATGTTAAACACTATCCAATGTGAAGAAACAGGACCACAGATAAAACAGGAATTACATTGTGAGGTACATGAGCCTTTCTTCCTCTTAAATACTTTCACCTTGTTTAATTTATAGCTATCATGGATAGTTTTTATGATAAATCTTTCTTTATAGTTGTAAAATGTCTACACTTCACAGTGAGTTGCACTTGTTTGGTTTCTGGAAGTTTTTGGACAGTCTTATAAAAAGTATGTGAGATGCTATCTCATTGGCTGGCTTGATTGTTGTAACTAGATCATTTATGTGGCATGAAAAGTGTCAGTTAATAACTGAGTGAAACACAGATGATTGTGGCCAAGTGAACGGTGATAAGTCAGGGATATATGAACAACAGATTGAGATTCTGCAAGGATCAGTTATTTCACTTACAATTTTTACAATCTTTGTAAATTACCTAGAAGATGAATTTAGTGATATTATGTACTATTGCAATTAGCCAATGACTGCACTATCTGGTGATCTGGAGAAAACTTGTGCCATTTATATAAAAAACATAGAAAACAAATAGACAAAGTTTCAGAATGGATGAAATGTTGGGGCTTTCAAATCAATGTTAACATTTGAAGTTCATCAAAAAGTTTTTGTTCCTGGGAAACCTATTCAAACGTAGAAATAAAGGGCACCAACTGCATAGTGGTTTAAGATTTCAACAGCCACTCTGAAAAATGGGATACCCAGATACAGACAGCAGAGAAGATGGAGTGGAGGACTAGGAGACGGATATAAATCTCCACCTAGTCTACAGCTGAGAGACTGTGTGTGGTGATCCCGGTACGACCGGGCCTTCCCAGTTCATCGGTTAGCGAGGCAGTAGTTTGGCTCCTGTGTCCGTAAATCGCAGCCCTCCGGTCGTGATGTTAGCAAGCCGTCGCATCTCCGTATCGTGGCTCGACAAAAGTCTCAAAAACGGCCCCGCTCTCGCAATGAGTCGTGGGCCGGCAGTCAGTAAGCTTGTGTCGCTTTCGGCCCATCCTGTCCGACTAGGGGAACGTCTTGTCGGCAGGCGGCCAGTGGTTCTTGCAAGAATAAAATCGCTGGGATCCGCTCTGCACAGAGCGCTGTCTCCCTCCCCGCGTGAGCGACGAAATGGTCGAAGAAGTTCGGACAGTTATCTGGTTGATCCTGCCAGTAGTCATATGCTTGTCTCAAAGATTAAGCCATGCATGTCTAAGTTCACACTGTCTCACGGTGAAACTGCGAATGGCTCATTAAATCAGTCGAGGTTCCTTAGATGACCATTCCTCTGACGTCCAGGCCGGGTCTTGCTGCATGGGCAACAGCTTGATCTACAACTGCCCAACCTCGTGCCACTGAAAGTTATTTTGGGAGGTGCGCTCCTATGGTCAGTAATGACTGAAAGGGAAGATAGATAAGATAGTCTGCAGGTAATATGACAAACCCTCTTTTTGCTCCAGAAGCTGGCACACTACTTGCACTGCAGATCTAGTCTTTTCCACAGGGTACATACAATATGTTACAAAATGGTCTGGGATGAATTAGACAAGTGCTCTGCAACCAGTATGTCATGGTACACTTGTGTGCTGTATTTATCTGCCTGATGTGTCATGACACCATTCGGATTACACTTAATAATGATATACAAAATAATATGATATGGAACAATATTAAGAAAAATCTCACACATACATTTTTACAAGTAATAAGTTGAGTTTTGGTTTGATTTTTGGTTCATACACAGGGAAAACTGGTGTTTGTCTTATGCATGGTATACCTTGGTATACCCAGATGAGTTATCATTATCCACCAATCCATTAAAAAAAATATGGAGCTTTGTCTTATGATCGCAGTGAATTGTTAAATATTTATAACACCCAGCTACTTAAATATTATAATGTGTAGAATTTTGAAGGGCACGTGTGCCTATAAGTAAAAATGTTGTGGAGCACTGAATTAGACTACAGGATTGATGTGTGACACCAGGGGCGCATATTCAGCATTAGTACGATTATAAAAGTAACTGATAGTTTCTTTACAAATTGGTTTAGACATCATGTTCATATGAAACCTAGTTATAAATTTTTGAAAAGTTCAGTTCTATTTGAATCACCCTGTACTGTTGTAGTGTGCATTGGTATGGCTGTTGAAAATTTTCTTAAACATCCTTTTGCTTCTTATATGCCCATCAGAGAATGTGGCATGGGGGTTTCCATAGCAGTGTATTACATGACAAGGTTACCAGCCTGATACAATCTCATATTAGTCACCTCTACTTGAGAAGGCAGTACGATAGTCCTCTTTTTTTTTTTTTCGTCAAAGACCTCTGGCAGCCAATATGACTGTTAAAGGTGTTTTCAGGACACTATATTATTTAATACTGGCTTTTGCATCGGTGTTTGGACTTGAACATACGAACACTGCAACATGTAACTCGAATGAGTAACGTTCACTTCGAAGTCATTTATATAGATTTATTTTACACTGGACAAACAATGAGCTCCAAATTTGATGAAAAATGGTGGCATGCATTTTCATATCAGCAAGGAATCAAATACAATGACGGGTAGGCAGAATTACCATCAGTAAAAGTAATAATGTACATGAACTAATACTGCATATCGAACTCGTCGAAAAGTCATTTAATATTGTACTAAATACTTTCCTTTACAATCCACCCATCTCAGGCACACATAGAAATATATTCTTCATAGAGTCTGTAACTCATGCAGTGGACTTCTGCACCCACAGAGCTCTCACACTTGCATCCGAACACCTTGAAGTACACAGGCCACAAGAGGGCGTTACAAGTCTATCACAGACATGCATACCTAATTTTTACTGAAAATTGACATCACTAATACTTACAATGAAGCGGTTTCACTAGTGGTGCGTCTTGGTATTACCTCATCGGTTCACAGCAATGCCTTCTCTTAGAGAATGCACCAATGTGTACGAATATAAGCATAACAATGACATGCCATTTTATCTTTTACATTTATTCTCAGCTATTTTGTTGTGTGTTTGAATTCTATGGAGTTTTAAAGATGAAGTAGGATATTTTAATCTCCTATGTTGATCTTGCTGGTCATGAACTTGAATATGTACAAATGTTGTGTTTCAGAGACATGATGTGAAGAGTGAAACACATGATCAGGAGGATGTTCATTCTTGTTATGTAACAAAGAAGGGTATGTTATGTGTAATGTGCAAAAATATTTCTATTTGAAATCTTCTCCTTCTTTGATCCTTAGCCGCAGACTGTCAAAGCAGTCAGTGGCCATCACACCTGGTGGCATCTTGTAGGGCAGCAACAAACTGCAGTGCCCCAACTCTGGTTCATTCTTTGCATCTCGGCCTCCACAGTTCTGCGCCAAGTTGTTTTTGGTCAGCCTCTCTTTCGCTTTCCTATGGGGGTCCATAGCATAGCTGTTCTTGCAGTGGCATCAGGGTCCCTTCTGAGGACATGGCCAACCCAACTCCAGCGTCTGCCAGCTAAATTTGAAATGCTGCTGTAATATTTATGCCAGTCATGACAGAAATATGAGCATACACAGAAATAGGTCAGGTATGTTTAAGGTTGATACAAGTCCAAGAATTATATCTTGTCAAGAATTACATTGTGTCTGTGAAAAATTACCAGTCAGATAAGACAGAATACAGAAACAGTGACTTAGGAAACTGATGGAACCATAAGCATGATTATATATATTTTCATTTTTGTCCCCTATTGACCACCATTGCAGGTGGTCCCCCTTGCAGCAAGCCTCCACCAAAGCATTCTTTTGCTGTCACAGCAATACTTCCTGTAATAGTTTGTTTTACATGATGTAGTTGGCAGCCCCATGCGCAACCTTACAATCGTCACCTCCTACAATAGACCTGAGGGAATAGTAGTCATGTTCTTTCTTTATCTCCTCGGGGGTCCCCCAAAAACTACACGAAGCACTTTTACATAAACACATACTATTTGCACAATTCCTGTGTATTAGAACATCAGGATGGGACATCAAAGATGTGTAAAGTTTAGATTGATTTATTGTTGTTGTTGTTGTTGTTTAACTAGGACTACTGAGCTTCTCGCTCTTTTACAGCCAGTACCAAGTCTTGGTGTTTTGTATTATCTACACTTTAGATCTAGGCTTTTCCTGTGGCCTTTCTGCCATTCCGAAATGTGTTTAAAGAGTTAAGTCATGAGCTCAAGAATCCCCAGCTTGGCTGGCATTTAAAGGATCATCACATTTGATCCCAAACTAGGAGGAAGAAGCACGTGGCATACTGTGCATTCCCCGCCATCCAAGGGAGCTCTCCAAGTAAGCAACGTTAAAATACTGTGCTCTTGTTCGGGGCTCTCCCAAGGAATTGTCACGTTCTACACAGAGCCACTTCACAGCTCCCCTTCCCCATCATGGGTCCATGGTGAGATCCTTCTTCATGCAGCCAGTCAGGTAAAAAGCCAGAGTCATATCTGGGGCTCCAAGCCTCGTGTGCAATGTTGTGTTCTCAACATGTTTAACCACTGGGGGAATCCCTAGAAGTGTGTGGATGATTTAAAGCATCAATGAGGGTGTAATTAGTCTCACAGACTGGTTCACTTCTACATTTTAATACTGTAGTATTGTGATTAGCTGGCGGTCATATAAGGATGACTCCAGATATGCCCCCATGCATAGATTGATTTATAAAGCGTATTTAAATGTGTGCAAAACAAAAGGCCTTTGAGATACCAACTATAAATAAATAAAAAAAATTATTTCCTCGCAGCATAGAAAACAAAAGTTAAAGAAATAGAACTAAACTATTTGTCTGTAACAGTTTATAAATGCTGCAGTGAATGAAATGAACAAAATTATTTGTCTACATAAGTATTGAAATTGGTGGCCCTTTTTGTTTAAATTTGGAACTGGTGATGTGAAGGTCTAAGCTTTACTGATAGCCACAGTTATTTTTATATACAGTGTAAGATTTGTGATACACATCAGGGTTTTGGCTGAAGTAGTGATGTTGTTATTTAGTCCAGGGTTCGTAGCTACCTGGAAAAACCTTGAAAAACCTGGAAAATGAAAAAAAAAATTCCAGGCCTTGAAAAGCCTTGAAAAATGGCTAAAAGCCTTGAATTTCCTGCATCGGACCTGGAAAAAAATTACAAATCGAATTTTTCGGTTATTGTTGGTATTTTTCGTTAAACTTCAGTTACAGCAGAATTTTTACTTCCCTTTGCGCACTAAATCCATTTCCAGACGTTTTCGGGAGTTTGCGTTTTCGGAGGTTTGCGTTTATGACGTGAACGCACAAATTTATATTTAGCGCTAGCGTCTGTTCATTCGAATCAAACATTGCCACCTTTTAAAGTCGAGACTTTGACATTTTGACAGCATTCTTCACTCTTCAATTTATTATTTAGAAACATGCCTGGTTTCAACTTTCAGCATAAATGGCTAGAAATGCCAAGTTATAAAACATGGATAGCGCCTGGAAAAACTGCAAATTACGCAAATTGCACCATGTGTAAAAAAGAAATATGTTTGACCAGCATGGGAGAAAGTGCAGTAAAGTCGCATGTTACTGGAAAAAAACACCAACAACTTGTCTCTGCACATTCAAGTTGTATTAAATCATTCATTTCAACTGAGGTAAGTAATAAATTTATTTATCTCATTTATAAAACATGTTTAAATAAGTCCAATTTATAGATAGGCCTACTGTACTTGCGTCTTTAATTTACAATATAGGCCTATTTAGGCTACAGTTTTATTTTTAACCATGGCCAAAATTAGGCTATAGTGTTTGAATGAAATTTCTTAGTTTATAACTGCTTACGGGAACATCTTTGACACAGTTTAAGATTGTCAGGAATAGAAATTGATGGTGATTCCATATCCTATACCCTGTTATCAGACCCATGTCCCACTGTTCATTCTTTGGAAATAAATATATTTTGAATGCTTGTTTTTTTTTTTAATGACAGCCTAAAGAGACATATCTCGTTCAACTTCTGAAGGGTTAGGGGCCTATAATTAGGATAGGCCTACATGTTTTCAATTCCAGATAACATGAATAACCCCTGATTCACGAAAGTGCCATCACTTCTGTTAAATCACTAATTAGGATGAATGAAAATTACCAATTTTGTGCATAGGCCTGTGTTATTTTTAAAATAAATAAAAATTAAATAAAATTTTTAAAAATATCCAAACAAACAAATGAGATAAAACAAAACAAACCCCAACAAAAACACCAAACAAAGATAGTAAAGATGGGTTGGGGTGTAAAGGCCTGCTGTTTCCAGTTAGATATTTAGTTGATTTTCACTTATCCTATAAGAATATCATCATACCTTTATCCTCCCAATTACTATATATTAACTTTTGTTGTTCTGGTTAAATATTGTTTGACTATATTATTCATGCGTTTAGAACTTTGACTTGGTAAATATACATAGCTTAGGCCTACTCATAAGTTATTTGTGTGTTCCTTTTTATTTTATTTTTTTTTAAACAGAAAAGAACACAACCCCAAGGAGCAGTTTTTCACTCAGAAACATCAAAACCATCTAACACTACTCCCTCGGACACGTCAGAAACGTCTAACACTACTAGGAGACCTACAGATGTGACATCATTTGTGACCAAGGAAGAAACTCTCAGAGCTGAGATTATTTGGACTCTTTTTTTCAGTGAAAAGTCACCATAGTTTTAATTCAAATACAGGAATTAATAAAATTTTTCAGAAAATGTTTCCTGATAGTTCAATTGCCAGGCAGTTTGGTCTATCTGAAAGAAAAACTTTCTACCTGGCCTCTTTTGGACTGGCTCCATATTTCACCTCACTTCTTGAGAGCCAGCTTAGCAAGAACAGTATGGGAGGTGTCAACCACTTCAGCCAACTAGGTGCAAGCTACCCCTACCCACACAGATCCTATTTTTATATCATTTCTTGGTTGAAACTGCCCTGGTCAATGGGCACATAACCTACAACACTGCCAACTCTACAAAAAAGATCAAAGCAAAGATCAGGATGTCAGTATGACTCTTATTGAACCTGCTATTCTTCGACGCAATGTGACACCTTCAAAACCACAGGTCACAACAACACGACTTACTGAGCACCACTTCATTTATAAATGTGAAAGGGCAAGGTACAAACCAGACTGTAAAGGGTGTAAGGCTGCTGGGAACAGAAGCCAAACTTGCATGTACTGCCCAGATTGAAATGTACCTCTATGCCTGATACCCTGCTTCAAGTTATACCACAGTCAAGGATTATCAACGATCCAGACAAAGACTCTTGCAGAGGCCTACAGCTACAACTTCAACCCCAGCTAATGAAAAAAGCAGCTCAGACTCCAACTAGAGGTACTTAACTACTGAAACATTTACAAACGCACATTGTCATGCCACAGACGCAGAATACATTCAAAAAAGACAAACACGAAAAATACAGTATTGTTTTGCATTTTATTCACAATTTTATTAGCCTTTTATGTTGATATTCGTGGTTAATCGTTAAATCAATACATCAATCAAGCTTATTTTATTCATTGCCATCCATGTCACTAACATTTTATTGCGCTGACGTTGAACAAATTTGCTAAAAACTGGGAAAAGATGTCTGTTTTTCAATCTTTTATGAATTTTCAAAAAAAAAAAAAAGTTCTTTTTAAAGAAATCTGCAAACAACCTTAGTATTGGGAGACGGTAATGCTCCGTATTGCTGGTCAGCAAAGTGATAATTATATCTGAGAAAATTAGATGAGGAAAATATTAGATTTTCCCATCCTTGAAAATCACATGCTGGACCTGGAAAATGCTTGAAGAAATTTGCTATGAACCCTGTTAGTCATTTTATTCTGTAAGGGGGAAACAAAGCCAACCACAGAATGAGTTCATAGTTGTGAGTTTTGAAAGAAAATACCAAATCTTGATCTTTCTTTTATTTCATCATAAAATTCAAAACTTGATCTCAACTTTTATTTCATTTTGTATGAAGTTCTTGCCCCATGTATTTCTGGGGATCTCTGAAGAAACAAAGAAAGAATAAGCCTAGTACTGCCTCAGCCATGTCGTAAAAGGTGACTAAAATCAAATTTTGCATGAGGCTGGTGCCCTCATCATGCACAACAAACTGCCACAGAAACCACAGTATGTGTAAGCTCGGTGCAAATTTCCTGTAAGGGGATAAGCTGATGTAAGTGGCTCCATGCTTCAAAAGCAGTGTGATGAAACATGATGATGTTGCAGCTCTTGTGATTTATTACATTTGTCTACGGCTATATAAACATAAATGCTCAGACCTGACTGGCAGCCATTCACTTCACTCTTATAAGAGTTATTCTTATTGTATCTTCATTAGTACTGTCTTTGGACTTTTTAAAAATAAACTTGTTTCATTTCACTTGTGTAAGGTTAACTGTAACTAATGTTTTTTTTAATTTCTGTTTTCAGATACTATGTCTTGTTTTTCTCCCTACAACATAACATCTCTCCAGTGTGATGTCTTTGAAAGAAAGATAAAAATGGAACAAGACAGTATACACTTGAATAATGGCTACAATCAAGACATTTTGCCTCACGTCAAGACAAATACAGTGAACAATACAGTAAACAAGAGAGGGAATGTTTGCTTTGCTGAAGCAGCAAGAAAGGATAATGCAGAGACAATACTGAATAATAATGAAGAATCAGAGCAATTCACAGATTATCAGACAACAGATGTAAACATTTGTCAGACTGAGAATTCTCATATGGTAACTTTACAAGATGGAGACGTTAGCAAAAAAAGTAGTGCAGTATTTTCTCTTCCATGTAAAAATGCTCAAGTGAAGGGAAATGATGGAGATGTTACAGTACTCAGTTGTGCACAGCAGCATGAAGTAATACAAAGAGGAGAGAAGCCTTACAAGTGTGATGATTGTGGTGCTGGGTTTTCTAACAAATGTTGCCTTCATAAACACATTAGAATACACGCAGGAGTGAAGCCATACAAGTGTGATGTTTGTGGTGTATGTTTTACCACCTCAGGTCACCTAAAAAGACACAAACAAGTACACACAGGAGAGAAGCCTTACATGTGTGATGATTGTGGTGCTAGGTTTTCTGACAAACGTAACCTTCATGCACACATTAGAATACACACAGGAGTGAAGCCTTACAAGTGTGATGTTTGTGGTATGTGTTTTACTTGCAAATATAGACTGCATAGACACAAACAATTACATGCAGTTGAGAAGCCATATAAATGTGATATTTGTGGTGTAGGATTTGCTCACATAAATAATTTTAATACTCATAAATGGGCACATGCAGGAGAGAAGCCTTACAAGTGTGATGATTGTGGTGCTGGGTTTTCTAACAAATGGTACCTTCATTCACACATAAGAATACACACAGGAGAGAAGCCTTACAAGTGTGATGATTGTGGTTTAGGATTTGCTGGGAAATATAGTCTTAAAATACATAAACATATGCATACAGGAGAAAAGCCATATAAATGTGATATTTGTGATGTAAGTTTTGCTCAGAAAAGAAGTCTTAATAAACATAAACGTATGCATACAGAAGAGAAACCATACAAGTGTAATGTTATTGGTGCTGAGTTTTCTGACAAAAGCAGCCTTCGCATACATAAAAGAAAACACACTGGAGAGAAGCCTTACAAGTGTGATGTTTGTGGTGTATGTTTTCCTAAAACAAGCAATCTACAAAGGCACAAAATAGTACATACAGGAGAGAAGCCACATAATTGTTTTATTTGTGGTGTGGGATTTTCTTGGAAATGTAGTCTTAATGTACATAAACGTACACATACAGGAGAGAAACCTTACAAGTGTAATGATTGTGGTGCTGGTTTTTTTTATAAACGTAGCCTTGACTTACACAAAATAATACACACAAGTGAGAAAAAGCCTTACAAGTGTAATGACTGTGGTGCTGGATTTCCTGTTAAACTTTACCTTAATGCACACAAAAGAATACACACCGGAGAGAAGCCTTACAGGTGTAATGATTGTGGTGCTAGGTTTTCAGTTAAAGGTTACCTTAATGCACACAAAAGAATACACACAGGAGAGAAGCCTTATACGTGTAATGACTGTGGTGCTGGGTTTTCTTATAAATGGCCCCTTAATGTACACAAAAGAATACACACAGGAGAGAAGCCTTACAAGTGTAATGATTGTGGTGCAGGGTTTTCTGATAAATATTACCTTCATGGACACATGGGAATACACACTGGAGAGAAGCCTTACAAGTGTGATGTTTGTGGTGTGTGTTTTAATGACTCAAGTAACCTACAAAGACACAAAAAATTACATACAGGAGAGAAACCATTTAAATGCGATATTTGTGGTGTAGGATTTGCTCACAAGAGAAGTTTTAATACTCACAAATGGGGACATACAGAAGAGAAACCTTACAAATGTGATGTTTGTAGTGCTGGGTTTTCTGATTATCATTACCTTAATACACACAGAAGAAAACACACAGTAGAGAAGCCTTACAAGTGTAATGACTGTGGTGCTGGGTTTTCTAATAAACATTACCTTAATATACATAAAAGAAAACACACAGGAGAGAAGCCTTACAAGTGTAATGATTGTGGTGCTGGGTTTTCTGATAAATATTACCTTCATGGACACATTGGAATACACACTGGAGAGAAGCCTTACAAGTGTGATGTTTGTGGTGTGTGTTTTAATCACTCAAGTCACCTACAAAGACACAAAAAGTTACATACAGGAGAGAAGCCATTTAAATGCGATATTTGTGGTAAAGGATTTGCTCACAAGAGTAGTTTTAATACTCACAAATGGGTACATACAGGAGAGAAACCTTACAAGTGTGATGTTTGTAGTTCCGGATTTTCTGAAAAACGTCACCTTAATGCACACAAAAGAAAACACACAGGAGAGAAGCCATACAAGTGTAATTACTGTGGTGCAGGGTTTTCTTATAAACATCACCTTCATGCACACATTAGAATACACACAGGAGAGAAACCTTACAAGTGTGATGTTTGTGGTGTGTGTTATAATCACTCAAGTCACCTAGGAAGACACAGAAAATTACATACAGGAGAGAAGCCATATAAATGTGATATTTGTGGTGTAGGATTTGCTCACAAACGTAGATTTAATGCTCATAAATGGTCACATACAGGAGAGAAACCTTACAAGTGTGATATTTGTGGTGCAGGATTTTATCACAAAAGTAGTATAAATAAACACAAATGGTCACATACAGGAGAGAAACCTTTAAAAGTGTGATATTTGTGGTGTAGGATTTGCTCACAAAAGTTGTTTTAATACTCACAAATGGTTACATACAGGAGAGAAACCTTATACGTGTGATGTGTGTAGTGCTGGGTTTTCTGATAAACATTACTTTAATACACACAAAAGAAAACACAGGAGAGAAACCTTACAAGTGAAATGATTGTGGGCTAGGTTTTCTGATAAACGTTACCTAATTATTAGCACACTAAAAAATACACCCAGGAGAGAAGCTTTAGTAGTGTGATAATTGTGGGGGCTGGGTTTTCAGATAAATGTTGCTTTAATGCACACAAAAGAAAACACACAGTAGAGAAGCCTTACAAGTATGATGATTGTGGTGCTGGGTTTTCTGATAAACGTTACCTTATTGCATTAAAAACATTCCACACAGGAGAGAAGCCTTTTAAATGTGATGTTTGTGGTGTATGATTTACTCACACTAGTAACCTACTACAAGAAATGACAGTGATGAAGAGGTCAGGGGCGAATTCTATCAACAGCTACAAAAGGAAATTGAAACTGCACCACGATCTTATCATAGTAATGAGAGACTTCAATGTGAAAGTTGGAATACTCAATACATACAGGGTGTTTCAAAAAGAAAATCGGTATGGTATTTTGAAGGTGTATAGTTTTGGTAATTGCAAACTTACAAATGTTTGGTTTGTGCCAAACGATAGGTAAACTTTCTGAGTTTGGACAGTTACCCGAAAAAATAATGTTTTTCATTTCAGCCGCTAGACGGCGCAAGGAATGAAAATGGAAAGAATAACAAGGGATCAGTTGGAGCGAGTGTGGAGAGAATTGGACTACCGCTTAGATGTGGCCGTGTAACACGAGGGGCACACATTGAGGGATTGTAATGTGAGAGATTAAACGTTGACAATTTTACTTTCTTTTGGTGCAAACTGTATATTTTTAAGTGTTCAATAACTAAAGTTATATGCATCTAAAATACCGATATTCTTTTTGAAACACCCTGTATAATGAAAAGAGTAATGGGGAAATGCGGCGGCGGAACAGTAAATGAGAATAGGGATAAGCTAATAAGCTTCTGCAGCATTAACAACTTGGTCATTGGAGGAACGCTTTTTCTACACAAAGAAATTCACAAATTAACATGGGAATCACCAAACGGCTGGAACAGACACCGGATAGGCCACTTTATGATCAATGGTAGATGGAGGCATTCATTACAAGATGTGAAAGTAAGAAAAGGTGCAGACATTGGAAGCAATCACCACTTAGTAGTAGCAAGACTGAAGGTGAAACTCGCAACTGCTAGACCAGTTGTAACTAAATGGAAACAGTATGCATCATCAAACTGAAGGACCCCCTCACCAGAAAAGCTTTTGTGGTTGATATGAAGAGATGATATCAAATTGTTTACAGCCAGGAAAAGACAGCTTCTGATGATGTTGACCAGAAATTCAACACCATTTCAACAATATAAAAGGAAAGCAGCAGATCATGCTTGGGATTCCAGGGAAGGAAGAGACAAGATTGGATAACACCAGAAACATTAAACACCACAGCTATGAGAAAAGAAATTACAAGAAAGAAAATAGAAGCAAAGTCTCTCAGGTTAAAGGAAATATATATATAGTGAGCAGTACAGTCAGCTGGACAAGGAAGTAAAACATCAAACCTGAGCCAACAAAAGTAAATTCCTAGATGATCTTGCAAGACAGGCAGAAGAGGCAGCACTGAGAAATGAACAAAGCACAGTATATAAAATAACTAAAACCTTCAGTAGAAAACGGGGTGCAAACAGTATTATGTTATTAAGAGCAAGCAAGGAAATCTCGTCGCCACAGCACAGGGGCAGGAAACAAGATGGGCAAAGCACTTCAGAGAAACACTTAATAAGGAACCACCAGAGACGCAGCTGAATGTTCCTGAGGCTGAAAATTATCTAGACATAAATACAGACATTCCACAAAGGGAAGAAATCATCACAGCTATCATAGGATTAAAAAATGGAAATGCTCCTGGTCACGACAATTTAAATGCTGAGTTATTTATGACAGACCTTGAACTTGCAGCAGAACTACTAGAACCACTATTTGCTCAAGTCTGGAAAACAGAGACAACATCAGTGGAGTGGAATAACGGAATAATTGTCAAGTTTTCCAAGAAAGGCGACCTTGCAGACTGCAACAACTGAAGAGTAATTACTCTCATCTCAATTCCCAGTAAAATACTAGGCAGGATAACTGTCCAGAGAAATTCAAAAGCAGTAGACCATAAACTGAGGAAAGAACAAGCAGGATTCAGAAAGAACAGAAGATGTGCAGATCATATCTTCACCCTCAGGAAGCAAAGAGTAGTGCTCAGAATGGCAGAGACAGCTATACATTAACTTTGTTGATGTTGAAAAGGCTTTTGACAGCATACACAGGGACAGCCTATGGAAAATACTGAGGGCTTATGGAATTCCCAGCGACATTGTTTCCATTATAAAAACCTCTATGCGAACGTTACATGTAATGTTGGGCAGAGCAACCTAAATTTTGAGGTGAAGAGAGGTGTACGACAGGGATAGCCCTTATCAACCACTTTACTTTTGACAGTCATAAACTGGATGATGCATCAGACAACAGAGAAATAAATTCAAAAGAAATAAAATGGACAATGTTTTCTACACTGGAAAATCTTGAATATGCTGATGACATTGCACTACTTGCATATTCACATCAACACATACTAGGGGAAAAAAAGATAGACTGAATTTAGTATAGTCAGCAGGCGGGTCTGAACATCAGTCTAAAGAAGACGGAGATCATGGCACTCACACTCGCTGTGCCCATAACAATGAGGAACCAGAAGTTGGAACAGACGGACACATTTACATACCTAGGATACATAGTAACACCAGACGGTGGAGCAAGCAAAGACATCAGCAACAGAATGAACAAAGCGAGATCAGCCTTTGCTAGTCTAAACAACATCTGGAAGTTCTCTAAGTACAGCACAAACACTAAATTAAGATTATATGAGAGCTGTGAACTTTCTGTGCTTCTCTGTGGTGTGGAATGCTGGAGAGTAACAGAGAAGGTAGTGTCAAAATTGTCCTCTTTCCACCAAATCTGCCTAAGGAAAATTCTCAGAATCTGTTGGCTGAATACCATTACCAACCAAGAACTGCTTATCCAGGGAGCAAACATGAGGACATGCAAACCGTCATAGCTGGCAGATGCTGGAGTTGTGTTGGCCATGTCCTCAGAAGAGACCCTGATGCCATCACAAGAACAGCTATGCTATGGACTCCCGAAGGAAAGCAAAAGAGATGTAGCGAAAGGTTTTTCTGGTGTGATGATAGTGTTAGAGAAGAAGTAGAATCTCTCTCTGGTATCACAATTGAGTTACGGCTGTGAATACTCTGAGCTGGACAATAGATTTAGGCTTCAGAAGTATACTGTGCCACCTTTGCTATAGTAACCCTATGTGATAATATAATTAAATTTAAAAAAGCAACTCAAAATTTAACAGTTAAAAATTTACCAAGTCAAATGAGTACAATTTCATAATTTATTTATGTACATCTATCTAGCCTTGAAATGAGAAATGGGTGTTGGAAGATGGTAAAATGTATGATTATTTATATTTGCAAATTAAAATAAATAATAGTAAAAAAATCTTGGATGAATCTTCCAATGAAATTATAAAAGTCTGTCACAGTATATTTTTGATATATCTTACTATCTAGTCTCTAGCTGTTATCATCATCGATATTCGCTTTAGAAACTGCTTACAGTGTTTGTTAGATGGATACACATAAACTCATCTTGTGTTTGTTCGAGGTTCCTAAGACACACTGATGATCAGGAAGACTTTCCTTCAGCCCGCCCTATAACTACGGGGGACTAAGGTGTTGAAGATTGTTTGATCACTAGGCTTCAGTTAGCAGGATCAAAGGTCCTCAAGTCTTTAGTTTAAACTCGATCACGAACTCGATCATGAGCTCGGTCAGGAACGATCATAAAACCTGGAACAAAAGGTAATAGGTGGCCATGCTGTTCCAACAATCTCACCAACCACTTCTGTTCATGATGGAGCCGCAGTAGCATAGTGGTTAGTGCACTGGCTTCCTAGCGCAGTGGTCTATTGTTCGATCCCCAGATGAGGTGGGAATTTTTTAGGCCACAAACGGCTCCTGGGTCGACCCAGCCCCAAATGGGTACCAGAGCGACTCTGGGAAGGTTAAGGCAGCCAGCGTGATGCCGACCACATCACCCCTAGTGTGCCGACGGTCAAGATAATATGGGCCTAACACCATATTCCCAATATGCCTCAATGGGCGTGTAACGGGTTCCTTTACCTTTTTTTTTACTGCTGTTCATGAGGCGACCATGTCTTCAGTGTTTGTATATAAATGAATGATTCATGGTAGTATGTTACAGAGATAGCATGATAAGATAATGTCTACTGTGCAGAAATAACAAAATACATGAATAAATCACATGTTATGTTACATGGGTAAGGCATAACCTTTGCCTTCCACTTATGGATGCCAAGTCACTTATGTACTTGCTGGTATGTTGTAAGCTTCCAGGCAAGAACTAACCATGATATATATGGCTAACCAATTAATGGTTATGCTTCCTGACAATGCCGGTTGAGGTTATCTCTGGCTAGCGTCATTGGCTTCCTGTATACCCTTTTTAATATGTCTGATACTATCAAATCGTAAATAAAATCTAAAATAAAATGATATTAGTCACACATATACCTTTAATAAACTTACATACCCTCTAGGATTATTAAGCGCACGGTGAGGCTGTATTTGTTGAAGTCTATCTGCCCTGCATGCAGTGTGAAAAAAACTTTTCTTGCAGATACTGTCTTCCAGTTTCTCACTCTGGATTTGGTGTGTGTGATTTTAAATGCGTCGTTGTGTCCTTATATTTGGGCGACTCTCCCGTACGAGAAAGCACCGTCTGAAGTTCGCTAAGATTTTCGTTTAATCTCTTGGTTTGAAGCGATCTGTGCTTTTTCTGTACTTGTTTTCTCTTATTTTCACTAAACACTTATATCTTTCCTTCCTTCCAATGTATCCTTTCATTTTCCCCAATATGAAGCATTCATTCTATCCATGTTTTATCGAAATCCGTGGAGGTATGTATTATTAATAAATTTTCAAAGATCATGAGCTAACTGTTAGCAGATGTGATGACTATGAAAAATATCAATTATTTTTAAAACTATTTACATTTGAATAATATCCTTTTGGATATCATTCATACTCTATCTCCTTTGGTGAATTATTATTATTTAAATGTCTTTCAACCAGGCTTGCTCTTGTAGCTTTAGATTTTCTTTCCAGCTAATGTAAACTTTTAAGGTCGGCCATGTTTCATATATTCGCTATCCCTACCTTCATCAGTGCTGGTCGGCTAGACGAAGTGCAAATTTTTCAGCCACTTACAAACTTCAAAGCAATTCCCGCCACGTTGTCCCTGCACTCTTATGTTTGTGTGTGTGTGTCGCGTTACACATTTTTTCACAAACAAAGCAAGTGGTACCAAATCTCGCTACAAGAGAGGCCGACCAAAAACAACTTGAGAACGAACGAATGAACGAACTTTATTTTCAAAGGGTTAAGAATTGGGCACGCAGGCCCGTCTGACATTCTGCCCTTCCTCTCTCTCTCATCATATATACTATATCCTTTCATCCTCACATTTACTATAAGCATAATTAAGGCATTTATCATTATAAAAGTAATATTACATTTGCAATAATCATCATAATTAAAGTACGTTTTTAACATTAAAAAAGAAAATAATAATAATAATGAATGTAAAAATAAAATAAATAAAAATAAAAATAAACATTAATAGATAGATAGATAGATAGATAGATAGATAGATAGATAGATAGATAGATAGATAGATAGATAGATAGATAGATAGATAGATAGATAGATAGATAGATAGATAGATAGATAGATAGTTAGATAGATAGATAGATAGATAGATAGATAGATAGATAGATAGATAGATAGATAGATAGATAGATAGATAGATAGATAGATAGATAGATAGATAGATAGATAGATAGATAGATAGATAGATAGATAGATAGATAGATAGATAGATAGATAGATAGATAGATAGATAGATAGATAGATAGATAGATAGATAGATAGATAGATAGATAGATAGATAGATAGATAGATAGATAGATAGATAGATAGATAGATAGATAGATAGATAGTTAGTTAGTTAGTTAGTTAGTTAGTTAGTTAGTTAGTTAGTTAGTTAGTTAGTTTATGGTGGTATATAATAAGAACTCGTGACATTTTGGGAATCTGCTGCTGAATGACCTGGGACTTAGTGTTGTCAGCACATGCGGAAAATGTTCCCACAGGTGAGCAGCTTTGAGTCCCAAACAGATACTGCCACAGGGAGTGAATTGTTGACGCCTCCACTATACAAGATCCAGCTTTATGACCTATGCTCCTTAGGAAGGTAAAGGGTATTGACTGATAGATAAGAATCGTGCATATAGGCCCATCTTACATTTTGCCCTTCCTCTTACTCATCTTTTATTGCTAGTTATTCAGACATTCTCCATACTTAAGGTGTTAGTTTAATGGCGATGCAACATTATAAGTAGTATAAAAGCATACATTTACAGTATTTGATTACAATTAAGAAGTAAGATATATTAAAATGAAAAACTAGATCATTAGACCCTCCATACAGTATATTAGATAATAATTCGAAATATAATCCCTTAGGGCGGCATATAATTGGCACTCATAATGTATTTGAACAGTCTACGATTAGAGAGAACTGTGGAGGCCCAGATGCAAAGAACGAACCAGAGCACGAAGGATGGTCACAGACTGAGCAAAGTAGAAGCAGTTTGTTGCTGTCCTACAAGATGTCACCAGGGGTGATGGCCACTGACTGCTTTGACAGTCGGCAGCTAAGGATCAAAGAAGAAAAAGTAACCTACAAAGATACAAAAAAGTACATACAGGAGAGAAGCCTTATGATTGGGATGTAGGATTAGCTCATAAAAGTAGTTCTAATACAAATAAATTTAAATATACACGATAGAAACCTTGTAATTGCGATGATTATGGAATATGGTTTTCTAACAAAAGCACCCTTCATGCCTACAATAAAATGCACACTGGAAAGAAGCCTTACAAGCGTGATTCATTTTCCTCAGCTCCCCGAGGAGCATAGACCTTCAACAAACACATGCCAATTCCTCTTGTCTCGTGCCATCATCACAAGTTCTCTCCATATTTTCCTAATTTTTTTTCACCTTCATCTCAAGTTCTCCTCTCTGTGTGCTTCTTGGTCTACCTCTGCCTCTCTTACCTTGAGGGTTCCAGAACAAGGACTGCCTTGTAATGCTATCAGTATGTTTCCTCAGTGTGTGTCCTATCCATCGCCAGAGTATTCTTATCAACTCTTGTTCCACTGGCACTTGTCTAGTTCTTGTCAACGGTTCCACAATAGTGATCTTGTCATACCATTTTAATCCTTCTGTTCTATGCAAGCAACCATGTATGAAAGTCTGTAGCTTTTTGGTTGTTGTTTTTGTTGTTCTCATGTTTCAGAGGACTGACTTTCCTCAGTGGGTGTCCTATCCATCTCTAGCATCCTCTTCTCAACTCTTGTTCCACTGGCACTAATTATCTAGGTCTTGTGTTACCATTTTAATCCATCTCTTCTATTGCAAGCAACCATTTATGAAAGTTTAGATTTCTGGTTGTTGTTCTTCATGTTTCAGAGGACTGACTTGACCTCTGAGTTGAAGATTCTTATTTTTGTGTTGGACTTGATCTCCATAAATTTCCATATGTATTCTTATATTGATATCATTGTTTGACCCTCACCCGTGTGTTACCGGGGCCCGAAAGGGGAGCAGAGAATAATAACACTGTTCCCTTCCATGCATGTCGTAGAAAACGACTAAGGAGGGTTGGCATGGGGCTGGTTACCCCATCCTGTAAAAAATTTAAACCACAAAAAAGTTCAACAAATATGAACAAGTCAATTAAGGAAAATAAAACACAGCCATCCAAGACAGGGGAAGGTCCTCTCGCAGGGAGACGTATGATGCAACACAGAGAAAGCCGAAAGTAGTCTGTGCTACTGACTAACCTTCTTTCTTCTAGGAGAACTTCCAGATTTGGCACCTGGAATGTTCGGACATTAAACAAACAAGGGAAAGTGGCACAAGTAGCAGCAGAAATGAGGGAATATAACATCGAGGTTCTGGGAATGTGTGAAACAAAGTGGAAGGGGGTAGACAAGGAGAAACTCATCACAGGTGAATTGGTGCTGTCCTCAGGACATAAAGACGAAAGTTCACACCACAGTGAAGGGGTAGCTCTTATGTTATCTAATGAAGCACAGAAAGCACTCATTGAATGGGAAGCTGTTGGACCCAGATGTCACGAAAGGTTTGAGATGTTATAAAATTGTAAGATATCCTGGACAAAAAGATGTATCAGATGATACCAGGTAAGAGACTGGTCTTACAAGAAATACCCCATTTTCTGAATAGAAATAGGGTGTATTGACATCAAAGGCTAGAATCCAGCTGTATAGACCTCAGGGTGTTGAAAGGCTATGTCCTGAAAATCTATATTGTCTTCTACACTGAAGAATAATTTTAATTCACTACAATGTCACTGATTTTGACTGAAAATAGGATGGATTCCATACATGCCACACGCTATGGTTTACCCATAATCTGTACAGGGTGTTTGCGTTTTCAGATATGTACGGCCCGTACAAACGTCTGTACGGGTTTTTTCGCCTAATTATTAAACATACATATAAATCGATCGTCTTGTGCCACTACCGTAGCCGTAATTTGCGTCATTTTTAATGTTATTTGCAAGAGAGTTAGTTTCCGATCTTTATTTAGTAATGGGAGTATCCGCGTTTATTTTCTGTGAATTTTTTTAATCGGCATCGATCACGCGGCCATTTTCGCTCTAATTTTAATGGATTCTGACTCTGATGCGATGACAAGGAGATCTTTGTCTTTATTAGCGCTAATATCGGTTCTCAGAATATGGGTGATGGCAGAGATGGAAACGAAAGTAGAATGTCATTGCTAGTATGTATAATTTTAGGGGTTAGGATTAGGTTTATCGGAAAGGTTTAGGATTACGGCCGAATGTCACTGCTGACGAGGGCATTTGTTGCTTTGCTACTGATGATGGGTGTAACGAAAAGATCGTCATATGATTTGTATTTGTCAAATGACTTTCATTGAGATGCAAAGGAAAAGGACTCTTCGTTTGTTGGGTTTTTTTTTTTTTTTTTAAATTTTTTAATATTTTTTTTCATCTTTCCATACCTCTCTTCCTATCACATCTAACATGTACACAAACAAAGTTCACTGTGACTAAAATTTCCTAAGTTGATTCCTGTCACGAAGTGGATTTAAGACTAGAGGCTGTCTACGTATAGTGACAAGACACTAGTGAGAAGAAAGACTGAAAAGATAGATTTAGATGAAAATGATAGTGAAAATGTGAACAGTTGAAACTATTGGCTCCGAGGGGTGAGAACCGAGATTGACTCTTCCCTCGCCACTTCGGACGTCTTAAATCGCTATAGATTCAACTACCTCTAACTACCCTAAGGGGATAAGGTTATATAAGATTCACATACACCACGATACAGACAACAGATAGGTACTGTACGTAATAAAGTGACTGATCCAGACTAAAATGTACAAGTTTTATTTACACATCGAAAACTCAAATACATGTCAAAGAAATAGAGTGAGTGTGTGCACACCTAGAAAACAAATCAAGTACAATTACAATGATTATACATCAACCAAACCCTTCCCCCACAATTGCCACCTGTATGGGAAAAGAAGTTACGATCACACACAAACCCTACTTGGTGGGATTTCTCAGATTTCGAGCCACCACTCCAACTAGCTATTCTAAATTCTAATGTTACTTCTAATTTCACAGTCAGCTGGAACTACTACGACTTGTCTACACACTATCTGCACAGACTTCGTTACTACACAGCCTATCCTGAAATCTCCTGAACACTGCTACACCGCTAACTGCACCTCTAACACTTCAGCAGCTGTCCTCGGCTATACTCTTTAACAAAACGTGCTCTCAGTTCTGTCTATCTGTTATAGCAACTGTAGAGGGTATTGTAACCCTTTTCCCCTCCACAACTTCTGTAAGTGACGACTAGGTTTAAATACTGGATTCTGGAACTGGAATAGGTAGCTATTTCACTGCTACCAAAACTGGAATCACCTGCCCGGTTCCCCTCTCTGGGCTGTGGGCCTTCGACTTTATTATGGCCAGAACGATGCGAAATAATTACGACCACGCTGACAGCCTGCCAATTTGCGTGTGTAACGAGATCGAGCGTCAGAGCTAAGGATTTATCCAACAAATCCTATTTCCACTGGAGAAATGTCTTCCCCTGCCTTGGGAAAACGTATTTCCTATTCTTCGTCCGCCTCTGGCAATATCTCAAAACTGATTTGAATGAGATGCCACCCTTTGCCGTAGGGAAATTTCTGGTGCCAAATTCCGATCTACCCACTGAGCCGCTACTCGCTGTAGACAAATAGAAAAAAATGCACAGCTGAACAACACATCAATAATACATTCCTATATAATAACTAACTCCCTTACTTAACATTTAACACCCAAGTCTTTAACACTTAACTCCCCTGCTCTATTCCCGTTATGCACCACCATCCCAATTAATCAGATCAACAGTCAGCTCTCCCACACAACTCCCTTCTCCGTACTCTACCCAATTCCAAAGTAAACATCACCCGTTAATACAACTCGCAGACCGGCTGACCTAGGGTTCTGCGTGACTAGTTACAACTCACAACAGTTTTTCACTGGGCTCCTATCTACCTGTGCACAAATACTCTGGCCCACTTCTACGCTGACACTAAATGCGCAAATGATCAACACAAATGCAATAAAATAGACCTCTCTAGGAATCATTAAATTCCCGTTCCGTAAAAATAATCACATCAAAAAATGTAATACAAATATAATTCCCTTTAAAATTACATCTCCCGTCTTCTGAGTACACAGAACAACAATGCACAATCAATAACGTATAACCATTTTAGATGCTAGCATATACATACTGCCTAGAAGTTATGCACAAACCCAGGTTATAAATTAAAACCCCAGTAATTACCAACACGTGCTCCCGCATTTTTACAACCACGTGCTCCCGCATTCTTACAACCACGTGCTCCCGCCTAAATATATATGTAACTATATAACTCAGAATAAACTCTCAAATGAAAATACAAATACACGCTCCTGGGTATTCTGTAAATAACACAAATCAAAGAGGCAGGTTTCTCTACAGACCTACTTTGAAATAATACAAAGCACGCCCGTAACATGTCAACTCTGAAACCATCCTAAATACCGCTGTTCCTTCAATAAGGAATAATACGAACCTCTTAAGTTTCTCAAGTCTATCCCTAAGATAGTATTGATGGCTCTGGCGTTAAGAATGTAATTAAAAATGTAACTACCCCAAGAAACTTCTGATCGGGCTAGCACTCAATTAAAATCAATAAAGTACCACGCTAATAGCTTACCAAATTCGAATTTTCCCACTGAAAGGCAAATCGACTTGACTATGGTACGCGGCTGGCAATTTTCATTAGAGAGGCCGACTATGAAAATCAGTGAGTATTTATAGCAGGATCCCCCACGCTGCCCTAGCTTGACGTCATTTACGCGGCTTTGATCTAGCCCAATGATTTCAAATGCAGTTAGATCTCGGCCAATCAAAATTGTAAACAACTCTGACTCATCCTGTTACTGCTCGCGCGTGCTAAAGATCACCACCCCCATTGAACAAAGAAACGGGAATTACGTTCAGCCCTCTACTGTTAAATGAAGCAAAAATGGCCGAAAATAATTTAACTCCCGAAAATACGTCTATGTGCACGCAATAGCTTTAAAGAGCAGAAAACTGGTGCAAATCTGAACCTAGGCTTTACCGTCCTCCCTATAGAAAAATACTGCAAAAATTCTCTACACAACAACACTAGACACCACCTACTATTCATAGAGAAGAAACATAATGCAGATAAGATAAACTCCATCATAATCTCACTCTGAAAAAAACGTAAATAATAGAAGGAGAAGAAACATGGGGTGGATTACCTGTAATCCCTCCTAGAAATAGTGCAGTAATGCAAGGAGAAAAAGACATACAATGGTTTGGTATAGTATAAATTTACAAAGTACTATCTTCATCGATTCATTACAACAAATCCTGTTAATCCTTCCTTAGTTTCCATGATACATGTCATTCCTTTAACAAATACTCTTTCAAATGTATTATTAAACTTAAAGTCGTATTCTTGACGTCATTTTCAATAAACCTACACCTTTTACAACGCTGGCTTTTGCCGCTAAAACCAACACATGGTTTGCATTCCAGCAAGCAACACGTTCGTCCTGGAATATTTTTTTACACAGGCGTTTTTCACTTTCTAACACACGTGGATTAAATCACAGGAATAATACATAAATATATACATATAAACGGTAGAAGGGGAACGACTAAGCAAGTAAGTATGTACATATACACACACACACACACACACATATATATATATATATATATATATATATATATATATATATATATATATATATATTCATTCTTACCCTCAGGCAAACACACAGGCTGTTAATGGCTTCTATGGTCTGCGCAACAGATGCGGTTGGCAAAGTTAAATTACGATTACAGTGTTGGGTTCTTTTGTGATTGTAGTTGATAGTAACGATATGCTAGTGGTAGATGTATCAATGACTAGCTTAGACACGCGAATGGTTTCAATGAAAAGTTGTCAAAAGGTTATTCAATCAAATTCCAACGAGTGGTAGGCAATTGGCCAATTCATGACTAGAATCAACTCGTTGTTAAAAGTTATTCAGGTTTATTGACGAATGACAAACGGCAATGAACGACACGATCAAGACAAACGATGAGAGCATCATAATTATAGTTACCGTTGATAATAAAACATTCCTGTAGATTTCTCTATCAATCAAGTCCTTTTCTATCCAAGTGACTAGGATTCCCTAACAGTTGTCATTTGAAATACATTACGGTCATGTCCGTTAACCTTGTTCCAAGGACGTCTGTAACAGTAAACGGATTCATGCTCATGGATGACGCTTCCATATAATACTTGTTTAAATCCCAGACTTTCTCCTTATAATAATCTATACAGTTTGATATAATCCATAAAAATCCTATACGAGAATACAATCAGGTTAGCGACTTCAGTTGACTAACCTCTCCTACAAAATATGCCACGACCTTGGCATAGGCATTACAAAATATCCGATATTCAAGATATGATCAAATAGTTATCCTTTACTCGTAGGACTTCCCACTACGAAATATTTACAGTGAAGTAAAGATCTCAACTGTTCCATTCTAGGAATCCAATAACATATGGATTCCCGCTAGAATCCAGTGATGATCATCTGTTCCACTTTATTCATAGACGTATTAATATACATGAAGGTTCAAACGAAACTTACGTATTGAACTGCATGTTGGCTTCATCCTGAAGACTCAACAAAAATCCTTCATAACAATTCTTCCATCGAATTGTTCAGAATCAAAATAATAACATACGGGCAGAGAGAGAGTCCATCTTGCCCTTACAACAGCTGACGTCATAATCCCCCAACTAGGTTACCCGTGCGCAAAGAGCAACTCATACTCTGCATTGTGCACGTCGGTGCGTGAATAAAACGTACGCACAAATAATATAACTATATCAAGACTGGTGCGTACATAGGCCGGACCGAAGACTACCCCCTTAGGTAAAACGTACGCAACAGCTCCCTTATCACCGGCTGTTACGGTATATGATATTAACGCCGTCTGCTAAAGGTTATCAGACGTGCAATTGTAAAGGTTAAGGCATTTAATATATTGCGATAGATGTTTCAATTATTGAACGCTCCATACACGATCGATTATGACGTGTATAGCGTTGTTTGGGTCACAGTCGGTAACTAAGAAACGCTACCCTTTGTTACTTGACCGCCAAGCTGAATAGCTGCGTTTTTCTAACCTTCCAATTCAATGGCATGATATAGCCATATATATGCATTTTTTGATGGACCAGGGTCAGTCCTAGAACTCTATATGAGAGGAAAATTTATGGAGGTTAGTAATTAACTAGAATCCTCAGAAGGATGAGAATAATCGTCAAATTCATATGAAATATTCAGACTCGCAGTCTCACTGTCGGCAGGTAGCCATGTCTAGCTGCGCGTGCATATAGCTGTGATGTTCTGACGACAATACTGCATTGTATCCTTAAACGGACATTGACACGTAAACCAGCAGTCTCCGTTATTGATTAAATTATGCATGACTTATATGGACTTATGCTCTACTCCTATTTGAAATGATCATCCTGTGTGTACAACTGTGAATTAAATGTATGGACTCAATGAAATGACTTATCAAATCAATCGTATTCCAAGGTTCAAGTATTGTTCGGAATCTTCCACCCCCGCATTCGCTTAATCTTCCATCGAAGGCACGATGCACTATCACTGAATGAAAAAACTAACATATCAAAGAAAAAACAATGGCCAGAAATTTATAATTGTTTTATTCATATCACATGGAACATTGTTCAGAGCAAACCACCATGCAACAGTGGTGGCCAGTGTGGGGACCGAACCCACGACATTCGCGTTATCAGCACGATGCACTATCACTGAATGAAAAAACTAACATATCAAAGAAAAAACAATGGCCAGAAATTTATAATTGTTTTATTCATATCACATGGAACATTGTTCAGAGCAAACCACCATGCAACACCGGCCCTTAAAAAAAAATTAATTCTATTAATTTTTTTTTTAAAACTAAGTACCCAAGAGAGGTGAGTCAAAACTACATCGACGTCTATGTGCATAAATTATATTCATAAAGTTATACAATATTATAAAAAAGAATATGAAAATGGAAATCAATATAACTGAATGAAAGTATGCATTAAAGCACACATCCACAATCGACCTACTTTGCAACGATGTGGTAAACTACGAAGTAAAAGAAAGTTGAAAATGAAAACCAAAAAAATGATAAAAACATTCAACTAAATTTACAACTCAAACATGTGATTTCAAATGAAAATGAATAGCAACGATGATGATAATAAATGACAAGAGAATCAAAAAATGAAAATGAAAGATGCAAAATGCAGCAAAGCATAATTAAACACGTTAAGAAGCAACACCCGTAATGTTTTTTTCATTATGACGGTGGACTAGTTATCTAAACGTGAGAGATAATGTATAATGAGAAGTAAATATAAGTATAAAGAGACACTTACAACTATTCAAGTTAATTAATGTGTACTCTACAAGTAATTAAGTGGCTTAATTGATTTCATCTAATTAAGATAGTTCTTAATTACAAACAAATAACTAATTACTAATTTATTTAAGTAATTGCAATTTTACTCAGTGTTACTGTTCCATTAACACTAGTTAGTAATCGACTAGAATATGTTCTTAATGTTCCATGCAAGATGCAAATGCAAAGATATTCTTGAATACAGTATGTAGTGTAATATGTTCCATAGAATAATGAATGTCTATGTGTCACTATGAACAGTGTTTCCGTACTAATAAAATGTTACTACACACGAAGTTACGTTATAATCCAAAAGTAAGTATATCCAGGAATTTTTTTGCTGGTACGAATAATTCAGTTCCATACAGAGCACGTATAGAAGTTCAAAAATTGATAATGTACTCAGTTCCTCTTATTATATTTGATTGATTATCTATGAGGACGTTTCAACATCCGGAAGTGGTTTAGGTTCGACCAGTTCGCTTGGACATCTTGACAGACAGTCCGCAAACACATTTTTCACTCCAGGAATCGCTCGAATTTCATAGCTATATGGCTGAAGAGCGATAGCGTATCTGGTTGACTTTGATGATTTAACGTCCTTAGTGTTCAGTGCTGTGAGAGCCTTTTGGTCTGTCTCCACTACAAAGTGGGAGCCCAGTAACGTTCCAATTTTGTGATTGACCAAACTAACGCGAGCAACTCCTTGTCCAGAACGGAGTATTTCATTTCGCTCGCCGTCAGTTTTCTCGAAACATACATGACTGGAAATAAGGTGCCCGTATATTCCTGCATCAAAACTGCAGCAATGGCGTAAGAAGATGCGTCACTACGAAGAATAAAAATAATAAGATCTTTGTTAGGCAACTTCAAAAATGGCGCATTTGAAAAAAATCTTTTTATATAATCTAACGCGATTTGGTGTTCGTTAGTCCACTGGATTATGTTAGCTGTCCCTTTTCTCAGTAAAGAAGAAAAAGGTGCAGTTAAAGTAGACAAATGAGGGATGAATTTAGAATAGAACTGTATTAGTCCTAAAAGAGACCTAACTTGTTTTTTTTTTGTCTTAGGTGCTGAGATGTTTAAGATTTTCGAGACATTACTGTCTTCTGTATACATTAAACCCCGACCTATACGATGACCCAAAAAGGAGATGTCATGAAAACCGACAAATGCCTTAGAAGGTTTCGCTGTTAAGTTATAATCCCGTAGAGTAGAAAGTAAAGCTTTTAATCCCTGAATGTGTTCATCCCAAGAGTTACTGAAAAGACAGATGTCATCTATGTAAGTAATGACATCGGGACGATGAGACAGTACGCGGCGCATCATGCGTACAAAGGTAGCTGGCGCATTCATTAATCCGAATGGCATAAAATTCCATTGGAAAAGTCCCCGTGGCGTCGAGAAAGCGGTGAATGGCTTTGCTTTAGGTGTGAGTGGCACTTGCCAATAACCCTTTGAAAGGTCAAATTTCGAAAAAAAATGTAGCATGGGATAATTTCTCCAATAAGTCATCTAAGAGAGGTAAAGGTTCCGCATCAAACTTTGTAACTTTGTTTAATTTCCTGTAATCTACGCAAAGACGAATATTGTTGTCTTTCTTTCTAATAATCACCATAGAAGAAGAGTATGGTGATGAAGATGGTTCAATTATATTTAATTGAAGCATCTCATCCAATTTATTATCAACCTTATCACGAAAGTGTAAAGGGATAGGATATGGGCGCACTCGAATAGGCGTATCGTCAGTCAGAATAATGTCATGTTGGATGACTGACGTATGACCTGGGATGTCAGTGAGGACATCCTCATACGAGTGTAGAATATTAGAGACTTGCTGACGTTGATCAGCCGAAAGAGTAGATGAAATAGTAACATCATTCCAATTCTCAGTGGAATGAAGTGGCACAACTGGTATTGGCAGTTGTACATCATCGAAAGAAGATTCTTCTTCTTGGATGACTGACAAACTAGAATAGTGTTGAATAGGAGGTGTAGGATCGTCAGTTGCTTGGAATACTGACTGTAGATAATCAGGACGTGAGTAATACTCCTTCAACATGTTAATGTGGAAGGTTTTATGTTTACCATTTACATCAACGATGTAGTCAACATCGGATATTCTTGAGATGATCCTGAAAGGACCTCTCCAAGTAATTAATAGACGATTGTTATGAGCAGGGAGTAAGACAAAAGCTTCGTCACCAGGAATAAGCTGGCGAAGACGTCTATACTTGTTTGCAAATAGACGAGCTTTTTCTTTGGCTTGTTCGGATGATGCAGTAGCTAGTCTACAAGCATCTATGATTCTCTTTCTCAGAGAGATCACATACTCATAAGAGGATTGAGTTTCCTCTTCAATATTCTCTTCAACCAATAAGTCGTGGATTAACGACATCGGGCCACGTGGTTGCATGCCAAAAACAAGCTGGAACGGAGAAAACCCCGTGGCTTGATTTTGCACCTCGCGATACGCGAAGAGAGCGGCGGGTAGGACCCGATCCCAATCCTGAGGGTGATCTTGGGTCATCTTACCCAACAACTGCTTGAGTGTCCTATTTTGACGCTCAATTAACCCATTGGACATCGCATGGTAAATTGAACTAAGTGATCTGTCTATACCTAATGTCTTCATAACTTGAGACATGGATTCAGAAATGAACTGAACCCCATGATCCGATAAGATCTTCCGCGGAAAACCAATGCGTGAGAAGATCAACATTAACGCCTCTGCTACACTGGCAGATGAGGTGTTCTTCAGAGGGATGGCCTCAGGCCAACGAGTGCACATATCAATGCAAGTAAGAATATGCGTATGCCCTCTGGCAGATGGAAGCATCGGACCAATAATGTCGATAGCCATTTTATCAAATGGTCTAATCGGGATGTCCGCAGCTTGAATAGGAGCCGCATGAAATGGGCCCCGTACTTTAACTTCCTGACATATCAAACATGAACGACAATAGAGAGTAATATCTCTATGAACGCCCGGCCAGTAGAATGCAGAAAGCACTCTGGATTTGGTACGTGAAAAACCCATATGGCCCGCGCATTGCGAGTCATGAGCATGTCGCAATATTCGCGATCTCATAGAAGATGGGACTAGAATCTGAGAACATAAGGATGAATCCTTTTCCCGTATCAATCTAACTAAAATCCCATTTTTAAGAATAAAGTCATGTCTAGATTTTGCAAGTTTGTTGCTTGTATTCTTTTTGTTCACATACTGAAAAAATTTTTTTTAATGAATCATCATTCTTTTGTAAAGTTGCAAACGACTCCCGTGAAATAGGAGCATCGTCATCACAAGTGGTATGAACTGTAGGTTCATATGGTGTATCATGCGACATAATAGTAGCTTGAGCTCTAGTCACTACTGCATTTGCAGCCTGAAAATGTCGCTCTTCCCATGCAGCAATTTGCTGTGGTGTACACTCTGTTATACCATGTATACGACCCAATATGACATCACAAATTGGATTAGGAAGAAGACAGGCGTGGATCTTCCCTGAAAAAAATGGTGTATTTAAATTAATAATGGCTGTGGGAAACATTTCCACTGTGCCTCCAAAGGTAACGCATTTGACTGTGTGGCCCGTGGCATAACGAGGATCTATCAGCGAAGTCCGTACCCCGACCGTGGTACAACCTGAATCAAATAAAAGAGAGCATGGAATATTATTGACAAGTCCTTTGTGAAACTTAAGAGATCCTTGTCCCTGATGTACAGAAGTTGCCGTGCAGACCGCAGGTAGGCTAGGCAAAATGTGTCCGCAGCGCAACGTCGTGATCGCCTTGGGCTGGAAAAGTGTTGAGCATTCTGCACAAGCTGTCACCTGATGACTATCAATAGAACAAGACATGGCATTATGAGCATCAGCACCTTTAACCTGTTCATTGTTAGCCTGAGTATCACTTAAAGCGACATTAGAATGTCTACGTGTCTGGCTCGACGATCTATCTCTTCGTCGCGATCTGTTCTGATTATTTGCATTAAAATTGCCCCAATTGTCATTCCTGCTCGCGTTAAAATTTTGATGAGTACGATAATTAGTATAATTACCATTATAATGTTGGTTAAATGTTTTATTCAACGAACCTTGTCTATTTTGTGGAACCTGAGATTTTGATCGCCAGTTTTGTTTATTATTATACCCTTGATTATGTTTGAAATTATTGTTACCAAAATCTCGCGATCTATGAGCTTGGTTCCAAGAAACATTGAATGGAGCAGATTGTTGGAATTGCTTCCCCTTATAAAAATTACCATTGTTGAAATTCTCATTATTTCCCTTATTAAAGTATCTGTCGTTACTCAATGAACGATTTCGTGAAAAATTATTTTGTTGTACGGCAAAAGCAACTGGCAATTCACTTTTAATCTGAGCATTACTTAGATCCATGGATGGGTGAGCAGTGCAGAAATTTTTAGAATGTTCTTCTAGATCTTTCATAGATAAAGGTTTCCGTTCGTGCAAAAATGCAAGAAATGCTGGATTTACTGACGATAGCACCTTATCGCGCAGTAGTAAATCGAAAAGACCTTCATACGACTTTTCTATCTTGGATAATTCGATCCATCTTTCTAGTGTTAGCCGTATTTGGGAAAGAAAATCACAAAAGTTCTTCCCTGATTGCGGTAGCAAAGTCCGAAAACGTAATCGGTATTCATTTTCTGTCATTTGGAATTTTCGGAGAAGTGAAGCTCGAAGAGCGTCATAATTATTCTTATCATTAATACTGGTGGTATGATAAACCGCCAAAGCATCTCCCGTAAGCAATCTGGATAAATATGTAGAATATAGTGATTTATCCACATTGTAAGACCTACAGGTGGCCTCAAACCTATCCAAAAAAAATATCACGTCGTCAGACGGGGGGTTAAATTTAGGTAATTTTAGGTGAATTTCCTTAAAATTATCATGCCTGGATGAAGCTTGGCCTTCGAAAGTTCTCTGCGAATTAGCTTCTTGAGTTAACCTAATTCTATCATATTCCAATTCGGCAAGTTTCAAATCATGCTGACGTTTCTTATCATTCTCTTCTGTCTCAAGCTGAAGTCTTTTTGTATTTTGTTCAGCTATTAATCTTCTTTCTTCCATTTCCTTTTGTTTAACTTCCATTTCCTTTTGTTTAACTTCATTTCCTTTTGGTTAACTTCCATTTCAATCTTAAGTTTATCTGCAGCCTCCAATCTTTTCTATTCTGCCTCATGCAGAAATCGTTTCTCTTCTAATTCAGCCTCAATCCGTTTTTTTCTCTTCTAATTCTGCCTCAAATTTCATCTTCTTCTCATTTTCCGCAGCCTCAATCCGTTTTTGATCTGCCTCAAATTGAAGTTTTTCTAGTCTTAAAGTTTCTAACTTTCTCTGTTCAGCTTCTATTTCTTGAGCTTTCCTATATTCCGACATAGCGAATTGTCGTACCTCTTCAGGAGGTATCTGAAGAGCTTTTGCTTGCTTAATGAAATAATCTAGTGAATACATTATGCTTTATAAGTAGTCACTATACTCTTAATTTCTAAATATGATAATTAATTAATGTAAATTAATTAACCTTGTTAATGCACCGAGTGGTCTTCGTTCCTGTCCTAGAACGGTATATCATACTCATATAATTGTCAAATATATTAATAATCAATAAATTAATTTATGTAATGACATGTTATGAACAGACAAAAGCCATAGACAATAGCAACAACAATGACAAGACGAGATACTCAAAGACAGTAGAAAACAGTCGCAGAAATCCAATAAAAATAAAAATGTGAAACTAAAAATAGAATGTCGTAAAGAGTTACGATGATAACTGCGATCAAATACTAAACAATACAATTGACAAGACAGTGTAAAAACATATGTTTTGTAAAGAACTGAACGATAGTCAGGTGAGGATGACGTAATATACAAACAAAATACATTATAAAACTAAGGTACGAGTAAAAATAACTGTGAAAACAACAATTAAAACTTGACTGAACAGCTAAACAAATACTATCATAAGAAGCAAGTAGCGATCGGAACTACAGCAAGGTTTCTAGCCTTGAACCGGAATTATCGCTCAATTGAAACTTATAAATCAAACCCTATAGAACATCTGACAAAGAGCCCGAATCGGCTTCGAGATGAACCTCGTTTGTCAGATCGAACACGACGAAGAATATAAAACACAGAACATGCAACATGAAAAATATATTGGTGGACATAGAAGAGAATAGGCACAGCCAAACACAATACAGCAATAAACGATACCACGTTTATACTTATCTCGGCTGATCAAACAAAAAATGTGCCTCGTCTCCGTAAATGTACGTTTGAGAATCGAAATACTTCGGCCTGAGTCTTTGAGTATAGCTCGCACGTAAATAAGGACCAAAAGGATGATGTCCAGCGTAGGTAGTCACTGGAGAACTTGGTGTTGAGGTTCATTGCTGACCTTGACCTTCTGCTAACCGTCGTGTTGATTTCATGATGAAGACACGGGTCTTTCTGTCTAACGATTTTTGGAAAGATATTGAGTAAGTTCCCTTCTTTGAAACTTGTCCAAAACACACTGTGCCGCCATTTAATGTTGGGTTCTTTTGTGATTGTAGTTGATAGTAACGATATGCTAGTGGTAGATGTATCAATGACTAGCTTAGACACGCGAATGGTTTCAATGAAAAGTTGTCAAAAGGTTATTCAATCAAATTCCAACGAGTGGTAGGCAATTGGCCAATTCATGACTAGAATCAACTCGTTGTTAAAAGTTATTCAAGTTTATTGACGAATGACAAACGGCAATCAACGACACGATCAAGACAAACGATGAGAGCATCATACTTATAGTTACCGTTGATAATAAAACATTCCTGTAGATTTCTCTATCAATCAAGTCCTTTTCTATCCAAGTGACTAGGATTCCCTAACAGTTGTCATTTGAAATACATTACGGTCATGTCCGTTAACCTTGTTCCAAGGACGTCTGTAACAGTAAACGGATTCATGCTCATGGATGACGCTTCCATATAATACTTGTTTAAATCCCAGACTTTCTCCTTATAATAATCTATACAGTTTGATATAATCCATAAAAATCCTATACGAGAATACAATCAGGTTAGCGACTTCAGTTGACTAACCTCTCCTACAAAATATGCCACGACCTTGGCATAGGCATTACAAAATATCCGATATTCAAGATATGATCAAATAGTTATCCTTTACTCGTAGGACTTCCCACTACGAAATATTTACAGTGAAGTAAAGATCTCAAAACTATGATAATTAGCAAAACGGACGATAAACCCACATTAAAGATAAGCGTAAATGGGGAAATCCTGGAACAAGTCAAGAGCTACGTATATCTCGGTCATATAATAACAGAAGATGGCAGATGTGAAACAGAAATCAAGAAGAGAATAGGAATGGCCAAAGCTACATTCAACAACATGAAACATATACTGACATCCAAACAGTTATCTCACAAATTAAAACTGAGAATCATAAAGTGTTATATATATTCTGCATTTCTGTATGGTGCAGAAACATGGACGATGAATAAGCATTTGGAAGAAAGAATTGAGGCTCTTGAAATGTGGATATATAGAAGAATGGGGCGTATCTCATGGAAAGAGATGAAAACAAATAAGCAGGTCCTAGAAAATCTAGTTATGAAAAGAGAACTAATGAGGGAGGTCAAAGTTCGACAGCTAAAATACTTTGGCCACATAAAAAGGCATAACACCTTGCAGAAGACCATAACAGAAGGGAGAGTTGAAGGCAAACGTGCAAGGGGAAGACAGCGCTATAAGTGGGAAGACAACATCAAGAGATGGACAGGAAAGAGTCTGTCAGAGTGCACCATCAAGACAAGAGACAGAAGACGTTGGAGATCCATTACAGCCAACCTTCGTTGTGGAGATGGCAACTGATGATGATGAAAGATCTCAACTGTTCCATTCTAGGAATCCAATAACATATGGATTCCCGCTAGAATCCAGTGATGATCATCTGTTCCACTTTATTCATAGACGTATTAATATACATGAAGGTTCAAACGAAACTTACGTATTGAACTGCATGTTGGCTTCATCCTGAAGACTCAACAAAAATCCTTCATAACAATTCTTCCATCGAATTGTTCAGAATCAAAATAATAACATACGGGCAGAGAGAGAGAGTCCATCTTGCCCTTACAACAGCTGACGTCATAATCCCCCAACTAGGTTACCCGTGCGCAAAGAGCAACTCATACTCTGCATTGTGCACGTCGGTGCGTGAATAAAACGTACGCACAAATAATATAACTATATCAAGACTGGTGCGTACATAGGCAGGACCGAAGACTACCCCGTTAGGTAAAACGTACGCAACATACAGTTTACCGCTTCTTTCTGGGCAGCTTGTGGTTTAAATTTGTTAGTGGCGTCAATTAGCCAAGGGCAAGGTCTTTTATTGTCACACCTCCGGCGTATCGGATGACAGGGTAAGGAAGGGTGTTAAAATTCTCAAAATGAGACGAAAATGTTGCTCTCTGTTCAATGTTTAAAATGTAGTTTTTCCATTATCTTCTTTATTTATGGGACGATTTTAGTCATTTAAAGATGGGTCGATATTTCTATCTTACTATAATATTATTCGATAAAGTGTTTACACCTACCTCTAAAGTAACATTCCCGTTGATGAATTACATAATCCTTTCTGGTGATACTTCTTTAGTTCTTATGAAATTAAATATTATTGTCCCATCGGTTACACAAAATAGGCCTAGGTTTTAAGCATAGTACGTTTCCTACACACCCGTGTGTTACCGGGGCCCGAAAGGGGAGCAAAGAATAGTAACACTGCACCCTACCACGCATGTCGTAAAAAGCGACTAAGGAGGGTATGGGCATGGGGCTGTTTACCCCATCCCGTAAAAACTTCGCACAGTGGGCTGATCACCTGCTTGCCAACCAATCTGATTACGGAAACAATGATAGATTGTTTGGTCTGTTTTTGTTCCACAAAGACGCCACTAGGCGTGGTGGAAACAGCGATAGATTGATCAATTTGTTGTTGCCCTAAGACGCCACTAGGCGTACTGGCCACATACTGCTTTGCCGGTTGATGGCTAAGGATGGAAGAAGAAGAAGAACGTTTCCTACAACAATGATAATAAAGGTACGTTTTGATTGGTTATTGTATTAGAGAGTTCCCTACCTAATGGCTTGCGGTATGGTCAGATTTAGAAAACCGTGTTGTAAGACAGAACCAAAACACGACAGAGCTCCCCCATTTAAAAAGCGTGAACCACCAGGTGGAACTTTCCTGTCTGGATTTACAATCACGGATTTCTCCCAATGGGGTTCAATCTGCCTTCCTTCTCTCCTGGTTTCCTGCAGATGGGTTACTTCAAGTAGGCACTACTTCAAGAAATTTGCCTCAACCCTCTGCGATCCAGGGATAATACTTATTGTTATGTAAATAACCAGCACAGTTGCTGCTGTCTGTCCAATTGCTGATTATCAATCAATATTCACCATTATTCTTCTCTGAGTCTGTTCAATGACATGTCCAGAGGCGTTAGATGTTCCTCAAGGTTCCAATATTTATGAGGATGGCATCTATAAACTTGGTGATAGCTGAGTTGTGTAAGGGATCCAGTAATTTCCTCATCATCCTGGATAAAACACTCGGAGTATTTTCTAATCCAAAAAGCAACATATGAAATCATAGTGCCCCTCCGAGGTTATCATAGCCAACGATGGTCTGAGCTCAGGTTTGACGGGAATCTGGCAATGCCCTTATCTAGATTCACTAGTGACTCTGTTACTGTAATTATTTCCCAAATCCAGGCAGAGTCTATTTTCACCAGAGGGTTATCTCAGCTAAACTTCACTGGCGAGATACTATGTTTCATATGGGGAAATGAATTTCCTGCACCAAGAAATCAATTCTCCCGTTTGCATGGCAGTATAATAATATCTCAATCCATGACCGTATTAAATACTTCCAATGGACTGTTTAGGGCCGGCCAACTACCACTGTTGCCGGTGCTCTCATAATGCTAATTTAATAGCCGTATGTCGAAGTGAGAGGGCTTATGGAATTCGAAGCTGCATAGTGTCAATCATAAAAAGCCTCTATGCCAACTTTACGTGTAGTGTTGGGCAGAGCAACCTAACCTTTGAGGTGAAGACAGGAGTACGACAGGGATGTCCCTTATCAACCACCCTATTTTTAACAGTCATAGACTGTGTGATGCGCCAGACAAAAGAGGGCAGTCCAAGAGGAATAAGATGGACAACATTTTCTACATTGGAAGATCTGGAATATGCAGATGACATTGCACTACTAGCACATTCACATCAACACATCCAGGAAAAAACGGATAGACTTAATAAGTTTAGCCAGCAGGTGGGCTTGAACATCAATTTAAAGAAGTCAGAGGTCATGACGCTCAATGTGAGCAACTCTGAGCCCATATCAGTAAGGAATCAGCAACTGGTACAGACAGACACCTTCACATACCTAGGATGCATAGTAACACCAGACGGCGGGGCAGGCAAAGACATCAACATCAGAATGAACAAAGCAAGAACAGCCTTTTTTAGTCTAAACAACATCTGGAAGTCCTCTCAGTACAGCACAAGCACAAAATTAAGATTATATCAGAGCTGTGTGCTTTCTGTGCTTCTCTATGGTGCGGAATGCTGGAGAGTTACAGAGAAGGAAATGTCGAAATTGTCCTCTTTTCACACAACATGCCTAAGAAAAATTCACCGAATCTTTTGGCCGAATACCATCACCAACCAAGATCTGCTTACTCGGAGGAAGCAAGAGGACATGCACACCATCATAGCTGGCAGACGCTGGAGCTGGGTTGGCCATGTCCTCAGAAGAGAACCTGATGCCATCACAAGAACAGCTATGCTTTGGACCCCTGAAGGAAAACGAAAGAGAGGCCGACCAAAAACAACTTGGCGGAGGACTTCTTCTTCTTCTGCGTTCGGTTTGTAGTCATGCTAAATCTGCAGGCCTGTCGCCAGGACGAAGTCCACAGTCTTTTCCAGGTCGGCGCGGCAGCCCCATAGCTTCTGCTGGAGCTCATCACCTTTTGGCTAGGTCGCACGTCGCAATTTGTCATGGGTTGGACAGTTCTGGAGAATGTGTTCTGGAGTCTGGATATCAGTTCCACATGGGCATTCATTCGTGTGGGATATCTTGAGGCGATAGAGATGTCCAAGTAATCTGCAGTGACCAGTTCTCAGGCGGAAAATTGTCGTCTGTTGGTGTCTGTTTAGGTGGTGGATTGGGTCATCTCTGCTGTATATATCCCCTTCCTCCTTCCACTGATTTTTGTACTTGTTGTGGATGATGGTTTTTTGCTTCCCGATAGGGCAATGGGTGGCTGTATTGTTCCATTTTACTGCCACTTCTTGATAGAGCATCTGCTTTCTCATTACCAGCGATTCCACAATGGGCAGGTAACCACTGAAGGGCAATGGTTGATGACCTTTGGATGATGTTAAGCTCAGATCTGATCTCATTCATCATTTCTGGTGTTTTGTATTGATTCCAGTAATGACCTGCAGTCAGTGAAGATTACTATCTTAGCTTGTGGCTGCTGTTCAGGTCTGGTGAGGATCTTCAGGGCTTGCAGTAGTGCCATAGCTTCTGCCCTAAAATTGGAGATCTTTCCAGTTGGGAAGGCCTTTCGGATGATCTTTCCATTTAGGAATCTTATAAAAATGCCTCCTCCACCGTTCTTTACTGCCCCCTCAGCAGATCCATCTGTGTATACATGTGTCCACTCCTTCGGGTTGTACTTTTCTTCAATCATTTCTTGAGCCAAAGTTTTTAGTTGTTGAGGGGTCAGGTGGCCTTTCTTTTTTATTTCAGGGACTTCTGTGATGATAGATATATTTCCATGGCAGTCGTCTGGCTCCTCGTAATCAATTAACATTTCAATCTCAGTAGATCGATTTGGGAGGAGGTCTTCATGGCATCGATGTAGATGTTTGGAGATGTTTAGGAAGGCGGAGGACTGTGGAGGCTGAGATGCAAAGAATGAACCAGAGCTGGGGCACTGTACGAAGGATGGCCGCCGACCGAGCAAAGTGAAATCAAGTTGTTGTTGCTTACAAGACGCCACTAGGCGTGATGGCCACTGACTGCTTTGACGGTCGGCGGCTAAGGATCAAAGAAAGAAGAAGAATGTCGAAGTGAGCTGAGCATTAGGCCAATTGCCCAATCTCCCACTTCCAATTTTTCTGGGGCTATCCCTCAGTTTCAGTTTCAAAGTTGGCTGACTAACCATACTTCTATTTTTAGCCCGTTCCAAGAATTCCGAGCAATATTGTGTAGGCGCGGGATGGGTAGTTTCCCCTCTCGGTACGAGACGGAGAGTTGCCAGTGTAACTGGTTTTATGGAAGACGATGTGTGAGAAGGTGCCGTCCTATCCACTCTGTCTACCTGTTTATGTTTACTTTCAGGCCTATGTTTGCTACAATGCTTTTCTAGGACCTGATAAGTTTCCCAACTTGGGGATGTCACCTTGCTACATGTGGCACAGGCATTTACATACTGAACAATGTCCTCAGCTATGCCTGGCCAATAATATTTCACAGATGCTTTTTGACAGGTGGTACAATTTTTCCATGTCCACCCACTGATACAACATGTGCTATTTCCATAACCTTGTCCCTATATGAAGCGGGTAGAACCAGTTGTCCATGGCCATTGGATCCTGTTTTAGCTTTTCTGTAAAGCAATCCCTCCTTCAAATAAAATTGTCCTTTCTTAGGGGTGTTACGGCTATTGGGCAATTTGCCAAAGCAAGGTTTTAATGTTTTATCTTTAGCCTGGGCCTTTGTCATCTGTTTAGGATGAATGTTTAGTGGTGGTCCCTCCTCCTTCATAGAACTTGACCTGCTCTGGAGTGTTGCCATGATCACAGGTTTTATTGGGTTCCCTAAGAAAACATATCTCCTTCCTAACACCAGCGGGTAATTAGGTTCATCACACACTGCTGCACTGATCACTCTTTCCACATAACAAGTTTTGACATTTATTCTGGCTACGGGAAGTGTCATGGTGGCTGTTCCTTTTAATGCCCTTTGTATCTCCACTTTGTCTGTGGTATACTGGTTGTCACAAGAGGTTTTGATGTTACTAAATTATGGGATAGAGATTTGGTAAACACTTGCTTGGTTGTAGCGCGACACGCCCACGCGACACCCACACACACCAGCGCAAGGTCAGCGCTGCGGTCTTTCTTTGAAGTTGGTAGACAGCGGAAATGTGACTTACGGTTAAAAGCCATACAGTATTACTGAAGAATGAGGAAATAGCTATATAGGAATGTATGGCCGACTTTAAAAGTTTGCATTTACTGGACATTAAATTATTCACTACAGGAGAACGCATGGTTGGAATAATATTAAATAAATATAACTCAACAAAGGAGATAGGCTAGGAATTATATCCAAAAGGATATTATTCAAATATAAATAGTTTTAAAGATAATTAATATTTTTCACCTTCATCACATCGGCTAAAAGTTAGCTAATAATCTTTAAAAATTTATTACACTAACAAGCCTCAACGGAATTGTATAAAACTTATATGTAATGAAAGCCCCATATGGGGAAAAGGAAATGATATATAGGAAGGAAGGAAGGAGATAAGTGTGTGAGTGACAGAAGAGAAAAACGAGTACAGGAAAAGCACAGATTGTTTCAAATAGCTTCAAAACAGGAGATGAAACTAAAATCTTTTGGGGAATTTGGGAGCTGCTTTCTCGTACGCGCGAGAGACTGAAATATAAGGACAGAGCGGCGCATTGTAAATCACACACCAAATCCAGAAGCCAGAGTGAGAAACTGGAGGACAGCCTCTGCAAGAAAAGTTCTATTTTCACGCTGCATGCAGGGCAGATTAAGTTAAGCCAATACAGTCTCACCGTGAGCTTATTAATCCTAAGAGGGTATGTAAGTTTATTAAAAATATATGTATTACTAATATCATTTTATTTCAGATTTTATTTCTGATTGATTGTAGCAGATATAATAAAAAAGGGAATGACGCTAACCAGAGATAACCTTCACCGGCATTGTCAGGAAGCATAACCATTAATTGGTTAGCCAAATATATTATGGCTAATTCTTGCCTGGAAGCTTACGACATACCAGCAAGTACATAAGTGACTTGACATCCATAAGTGGAAGGCAAAGGTTATATCGTACCCATGTATCATAACATGTGATTTATTCATGTATATTGTTAATTCTGCACCTTATACATTATCTTATCATGCTATCTCTGTAATATACTACCATGATTCATTCATTTACATACAAACACTGAAGACATGGTCGCATCATGAACAGCAGAGGGTGGTGAGATTGTTAGAACAATGGCCACCTATTACTTCTTGTTCCAGGTTTTTATGATCAATGTTTATGATCATTCCTGATCGAGAAACTAAAGACTTGAAGAAGTTGATCCAGCTCACTGAAGCCTAGAGGTCAACCAAACTTCAACACCTTAGTCCCCCGTAGTTATAGGGCGGGCTGAAGGAAAGTCTTCCGTACTCCAGTGTGTCGGAGGAACCTCGAGCAGACGTGGATAAAGTTGAGTTTATATATTTCCATCCAACAAATCCTGTGAGCAGTTCTAAAACGACTTTCTAATGATGAAAACTAGATGGCAAGAGATAATGTGACAAACTTGTTTTATAAATTCAGTGGAAGATAAATCCAAGACTTTTTCTATTAGTTATTTTAATTTGTAACTGTAAATAATCATACATTTTACCATCTTCCAACACCCATTTATCATTACAAGAATATATAGATGTACATAATAAATTGGATAATTGTACTCATTTGACTTGTTAAATTTTTAACTGTTAAATTTTGAGTTACTTTTTCTAATTTAATTATAATATCACATAGGGTTACGATAGCGAAGTAGCATCTTATACTTCTGAAGCCTAAATCTATTGTCCAGCTCAGAGTATTCACAGCTGTAACTCACTTGTGATACCAGTGTACTTCTCGGGCACTGGAACTTCATACTTTCTGGAGAGAGATTCTACTTCTGCTCTACCACTACTATCATACTAGGAAAACCTTTCGCTACATTGGGGGCTCGTCCGGGATATTATTTTGTATCCTGGGCCACTATCTATGTATTCTTCTATCTTGAGCCACAAATAGTTTGTAAAAATAAATTTTTTTTTTTTTGGAAAAAATTCTAAAAACTTAGAAATTTGTTTGTAATAGTAGTACCATTGAGTACGAAGTAAATAGGAAACGCTCACAAGGTTTTAAGGATTTGTCTTGTTCAAAGTAATTAATTGATTTTAATTAAGTTAGTTTGTTAGTGAAGATAAAATTATATACCCTCTGGTAAGTAAGCATCATGGCTGAATTGGTGAAGTTTAGAGCTGCGATTATGCAGGAAGGAAAAGACTTGGGTATGACAGGAGATGCTCTAATTCGATATATCACAACTGAAGTGGATAAATATTTAGATAGAGAGACCAAAAGAATGGAAGTGAGGCTGAAGCTAAGAAATTAGAGGCAGAAAGAGAGACCAAAAGAATGGAAGTTGAGGCTGAAGCTAAGAAATTAGAGGCAGAAAGAGAGACTAAAAGAATGGAAGTTGAGACTGAAGCTAAGAAATTAGAAGCAGAGAGAGAAGCCAAAAGACTGGAAAGAGAAGAAAAGAGACTAATTTTGGAAGCTGAAGAAAGAAGGTTACAAAGAGCGCATGAGTTAAGTTTAAAGGAACTTGAACTCCAGGGAGCAGCTAGCAATCATGGTGCTAGCTCACCTCACTCTGAGAGTAGCTCCAACCATAGCGCGGCAAATGGAGCCATGAGTTTCCACCTGGATCCATTTATTGAAAAAGAGGACGCCATTGAGTCGTACCTGGATAGATATGAGAGACTGGCCTCTACCTATGGATTGGAAAAGGAAAAATGGAGCCTTAAGCTATCTCAGGGGTTGAGGGGAGTTTCATACGATGTTTATTTAAAACTCTCAAAAGAAGACCAGGAAGATTATGAAATCTTAAAACAAGCTTTACTGGTCAGGTACGAAAAGAATTCTGAATCTTATAGAAAGAGATTCCGAACTGCTAAGCTACTTCCAGGAGAAAACTATCACCAGTTTTCTGCCAGATTGGAAACTTATCTGACAAAATGGATTAGCTTAGGAAAGTGTCAAGATATAAAAGAAATGGTCATGATGGAGCAACTGAGAGAATCCATGCCTCAAGAAATGAGAAAATTTCTTATGGAACAAGGAGCTGAGAGATTGGAAGATATTTTAACCATGGCTGAAAGATATCAAGCAGCTCAGTCAGAAGTATCAGGAAATAAGAAGAAGCAGGGTGAGAACTTCAAACCTTCACAAAACTTTACCAACTATGAACACAGGGACAATTCCAACAAGAACAAACACAGAACTGATTATAAAGACAAAAACCCTCTAGGATCAGAAAAGAAACCTCCAAGAAAGGAAGGAAAGTGGTGTAAATCTTGCCAAATGAGTAACCACAATACTGCGGAATGCAGACGGAAAAACCCTCCTCATCACGCTGCATGCCTTACAACAGAGAACAAGGGAAGGAAGGACCTGGCAGATAGTCAGAATGACCTCCATCATCCCCCTGTCTGTGAGGAAGTGACCTTGAATGGCACCCAAGTACTGTGCTTATATGATACAGGCTTGGACTTTGACTCAGTAGTGTGCTCTTCTCTGGTGAGTCCGGAACAGATAACCACAGAAACAGTGGAAATCAGAGGACCAGTCAAGGGAGCAGGAACCATGACACTGCCCATAGCCCGAATCAACATAAGATCTCGCTATGTGGAAGGAGAGATCAAAGCAGCAGTGATGGACAACCCTATCTACCCATTAATACTGGGATGTAGATATGTCTTTCTAGGAGAACCTATAAGACCCATAGTGATGGCAACAGTCCAGACCAGGGCAAGCTCTAAGAAAGAGGAGGACACTATCATCAATACTCATCCAGAAGAGATGAGAAAGGCTCAAACTGCTGACAGTACATTGAAGCCTTGCTTTGGCAAATTACCTAAAAGCCATAACCCTCCAGAGAAAGGAGACTTATATATGAAAAAAGGCCTACTATATAGAAAAGCTGGAACAGGACCAAAAGGACATGGACAGCTTGTAGTGCCAAAATCATACAGGGAGCAGGTTATGAAGCTAGGACATGCTATACCCTTCAGTGGACATATGGGAATAGGGGCCACTGGACAACGGATAGCCTGTCACTACTTTTGGCCAGGGATCACAGAGGACATAAAGAGGTATGTGAGATCCTGTCCAGAATGCCAAAGAGTAGCTCCTAAACATAGGACTGCACCAGCAACACTGGGAGAAATGCCCATCATGGGAACGCCCTTCGAACGTGTTGCCGTGGATATTGTTGGACCCCTCAGTAGGACCAAGAAGAGAAATGCATATATCTTAACCTTGGTCGATACTTGCTCTATGTGGGGAGAGGCAGTAGCAATGTCATCGATAGATTCGAAACATGTGGCAGAGGCACTGTTAACAATATTCACCCGATTAGGTTTCCCACATCAAATATTGACTGACAATGGTTCTCAGTTTAGGGGAAAGCTAACACAAGAAGTATTCAGGTTATTTCAAGCTAGACATTATCACTGTAGCCCGTACCACGCCCAAGGGAATGGTCAAGTAGAGCGGTTCAATGGCACGCTCATTTCAATCCTTAGAAAGTTGGCTAGTGAGAAACCTGAAACTTGGGACACATACTTACCCTCAGCACTATTTGCCTATAGGGAAGTCCCACATAACTCCACAGGATTGGCTCCAGCTACATTGTTGTTTGGACGACCAATCAAAGGTCCACTGGAAGCATTGTTGCGGACATGGACTGATGAAAAAGCAGAAGAAACCGTGACTTCTTCATACCAATACGTCAACGAGTTGACATCTCGATTGAAAACAAGTTGGAAACTGGCAAATGATAACTTGAGACAGGCCAGGAGGAAGCAGGCTGCTTACTACAATAAAACAGCAAAAGATAGGGAACTTGAGGTGGGAGAAAAGGTTCTGTTACTGTTGCCCAGCAGCAATAATAAATTGCAAATTGGATGGCAGGGACCCTACGTCATATTGGAAAAACTTTCCCGGACCAACTATAAGATTGACAAGAAAGGAAAGGAGAAGGTGTATCATGTCAACCTTCTTAAAAAGTATTATGACAGGGAAGCATCAGAAGTTGCCCATATCATGACCCTGGCCATTGCAACAGAAATGCAGGATGAACCAATTTCCTCCATGGAATACCCCCTATCAACTACGGAAAGCTATGCTCAGGTTAATGTGAGTGAACATTTAACTCTTGAGCAGAGGAAAAAGGTTCAGGAGGTGTTAGAAATCCATGCTGATGTACTCACAGATAAGCCGGGGTGTACTAATCTGTTAGAGTATGACATGACGATTACTGACCCTACACCAGTTTGTATGCGGACATACCCTATACCTTATGCTAAAGGACAGGCACTCAAGGATGAGATTGATTATCTCTTAAAAGAGAAAATTATTTCAAAGTCTGAATCTCCCTACAGCTCAAGTGTGGTGCTATTAAGGAAGCCTAGTGGTGAACACAGGTTATGCATTGATTATAGGAAACTAAATGCTATCACTGAATCTCAGGTAGACCCATTACCTGACACCAATCAGTTGTTTGCTACATTGAGTAAGGCTCGGTATTTTTCAAAAGTAGATCTAAGCAAGGGATACTACCAAATACCAGTGAAACCAGAAGTTAGGAAACTGTTAGCCTTTAGTACACCGGATGGACATTACGAGTTCAATGTACTCCCATTTGGTTTAAAGAATGCTCCAAGTATCTTCACCAGAATGATGAGGAAATTGTTGGAACCATTACAAAATCCTCATATCACCAACTTCATGGATGATATTCTGATTGCTACCACTACATTCGAGGAACACGTAGTAGCACTCTCCATGTTGTTAGGTAGATTAAGAAAAACGGGATTGACAGCACGCCCAACTAAGTGTCATATTGGATGTGAGACATTGGAATTTTTAGGTCACACTATCTCTACAGGGCAAATGTCTCCGGACCCAAAGAATGTAGAGAAAATGAGAAAAGCACCAAGACCACAAACTAAGAAGGATGTAAGATCCTTTGTGTCACTGTGCGGGTTTTATCAGAAATATATACCCCATTTTAACTCATTGTGCGCGCCATTAACCGACTTAACCAAAAAAGGTCAGCCGGATAAAATACAATGGACTGTGGAGTGTGAACAGGCTTATACAGAGTTGAAAAATAAGCTGACAAATAAACCTATCCTTGCCCTTCCCGATCTCACACAAGAATTCGTACTAAGAACGGATGCTAGCAATGTAGGCATCGGAGCAACATTACTACAGCGGGCAGACACACCGCCACATATGCTATTACCAGTAGCTTTTGCCAGTAGAAAGTTAAATACAGCTGAGAGAAATTATTCTACCGTTGAACGTGAATGCCTCGCTTTGGTCTGGTCGATCAACAAATTCGCCCCTTTTCTTTACGGGAAACACTTCATTGTGGAAAGTGATCACCAGCCTTTGATGTTTTTAGCAGTGTCTAAAAAATTAAATTCACGACTTTTAAGGTGGAGTTTACTGTTATCTCCATATTCGTTCAATGTGAGATACATACCAGGACGGGACAATCTTGGACCCGATTTTTTAAGTAGGCATCCTATCAAAGGAGATATAGAGAAACAGAAAATTAAGGAGGAACTGCAGCATGTGTTACCAAAAAGTTAACCGTGCAGGCACTGTTTTAAAGAAGAGGGCTCTGTAGCGAGATTTGGTAAACACTTGCTTGGTTGTAGCGCGACACGCCCACGCGACACCCACACACACCAGCGCAAGGTCAGCGCTGCGGTCTTTCTTTGAAGTTGGTAGACAGCGGAAATGTGACTTACGGTTAAAAGCCATACAGTATTACTGAAGAATGAGGAAATAGCTATATAGGAATGTATGGCCGACTTTAAAAGTTTGCATTTACTGGACATTAAATTATTCACTACAGGAGAACGCATGGTTGGAATAATATTAAATAAATATAACTCAACAAAGGAGATAGGCTAGGAATTATATCCAAAAGGATATTATTCAAATATAAATAGTTTTAAAGATAATTAATATTTTTCACCTTCATCACATCGGCTAAAAGTTAGCTAATAATCTTTAAAAATTTATTACACTAACAAGCCTCAACGGAATTGTATAAAACTTATATGTAATGAAAGCCCCATATGGGGAAAAGGAAATGATATATAGGAAGGAAGGAAGGAGATAAGTGTGTGAGTGACAGAAGAGAAAAACGAGTACAGGAAAAGCACAGATTGTTTCAAATAGCTTCAAAACAGGAGATGAAACTAAAATCTTTTGGGGAATTTGGGAGCTGCTTTCTCGTACGCGCGAGAGACTGAAATATAAGGACAGAGCGGCGCATTGTAAACCACACACCAAATCCAGAAGCCAGAGTGAGAAACTGGAGGACAGCCTCTGCAAGAAAAGTTCTATTTTCACGCTGCATGCAGGGCAGATTAAGTTAAGCCAATACAGTCTCACCGTGAGCTTATTAATCCTAAGAGGGTATGTAAGTTTATTAAAAATATATGTATTACTAATATCATTTTATTTCAGATTTTATTTCTGATTGATTGTAGCAGATATAATAAAAAAGGGAATGACGCTAACCAGAGATAACCTTCACCGGCATTGTCAGGAAGCATAACCATTAATTGGTTAGCCAAATATATTATGGCTAATTCTTGCCTGGAAGCTTACGACATACCAGCAAGTACATAAGTGACTTGACATCCATAAGTGGAAGGCAAAGGTTATATCGTACCCATGTATCATAACATGTGATTTATTCATGTATATTGTTAATTCTGCACCTTATACATTATCTTATCATGCTATCTCTGTAATATACTACCATGATTCATTCATTTACATACAAACACTGAAGACATGGTCGCATCATGAACAGCAGAGGGTGGTGAGATTGTTAGAACAATGGCCACCTATTACTTCTTGTTCCAGGTTTTTATGATCAATGTTTATGATCATTCCTGATCGAGAAACTAAAGACTTGAAGAAGTTGATCCAGCTCACTGAAGCCTAGAGGTCAACCAAACTTCAACACCTTAGTCCCCCGTAGTTATAGGGCGGGCTGAAGGAAAGTCTTCCGTACTCCAGTGTGTCGGAGGAACCTCGAGCAGACGTGGATAAAGTTGAGTTTATATATTTCCATCCAACAAATCCTGTGAGCAGTTCTAAAACGACTTTCTAATGATGAAAACTAGATGGCAAGAGATAATGTGACAAACTTGTTTTATAAATTCAGTGGAAGATAAATCCAAGACTTTTTCTATTAGTTATTTTAATTTGTAACTGTAAATAATCATACATTTTACCATCTTCCAACACCCATTTATCATTACAAGAATATATAGATGTACATAATAAATTGGATAATTGTACTCATTTGACTTGTTAAATTTTTAACTGTTAAATTTTGAGTTACTTTTTCTAATTTAATTATAATATCACATAGGGTTACGATAGCGAAGTAGCATCTTATACTTCTGAAGCCTAAATCTATTGTCCAGCTCAGAGTATTCACAGCTGTAACTCACTTGTGATACCAGTGTACTTCTCGGGCACTGGAACTTCATACTTTCTGGAGAGAGATTCTACTTCTGCTCTACCACTACTATCATACTAGGAAAACCTTTCGCTACAGAGGTCAAGCTATGTAAGTTCCCAGAGTAAGGAATGGTGATGATGGAGTTCTCTGGGTCCCTAACTGCTATCTCTTCAGATCTCACCAAGAGTAAAATTTATATTATTGTTTGTTTTAATTTGACTCAATAATTGTCTAGGGATAAATTATATTTTACTAATATATAATTCCAAAACAGAACTTTAACTGTAATAAACTTATTAAGAAAGACTGTTGGAAATTTTATATACAATTTAATTATCCTGAACCTCAAACTTTTCAGGTCAGGAATACTCAAAAGGAATTGAAATAATATTTACACTTTAAAATAAATAACAGGAAAATTTCGGTCCATGAGGCATATTGTACTGGTGTAAGACAAGGTGATATCCTGTCACCTTACCTTTTTATACTCCTCATGGACGATGTCATTAAGGCATGTAAGGAGAGAACAAGAAAGTATTCAGTGGGGTACTGGAAGATGAGACAGGTCTGTATTTCGGAGCTGGCATCTGCTGATGATGTTGCCCTGATTGCTAAATCAGAGGCACATCTCCAATTCAACCTGCAAGTCTGGAAGGAAGAGCTGGAGAAGAGAGGGATGGTCATAAGCAGCTCTAAAACAAAATCCATGGTGATATCACGAGAAGAAAGAAGACATCAGATTAAGCTGGGAGAACAGGTCCTGGAGCAGGTAGACCATTTTAAATACCTCGGAGCTATTATTGACCGAAAGGGAGGCATTAAAGAAGAATTGGCCACTCGAAAAGCAGCAGCTGGGAGACTTTTTCAGGCCATAAATCGTGGATTCCTCAGCAAGAGAGAGGTTGGTAAGAAAACGAAGATGGCTGTATACCGCTCTACCTATGTCCCAGTCTTGACGTATGGAAGCGAGTCATGGGCAATGACTACAAACCACAAAAGCCAGATCCAAACCTCAGAAATGAGGTATCTGAGGAAGGTGGTTGAAGTAACAAGAAGAGACATGGTACGCAACCAGATGATACGTCAAGGCCTTAAATCCCACCCCCTGCAGACCCAAGTAGAACAGTCCCAACTAAGGTGGTGTGGCCATGTCTGCAGAATGGGAGAAGATCGGCTACCACGACAAGCATGGGAAACAAAGAGCCAAGGATCCAGACCCCCAGGACGACCCAAAGTCCGCTGGGAGGACAACATTAGACAATCTTTGAAGGACCGAGGACTAGAATGGAACCAGGCCAGGAGGAAGACAGCCGATAGGATAGTCTGGTGCTCTCTCTTCCAAACCTCTACACCTCACGGTAGAAGGGGAACGACTAAGTAAGTAAGAGGCATCTTGTTCACGGGAAGCTTTTTTCACGTTATATTCACTAAATGTCAATTTTTACTGTATCTTGAATGTTGGCTTTATATCTGTAGATAGTCTATATGTCTATTCCTTTGCATCATAAAAAGGTAAGTTTAAGTATACTGTCTATGTTCAACTTGGGTGAGCTTCTGAATTTATGTCACTGGCTGGTAACTTATCTGTGGCTGCTGTTGAATTTCTCTGCCCACGTCATGACCAACCGATTTGCATATTCTTGAGGAAAATACTGCTGGATAGAGCTCCTGACTTATGCCGAGCTGTGGTCTCCAGCAGCCTCCCGTAACAATGGCCAGAGATCTCTTCAAGATACTGAGATTGAACCTGGAATCAAGGATAACCACATTCTATGTAGGCATCTGCTTCAACCCACATACACATAAAGGACGTCACAACTCACCTTTTTCAGATATTGTGCTAACAGGTTGCACTAGACATATATTTTCTTTTCTACTGTCTGTTTCCTGTGATTATCTTTTCCTGTATGGATTCCATGTTAATGTCCTGAGCCCAATGCTTGGCTTCCGTACGATAATCAGGTTAAGTAAAAATAGTATGTAACAGCTTGATTTCTTTATGCCGACAATTCCTGTAAGCCTAATACAGTATCTTTTTACAGTGAATCACTCCAGACGAAAATACAAATTTAATTCCCTACTAGAACTTACTGGTCGTAATTATGCCATATTTTCAAACACCATACACATTTTTTCAGTTTCTCTCGCATCTCGAGCATGTGTCTAACATTATACACTGCCACAATTTAGGTCAATGTGACCGTGACACATCCGTCCTGCAGTTTCACTTTTGAATCGGTACTGAACCTTTTTGGCTGGTTATCAATAATTAACAAAATATACAAATAAAGATATCTTTCTTACCCTCGGGTAATTATGCACACATACACACGCTGAATCTGGCCCACATAAGGATCTAGAGCTGCTTTCAAGTCCAGGAAGGCAAAAGACGTGGTCGATACGGTCTTTACTTCTGTCAGCTATGTGCTAAGTTTTAAAATTGAATGGCGGAAAACCACAAGAGGTTGTTACTATTTATAGCACTACACCCGCCCAATCAGGAGTAAAGTCAAAATGTTCTCCCAAGAAATTTTGACTTACTTTTCATTATCCTGTTTGTATAATCTGACTAACCTTTAATATTAAATATTACCCTTAATATTGGACCGATTTAACTTATGGAAGATGATAATTAAACGGCCAATTGTTCTCTATCGTTCTATATAGATATGCCTTTCGTACTCCTACGCATTTCAATCTGGGTAATTTTTCAGTAATTAAATTGGGCCTTACCCTGATATGAAAATCTTACCAAAATCCATTTTACTAAGTCAATATAATTTTATTATGAGGGAATCTTTATGTTTATATGTTAAGCAATATCAGCGCTATAATTTGAGATATCCCTTTCATTTTAATTATCTGTAGTTATTTAGCAATAAAATATCTTCTTTCGGTCAAAAACACAAAATAGCCTATATTTTCATGTCAACCAAAATTTTCTTATCACTACAAGAAAAGGAAACGATTTGATTGGTTGTTAAATTTGTACTATGCTCTTAGATAATTTTTGGGTGGGCGGTAACTTTTGACTTGGTTCCCAGACAAATTCAAACTGCCCTAGATAAATTTTTGGTGGTACATTTAACTTGGCCCTCAGACAAATTTCAAATACTGTAGTTATTTATAGATTTTAAAATATAACTAGTTTATGAGCGGGGAAAATTTTGAGCGTGTTGTCATACAGGTTCACTTCACTACACTGGTCAGGGTGCACCAGGGTTTCACTCACAACTGAGTCATGTTGAAATCCTGAATCGTAAAGGCACTTGAATTTAGTACCATTACAGGTTACTTCTTCACAGATGGAGGGGGGGGGGGATGATGGAGATCTACCGAATTGACTGTCGGTTCCTTCCTGCCCTTTCCCACTGTTATCATACATGCAGCGTGATATGGAGGGACTTTCCTACCACATTCGGTTGTATGGTGGTTATTCATTTTGCAAATTTTGCACCACATATCAACCATCTGTAGGGTTTCCTATCCTGTACCTGAGGGTTCCTGTCTCTTTGGTCATATTTAGGTTTGTCATAACCTTGTCTGTATCTAGAGTGTTGGTCCCTATTATCATATTCATCCTGGTTTTGTGGGGCTCTATTACTATCTCCTTGTTTCTTTATGCCTGCTATCTCTTTCTGAGCTGCCTGATATCCTTCAGCAACTGTTAAAATATCCCCCAGTCGCTCTGCACCTTGCTCCGTGATAAATTTTCTCTTGTCTGGAGGCATAGACTCTCTCACCTGCTCCATCTTGACCATTTCTTTCAGGTCTTGACATTTTCCTAAAGCAGTCCACTTCTCCAAGTAGGTTTCTAATCTTGCAGAGAACTGGTGGTAAGTTTCTCCAGAAAGTAGCTTAGCAGTCCTAAATTTCTTTCTATAAAATTCTGAGTTCTTTTCGTAGCGAACTATCAATGCCTGTTTCAAGATTTCATAATCTTCTTGGTCCTCTCTGGCAAGTATTTCAAAAACTTCATATGAAGCTCCTCTCAGCTCTTGTGATAGCTTAAGGCTCCATTTCTCTTTCTCTAGGCCATAGTTATTAGCTAATCTCTCGTACCTACTCAAATAAGACTCAATCTCATCACTTTTCTCCACAAATGGGTCCAAGTGAAAATTCATGGCTCCATTCGAGGCACCATGACTTGCACTAGTATCAGCTGTAGTTGGACTACTTCCATTTACTGGAACAATACCCTGAAGTTCAAGTTCTTTCAGTCTCAACTCATGTTCCCTTTGCAACCTCTTTTCTTCAGCCTCCATTTGCCTAGCCTCCCAATCAGCTTCTAATTTCCTAGCCTCAGCTTCCCTATCAGCTTCTAATTTCCTAACCTCAGCTTCCCTATCAGCTTCTAATTTCCTAACCTCAGCTTCCCTATCAGCTTCTAATTTCCTAACTTCCCTATCAGCTTCTAATTTCCTAACCTCAGCTTCTATTTGTAACCCTTTAGTTTCCGCTTCTAATTGTAAACTTTTTTCAGTTTCTAATTTCTTCTCATTCTATATATTTGTCACACTCGGTAGTAACATATTGGATAAGAGAATCCCCATTTAAGCCAAAATCCTTTGCCGACTGCACTGTAGCAGATCTAAACTTTGCCAAGTCTGCCATTCTCATACACTCTTATTAAAATTAATTACAGACTTAAGACCAAATTAATATAACTAATTAATTAATTAAAACCACTGTCAAATGGGAGAGGGGCAGCTCCAGCAAGTTAGGATTCTGTAGCTGTGTTCATACGGCAAAACAATTCTTTATACAGTTCTCGTCTCAACTCACTATGGCGAAACAAGTGAGGTATTTCTGGCAATAAAAATACTATATGCGATGGTAGTGTGGAAACTGCATGTTGAATGCACAAAGCCGGGACCTCAAGACGCAGCAATAGAGACCGCAGTCAGCGACTCATAGCTTGACTGCCTGCGTCAGGACCAGCGAACCAGAGCTGGTCAAGACCGCACTCCACCTCCACGTGGTGGTCCTGGAAACAGTCTGCAGCTGTGCAGGCTGGCTGAGCGAGTGTGGATCGAAATGGGAAGGCAAACCCGGTCCTAAAAAATGCCGTGCAGAAGTCGGATGTGTCGACCGAAAGGTGCAGATATCACAGCTTAGGCGTAAACAGACACAACGCAACCACCGTCCTTTTCAGGGCGAACGAAGAAGAAGAAGAAGAATGCACAAAGCCAGAGTATGGCAAATACATCTGAGTTGTACACAGTGAGGATACACATCTCTCAATAAGACTACACCAAGTTGTTACAATCAGTCATAGTTTACACACTATGCGATCCACAACCAATGCAGTATGGACTCTGGTCGAGTTCCTGGCTATATTGTCACAAATACATACTACGCAACGCAACAGCAGATATAAAAAAATTGCAAATAATCAGTAGGTCACATTGTATATGGGGATTGAAACGGTGGCCTAGATGTCTATGTGACCGTAGTTAATGGGCTGCAATTTATATTAGCTTCAATCGTTATGTTTTGTACTTCTTTGATATAATTAAATACACCTATAGCTTTCAGTCGAAGCAATTTAAGCATGTTAAAAAAAAAAAGCATCAAAAAGCAAAATTAATTATTTATCAATTTGTTGACGCCAACCACTGTTTAAAAAAAAAAAAAAAAAACACTAAAAAAAAAAAATCAAGATTTGTGGAAATTTGGCGTTAAAAAAAAAGCCAAATTGGCCACCCTGAAAAAAAAAAAAAAAATAGCATTATGTACAATGTAAAACACCCCCCTTCCCCCAAGCACTCTCAAGGAAAGTAACTCTGAATCATTTCTATGGCAGTAGGTTGTTGTGTGTGTGGTTTTTTTTTCAAGTTTTATAAAAGAATCTGTTAAAAACAAAATACGGAAATTCACACTGAATCGATTTGATATTGCTTGATGTGCTGTGGAGGTTGCTGTCCTTTATTTTTTAAATTACATTGAGATTAGTGCTCACTGTTGTTTTTGTTGAACAATGGATGGGTTTGAAAAAAAATCGAAAAAAGGTGATTCGTCTTACGAGGACAAAAGACAAAGAAAGTAGTCTACGTTACGGCCACAAGGCCTTATTCAGGAAAAGAAAGAAAGTGAAGGCTAGATAGGAGACATAAGAACTTAAATAAAAATAAAACCTAGGTACTTCCCTGAAGGCGAAGCATCGAAATTTTATCACTACGCTTGGCTGAAAAGAAAGTCATCCACGTCTTACCGCAGTTCCCCTCAACTTCCTCGATTTTTGTTGAACAGGACTGAATCCCAATATTAGATTATTTGCAGGCATCAAATTTACCTATAAATATAGAAGAGGTGTTGAAGGCGAAGGTCTGATGATGTTCTTACAATACATATGACTAATGGCAAGTGAAAGTCAATTAAATATCTAACTGGAAACACCAGGTCTTTATACCCATCCCCAAGAATATTATTTTTGTTTGGCTTTGTTTTATCTCATTTTTGTTTGTTTGTTTGGTTTTTTTTTAAACATAAAAGAAAAATTGGTAATTTTGATTTGCCATATTTACAGTGATTTGACAGATGTGATGCCACTTTTCCATATGAGCAGTTATTCATCTTATTTGGAATTGAAAACACTATATATCCTAATTATAAATCATCGGAGGTTGAATGGGATATTTTTCATCATTTAAATAAAAAGTTTTATTTTTTTAAATGAGAAAGAAGGAAAAATAAATACACACCACCCTAAATCTTTAAAAACAATACTCACTTTTAGTTGAAACTGATAACACATGGTCAGTTGAAATGAATAGTCTGACATATTCTTCTATGCCATCCAAATAAGTCACCCATTAGCATTAAGGGGTTAAAATGAAAAACAGCGGCCTCAAAAATATAATTCAGAGATGCAGTAATAAGAGGTTAGGAATCCAGATTAAGGTTAGGTTTAGGATTCCTTTCCCCTTATTACTGCATCTCTGAATTCCATTTTTTTTTTAAAGAAATGACAGGTGATGTTAATTGTTTGTGCTTATGCTAGAAGTCCCAACTAAGATGGTTTGGCCATGTCTGCAGAATGGGAGAAGATCGGCTACCACGACAAGCATGGGAAACAAAGAGCCAGGGATCCAGACCTCCAGGACGACCCAGAGTCCGCTGGGAGGACAACATTAGACAATCTTTGAAGGACCGAGGACTAGAATGGAACCAGGCCAGGAAGAAGACAGCTGATAGAATGGTCTGGCGCTCTCTCTTCCAAACCTCTACACCTCACGGTAGAAGGGGAACGACTAAGTAAGTAAGTAAGTAGCTTATGCTAGACATATTCCATGTTGCTGATTTCTGTCAAACGTTCATAAATTTACGTCAGACTAAGGAAATTCCATAGAATGCAGACTCACTTATACCATGAAGTAAAAGGTTGAATTTGGTTTTTTGTTTTTTTTGTGATGCCACTTTACCGTATCAGCATTATTCATATTATCTGGAATTGGAAACAATATATATCCTAATTCTAACCATCAGAGGTTTAATGGGATATTTTTCATCATTAAATTTAAACAAAAAACACCATTTGTTAATATCAGATCTATAGAGTGTGTATACATAAAGATAAGAATCTTCAACTGAAATGTCAAAACTATCCTACTAAATGGCTCTGAACCATGGAAAACAACAAATATGACAAGCAGAAATATACAGACTTTTATAAATGAATGCTTGTGCAGAATAAGACTAAATAAGGGTTGGGATCTTTATAATAATAATAGCCCCCCTTCAGTCATAACTGACTATGGGAATGTGCCCCTGAGGTGACAGCCCTTCAGTCATAACTGACTATGGGAATGTGCCCCTGAGGTGACATCCCTCAGCTGCTTATTTTCCTGGTGCTCCTTTCAACGTTTTTTCTGCTTGTTGTGTGAGCTTCTTTTCGCCCAATCTAAGATGGCGCAAAAAACAGCATCGCCACTTGGTGCAATCGGCAGCTTCATCCTCCCACGTTGCTGGATTTATGTCCAGTGCCCTTATATCTCTGTTGCACACATCATTGAACCTCAGCTGTGGTCGCCCAACTGTTCTTTTGCCATCTGCTAGTTGTCCGTAGAAGATATCTTTCGGGATGCGACCATCTTCCATGCGGTGGACATGGCCAAGCCAGCATAGTCTGCGCTGTCTAAGCAGTGTATACATGCTTTGAAGGCCAGTATGTGACAACACCTCGACCACCAATGCCAATTCATTGTTGTCGATAGTGATAATTGGTGCAGCACCCACATCCTGAATTAGCATATTCATTTTATTTAGACTTATTGTGAGGCCAAACTCCTTGCATGCTTGAGCGAAGCGATTCATCAAGCTCTGAAGCTCCTGTTCGCTTTGAGTGATGACTGCAGGTTCATCAGCAAACAACAAGTCTCTTATAGTGACCCTTCTGATTTTTGTTTTTGCCTTCAGCCTTGAAAGATTAAACAGACAGCCATCTGACCTAGTGTGAAGACATATTCCTTCAGTTGCATCTCTGAATGCATGTTTCAAGAGTAAGGCAAAGAAGATCCCGAAGAGGGTCGGAGCCAGAACACAACCTTGTTTAACGCCTGTCATTCCTAGAATGGACAAACGGAGTCGATTGCCTTGTTTGAATTACCGTAGAGGGAGGATACCTACGAGGAAACGAAGTTAATTGATTTTTGTATGCTTCACATGTTTTAATATGCCATTTTCGCCAATGCCAAAGTCATGGCATGGATTTTGTGGAGAGGTTAGTTAAAACCCAAATACTAACCCAGATGTAGCTTCATGTTTACGCCATTGATAGTATGTTTTGAACCTACGTGGTAGGAAGGAAGTCTTGGATCAAGACAGTCTTTTGTTGGATGAATGCGGGATTCAGTGATATGGGAATTACGTATTTAGTTGGATTGTCCTCAGACAAGGTCAACGGACATTTATATCTTACTGTTTCAAACTTAGCATGAACATTACTGGATTCTTATTACGTGAATGTAAGGAAGGTGTTTGAAAGGGATCTACCGCTATACCTGACCACCATCATAGATGTACATAATTTTCATCAGCGTATCATTACTATGCATCCATGTTGATTGTCTCCATCAAGAACATTGTCTCGTATTGTTGAACGTATACTGTCAATAAATGATGTTAAACTGTACCACCCGCCTTACAGTTTGCTTCAGTTCACTTCAGTTCACAGCAGGCCTTGGTGGATGTGCCTGAAGTTATGCATCGTTATCTGTTGAACTAATTTTGACAGTTTATTTGGATTCGCGTCTTATCAGCATGATCTTACCGTCATATGTAGAGACCCTGCAGAAAAGGTCCTAACAGTAATTGGTGGATACATAAAGAGAGTGCAACAGTAATTGGTATGCCAGTGTGTCTTGAATTACTCAGGATTCAACACGGGAACTACCTCACAAGTTCCACAATAGTCGAAAATACGTGGATTTTCTAACAATACATACTCCGGATAACGGCTACCAGAAGGTCAAGGTCGACAGTGAACCTCCACATCAAGTTCTACATGGTATGACTACATTGGACCTCATCTTTTAGTCCTCATTACGTGCGAGCAGTACTCAAATACTCAAGGCGAAGTATTTCGAAGTCTCAAACGTACATCTATGGAGACGAGGCACATTTTTTTTCTTGCACGCGAGATAAGTATTAACGTAGTATCGTTGTACGCTTTATTACGTTTAGCTGTGCCTCATGTGATTATGTCCACCTATATACTTTTCATGTTGCTTGTTCTGTGTTTTATATTCGTAGTGGGAGGTAGGGAGGTTGATCTGACGAACGAGATCCATCTCGAAGCCAATTCGGGCTCTTCGTTAGACGTTCTGTAGGGCTCAACTTGTAAGTTTCAATTGAGCGATAATTCCGGTTCAAGGCTAGAAACCTTGCCGAAGTTCCGATCGCTAATAGTTCCTTATGATAGTATCTGTTTAGCTGTTTCGTCACGTTTACTTGTTGTTTTTGGTAGTTATTTTTACTCGTATTTAGTTTTATGATGAATTTTGTTTGTATTATGCGTCCGTCTCACCTTTCCTGTCGTTCAGTTTTTTACAAAACCTATGTTTTTACACTGTGTTGTCAATTGTCCTGTTGAGTATCTGATCGTAGTTGTCATCGTAAATTTTTACGATATTCTATTTTAGTTACACATTTCTATTTTTGTTGATTTCTACGATTGTGTCCACTCGTCTTTGATTATCGTGTCTTGTCGGTAATGTTTCTATTGTCTTTCACGTTGTTAATTTCATGACATTTCATTACATAAATTACTGTATTGATTATTAACATATTTCATAATTATATGATAACAAAAGATACCGTTCTAGGACAGGAACGACGTACACTTGGCAAAGTAACAAGGTTAATTAATTTACATTGATTAATTATCATTTTATAAATCAAGAGTATTGTGACTACTTATAAAGCATAATGTATTCACTAGATTATTTCATTAAGCAAGCAAAAGCTCTTCAGATGGCTCCTGATGAAGCAAAAGCATTTGCACTTGCAGAATATAGGAAAGCTCAAGAAATAGAAGCCGAACAGAGAAAGTTAGAAACTTTAAGACTAGAAAAAACTTCAATTTGAGGCAGATCAAAAACGGATTGAGGCTGAGGAGGATGAAAAGAAGAGGAAATTTATAGCTGAGGAAGAGGAGAAAAAAATGAGATTAGCCGCTGAATTAGAAGAGAAACGATTTCAGAAGGAGATGGAAAATAAACAAAAGGAAATGGAAGAAAGAAGATTAATAGCTGAACAAAATACATTACGACTTCAGCTTGAGATGGAAGAGAATGATAGAAAACGACAGCATGAACTGAAATTAGCAGAGTCAGAATATGAGAGACTTAGGTTAACTCAGGAAGCTAATTCTCAGAGAACTTTTGAAAGCCAAACTTCATCCAGACATGATCATTTTAAGGAAATTCACCTTAAATTACCTAAATTTAATCCCCCGTCGGATGACGTAATATTTTTTCTAGATAGATTTGAGGCCACTTGTAGGTCTTATAACGTGGATAAAACACTGTATTGCACATATTTATCCAGGTTACTTACTGGGGATGCTTTAGCAGTTTATCATACTACCAGTATTAATGAGAAGAATGATTATAATGCTCTTAGAGCCGCACTTCTGAAGAAATTTCAAATGACAGAAGATGAATACCGATTAAGATTTCGTACATTGCTACCGCAATCAAGCAGAAATTTCAGTGATTTTCTGTCACAAATACGACTAACCCTAGAAAGATGGATCGAATTATCCAAAATTGAAAAGTCGTATGAAGGTCTCTTCGATTTACTGATGCGCGATAAGGTACTATCGTCTGTAAATCCTACATTTCTCGCATTTTTACACGAACGGAAACCTTTATCAATGACAGACTTAGAAGAACATGCAAAAAACTTTTGCACTGCTCACCCAACCATGGATCTAAGTAATGCACAGATTAAGAATGAATTGCCTGTTGCTTTTGCAGCACAACAAAACAATTTTTCACGAAATCGTTCCTTTAGTGCTGACAGGTATGCCAATAAGGGAAATAATTACAATTTTAACAATGATAACTTTTACAAAGGGAAGCAATTTCAACAATCTGCTCCATTTAATGTTTCTTGGAACCAAGCTCACAGATCGCGAGATTTTGGAAACAATAATTTAAAAAATAATCAAGGACATTATAATAAACAAAACTGGAGATCAAGATCTCAGGGTCCGCAAAACAGACAAGGTTCTTGGAATAAAAATTTTAAAGAACATCATAACTTTAATTATACAAATTATCGGACTCATCCAAATTTTAACTCAAGCAGAAACGACAATTTTGGCAATTTTTATGCAAATAATCAAAATCGATCGCGTCGGAGAGATAGATCGTCGAGTAATACGGGTAGACATTCTAATGTCGCTTTAATTGATACACAGGCTAACATTGAACAGGGTAAAGTAGCTGAAACTCACAATGCTATGTCTTGTTCTCTTGATTGTACCCAGGTGAAAGACTGTCCAGAATGCTCTACTCTTTTCCAGCCTAAGGCGATCACGACGCTGCGTTGCGGACATACCTTGCCTAGTCTACCTGTAGTCTGTACGGCCACTGCTGCGTCAGTACACCAGGGACAGGGCTCTCTTAAGTTTAACAAGGGATTTGTCAACAACATTTCATGCTCTCTCCTATTTGACTCAGGTTGTAGCACTGTGGGCGTCCGGACTTCGCTGATCGACCCAAGTTGTGCCACGGGCAGGGTTGTCAAGTGTGTGACTTTTGGTGGCACCGTTGAAACATTTCCCACTGCTATTATTGACCTTAACACACCATTTTTTTCAGGAAAGATCCAGGCATGTCTCCTTCCGAATCCAATTTGTGATTTAATACTTGGTCGCATACATGGTATTAAAGAGTGTACACCACAGCAAATTGCTGAATGGGAAGAGCGACATATTCAAACTGCAAATGCAGTAGTGACTAGAGCGCAAGCTACTAATATGTCGCATGATACACCTATTGAACCTACAGTTCATACCACTTGTGATGATGATGCTCCTATTTCACGGGAGTTGTTTGCAACATTGCAAAAGAATGATGATTCATTAAAAAATTTTTTTTCAGTATGTGAACAAAAAGAATACCAGCAACAAACTTGCAAAATCTAGACATGACTTTATACTTAAAAATGGGATTTTGGTTAGAGTAATACGGGAAAAGGATTCATCCTTATGTTATCAGATCCTAGTCCCATCCTCTATGAGATCTCGTATATTACGACATGCGCATGACTCGCAATGTGCGGGCCATATGGGTTTTTCGCGTACCAAATCCAGAGTGCTTTCGGCATTCTACTGGCCAGGCGTCCATAGGGACATCACTCTCTATTGTCGGTCCTGTTTGATATGTCAGGAAGTTAAGGTACGGGGTCCATTTCATGCGGCTCCTATTCAAGCTGCGGACATCCCGATTAGACCATTTGATAAAATGGCCATTGACATTATTGGTCCGATGCTTCCATCTGCTAGAGGGCATACGCATATTCTTACGTGCATTGATATGTGCACTCGTTGGCCTGAGGCCATCCCTCTCAAGAACACCTCATCTGCCAGTGTAGCAGAGGCATTGATGTTAATCTTCTCACGCATTGGTTTTCCACGGAAAATCTTGTCGGATCATGGGGTTCAGTTCATTTCTGAATCCATGTCTCAAGTTATGAAGACATTAGGTATAGACAGATCTCTTAGTTCTATTTATCATCCGATGTCAAATGGGTTAATTGAGCGTCTCAATAGGACACTCAAGCAGTTGTTGGGTAAGATGACCCAAGACCATCCCCAAGACTGGGATCGGGTCATACCCGCTGCTCTGTTCGCGTATCGCGAAGTACAAAATCAAGCCACGGGGTTTTCTCCATTCCAGCTAGTTTTTGGCATGCAACCACGCGGTCCGATGTCGTTAATCCACGACTTATTGGTTGACGAGAATATTGAAGAGGAAACTCAATCCTCTTATGAGTATGTGATCTCTCTGAGAAAGAGAATCATAGATGCTTGTAGACTAGCTACTGCATCATCCGAACAAGCCAAAGAAAAAGCTCGTCTATTTGCAAACAAGTATAGACGTCTTCGCCAGCTTATTCCTGGTGACGAAGCTTTTGTATTACTCCCTGCGCATAACAATCGTCTTTTAATTACCTGGAGAGGTCCTTTCAGGATCATCTCAAGAATATCCGATGTCGACTACATCGTTGATGTTAATGGTAAACATAAAACCTTCCACATTAACATGTTGAAGGAGTATTACTCACGTCCTGATTATCTACAGTCAGTGTTCCAGGCAACTGACGATCCTACACCTCCTATTCAACACTATTCTAGTTTGTCAGTCATCCAAGAAGAAGAATCTTCTTTCGATGATGTACAACTACCAATACCAGTTGTACCACTCCATTCCACTGAGAAATGGAATGATGTTACAATCTCATCTACTCTTTCGGCTGATCAACGTCAGCAAGTCTCTAATATTCTACACTCGTATGAGGATGTCCTCACTGACATCCCAGGTCATACGTCAGTCATCCAACATGACATTATTCTGACTGACGATATGCCTATTCGAGTTCGCCCATATCCTATCCCTTTACACTTTCGTGATAAGGTTGATAAGGAATTGGATGAGATGCTTCAATTAAATATAATTGAACCATCTTCATCACCATATTCTTCTTCTATGGTAATCATTAGGAAGAAGGACAACAATATACGTCTTTGCGTAGATTACAGGAAATTAAACAAAGTTACAAAATTCGATGCGGAACCGTTACCTCTTTTAGACGACTTATTGGAGAAATTATCTCATGCCACATTCTTTTCGAAATTTGACCTTTCAAAGGGCTATTGGCAAGTGCCACTCACTCCTAAAGCAAAGCCATTCACCGCTTTCTCGACGCCACGGGGTCTTTTTCAATGGAATTTTATGCCATTCGGATTAATGAATGCGCCAGCTACCTTTGTACGCATGATGCGCCGCATATTGTCTCATCGTCCCGATGTCATTACTTATATAGATGACATCTGTCTTTTCAGTGACTCTTGGGATGAACATATTCATGGATTAAAAGCTTTACTTTCTACCTTACGGGATTATAACTTAACAGCGAAACCTTCAAAGGCTTTTGTCGGTTTTCATGACATCTCATTTCTGGGTCACCGCATAGGTCATGGTTTCATGTATACAGAAGACAGTAACGTCTCTAAAATTTTAAACATCTCAGCACCTAAGAAAAAAAAAACAAGTTAGGTCGCTTTTAGGACTAATACAGTTCTATTCAAAATTCATCCCTCATTTGTCTACTATAACTGCACCTTTTTCGTCTCTACTGAAGAAAGGCACATCTAATCTAATAAAGTGGTCGCAGGATCACCAAACGGCGTTAGACTATATAAAACAATTTTTTTCAAATGCACCTTTTTTGAGGTTGCCTAACAAAAATCTCACTTTCATTCTTCGCAGTGATGCTTTTTCTTACGCTATTGCTGCAGTTTTGATGCAGGAATATAACGGCACCTTATTTCCGGTGATGTACGTGTCCAGAAAACTTACGGAGAGCGAACTCAAATACTCCGTTCTTGATAAAGAGCTCCTCGCATTAGTATGGGCAATCACAAAACTGGAACGTTACCTCCTCGGTTCACACTTTGTGGTGGAATCTGACCAGAAAGCTCTTACCGCACTGAATACTAAGAACGTTAAATCATCCAAGTCAGCGCGTTACGCTATAGCGCTTCAACCATTCAATTTTGAAATACGAGCTATTCCTGGAGTGAAGAATGTGTTCGCAGACTGTTTGTCGAGATGCCCAAGCGAACTTGTCGAAACTAAACCACTTCCAGATATTGAAACATCCTCACCGATAACATGAATAACTTTGTACATTATCATTGATTGTACATCTATAAAGACTGCTTATATAACTGAAGTATTCGTATAAGTATAACTTTCAGGATATACTTACTTATAGATTATAACATTACTTCTTGTGGAGTAACATTTTATTAGTACGTGAACATTGGTACTACAGTAACTTTTTATTCGTATGGAAACATTGTTAAGAGCGACAAATATACATTTGTTATTCCTATGGAACATATTACACTACATATCGTGTTCGGGAATATATTTATCGTGTATGGAACATTGAGAACATCGTCTCGTCGATTACTAACTAGTTGTAACTGAACATTGACAATGAGTGATATTGGAATTACTTAGAATATATTAGTAACTGGTTATTTGTTGGTAATTAAGAAATATATTAATTAGAATAATTCAATTTAATTTATTTAATTGATTATGGATCACACACATACTAACTTTCTTAGTTGTCACGTAATACCTACATTCACGGGTCTTAGTTATGATATCTCACTGTTAGATCACTAGTCAACCGTACTAGTGTTAGAAAACATTAAGGTTGTTGATTCTTAAAGTGTTTAATTTTGCATTGCTTCATTTTTGCACATTGTATTTTCAATTTTTCTGTTTTATTGATTCTCTTGTCATTGATCATCATCAGTGTTGCTGTTCATTTTCATTTTTGAAATCATATGTTTCAAATTTTTTTTTGAAAACTTAGTTGAATTTTATTATCATCTTTTTTTTATGTTTTTTTCATTTTTCATTTTTAAACTTGTTTCTACTTCGAATATTACCACATCGTTCCAAAGTAGGTCGAGTGTGGATGTGTGCTTTAATGCATACTATCATTTAGTTATATTGATTTCGTTTAATATTCTTTTCTTAATATGATGTAACTTTATGCATTTCATATCTTGTTGTAGTTTTGACTCACCTCTCTCGGGTACTAAGTTCAAAAAAATTAATAGAATTAATTTTTTTAAGGGGAGGTAATAAGGGAGCTGTTACGTACATTTATTACCTAAGGGGGTAGTCTTCGGTCCTGCCAAATGTACGCACCAGTTTTAAAATAGTTATATTATTTGTGCGTTCGATTGATTCACGCACTGACATGCACAATGCAGTGTGAGTTGCTTTGGGCGCACGGGTAACCTAGTTTAGGGATTGTGACGTCATGTTTTGTATGGGGCAGTACAGACCATGTTGATGTCCGTGGAATATTTCTTGTATTCGTGGCAAGTTGGTGGAAGCCATTATTTCTATTGATATCTATTGGTCTTCATGTCGAAGCCAATAGTGGAAGTATCATGTAAGTGTCGCCCCATTTCACATTGAATGTTTATTGAGTTTTAATTGAAGTATCAGGCCACTCCTAGTTATGGTCTAGCGGGAATCCATCGTAGTATGTCATTCCTAGAATGGACGAACGGAGTCGATTGCCTTGTTTGAATTACCGTAGAGGGAGGATACCTACGAGGAAACGAAGTTAATTGATTTTTGTATGCTTCACATGTTTTAATATGCCGTTTTCGCCAATGCCAAAGTCATGGCATGGATTTTGTGGAGAGGTTAGTTAAAACCCAAATACTAACCCAGATGTAGCTTCATGTTTACGCCATTGATAGTATGTTTTGAACCTACGTGGTAGGAAGGAAGTCTTGGATCAAGACAGTCTTTTGTTGGATGAATGCGGGATTCAGTGATATGGGAATTACGTATTTAGTTGGATTGTCCTCAGACAAGGTCAACGGACATTTATATCTTACTGTTTCAAACTTAGCATGAACATTACTGGATTCTTATTACGTGAATGTAAGGAAGGTGTTTGAAAGGGATCTACCGCTATACCTGACCACCATCATAGATGTACATAATTTTCATCAGCGTATCATTACTATGCATCCATGTTGATTGTCTCCGTCAAGAACATTGTCTCGTATTGTTGAACGTATACTGTCAATAAATGATGTTAAACTGTACCACCCGCCTTACAGTTTGCTTCAGTTCACTTCAGTTCACAGCAGGCCTTGGTGGATGTGCCTGAAGTTATGCATCGTTATCTGTTGAACTAATTTTGACAGTTTATTTGGATTCGCGTCTTATCAGCATGATCTTACCGTCATATGTAGAGACCCTGCAGAAAAGGTCCTAACAGTAATTGGTGGATACATAAAGAGAGCGCAACAACGCCACTTCGTATGTCAAAGGGCTGTGATGTGCTTCCAGCATATTGGAGTGTTCCCTTCATGTTTCCAGCAGTTTAGAAGGGCAGCCTATTTTCAGGAGGATTTTGAAGAGTTCATCCCTACTAACCAGGTCAAATGCTTTTGTGAGGTCTATAAAGGCGATATATAAAGTCCTTTCCTGCTCTCTTGATTTTTCCTGAAGCTGACGGAGAGAAAAGATCATGTCTGTTGTTGATCTACCAGCTCGGAATCCACACTGTGACTCTGGATATATGCGCTCAGCTAACTTGTGTAGTCGCATGAAGATGACTCTGGCAAAAACCTTATCAACAATACTAAGAAGAGAGATGCCTCTGTAGTTATTGCAATCACTTCTGTCTCCTTTATTTTTATACAGTGTTACAATTTTGGCATCTCACATGTCTTGAGGAATAGTTGTCTCTTCCCAGCACTGGCATAGCACCCTATGCAGGGGATGTAATAGCGTGCTCTTACAGCATTTGATTAAATTGGGAGAATCCCATCACTGCCTTGTTCTTTGCCAGAGGCCAAGCTACCAATGGCCTTGCTGAGCTCCTCAAATGCTGGTTCAGCATCCAGCTCCTCCATAGTTGGCAGACATTTGACAGTATCATGGGTCGTAGGCGTAACGGTATTTTCTCTAGCGTAAAGCTCAGAGTAGTGCTCAACCCACCTCTCCATCTGCTTACCCTTATCAGTTAGCTTCTCTCCACTGATGGTTTTTAGCGGTGCCGTGTTACTTTTTTGGGGACCAAGGGCTTTCTTTATACCGTCATACATTTGTCTAATGTTGCCTATTTGCGCTGCTGTCTGGATGCTCTCACTGAGCTGGAGCCAGTAGTCATTTGCACAGCGTTGAGCAGTTTCTTGAACTTTGCTTCTCGTAGCCTTCAGGATCTGTAAGGTTCTAGCACTCTGTGAACGTTTGTATTCATTCGCAGTACTGCACTTAGCTTCAGTGACAGGCTGGGATCTTTATTGATTAATTAATTGGTTAAAACTTTTTTAATTGATTAATTGTCAAAACAAATTTTATTTGATTATTCCATCTTTAGCAATGTCTATGTTTTTTTGCTTAAATATGAGAGCATTTAATGTGATAGAGGTTTGTGATATGGAATTTGGCAAGTATGGTCAATAATAATAAATTGTTTAGTTGTAACGTTTCAGTATTTTCATTATATTCTCAGGATGATGTTGCCTTATAACAAGTAAAATAAATAAAGTTCTTAGAGTTTAAAAAAAAAAAAAGCTGATTAAAGAAATTTGATTAATCGATTAAGATAAGGGCACAAGTCAAGAAGGCTTGGCATGTATTTGTTAAAGGCATGTGCTTCATGGAGTGCTGAAGGGTAACAAATGATGTCTAATCATTTCTTTTCTTGAGTCTGTACATGCCATATTCTTCTTAGATCTCAAAACAGGACCATTTATACTCTTAACAGGAAGCACATACTGAGATGTCAAATATTAAACAGGGAGAAGAAAAAGCACCACAGATAAAACAAGAATTACATTATGAGGTACATGGGCCTTTTTTCTCCTAAATTATCAGTAAGATGTAATGTGAATAGATGTGACTGTTTAATGTTACCCAAAGAAAATTCTTTACATAATATCCTTCACAGATAACTACATTGAGATCATGTTTTGAGACAGCAACAATGGAGAAAAACAAATCTCAGCCCAGTAAGAAGTAGTAAAACATAAAAAAAGACAAAACTATGCATTAAGTGTTTTATTCCCAGATATGCATAACCACATCTTTTTATGTTAATTCCTGACACATCTCCACCATAGTCTTACTTACTTAGTTATTCCTATTCTACCTTGGGTTGTAGAGGTTTGCCAGAGAGAATGCCTATCGTTCGTGTTCCTCCTGGCCTGGTTCCAGTCTAGTCCTTGGTCCTTATGGGGATCGTCTAATGTCATCCCAGTGAACTCTTGGTCGTCCTGGAGGTCTGGATCCCTGGCTCTTGGTGTCCCATATTTGTTGCAATAGCCGATCTTCTTCCATTCTGCTCCCCCCTAGCCACCTAGTTACATCTGAAGGAGCAGAGGTGTTACATTCTATCCTTTTGTTACAATTGATATTTTTGGTTTCTTTTTTAGACTGAGGGGAAAATGAAAATACAGGTACCTATCCAAGCAGAAATAATGGAACAACAGATAAAAGAAGATCATGAAGTAAGTACATTTTTTTTTAAAAATAATTGGTGAACATTCATAGAAAGACTAGTAACATTGTAATTTACCATGCATGTCATAGGAAACAACTAAGGCGAGTTGGGCATTGGACTGGCTACCTTATCCTGTATAAATTATAAGCTATGAAAACTTCAAAGACGACATGGAGAGGTCAGTTTACCAATAAAACTCAGCCATCCAAGACAGAACAAGGTCCTCTGGTAAGGATGTGCTTGTCGCAGCCTAGAGAAAGCCAAAAGGAGTCTGTGTTGCTGACTAACCTTTTTTTCTAGGAAAGTCTCCAGATTTTGCAACTAGAATATCTGTACATTGAACGAACAAGGGAAATCTTTACAGGTAGCTGCAGCAATGGGAATTACAAGATTGTTGTCCTGGGACTATGCAAAACACGGTGGAAAGGAAGAAACTGAGTGCCGGTGAAATGGTGCTATTCTAAGGACTATTTTACTTAGTTGTTCCTCTTCTACCCTGAAGTGTAAAGGTTTGCCTGAGAGAGTGCCATACTATTATATTGGCTGTCTTACCCTTGGCCTGGTTCCAATCTAGTCCTCGGTCTCTCAGAGATTGTCTAATGTTGTCCTCCCAGCGGACTCTGGGTCATCCTGGAGGTCTGGATCCCTGGCTCTTAGTTGCCCATACTTGTCGTGGTAGCCAATCTTCTCCCATTCTGTAGACATGGCCAAACCATCATAGTTGGGACTGCTCCACTTGGGTCTGCATGGGCTGGGTTTTGCGGCCTTGCTGTATCATCTGGTTATGGACCATGTCTCTCCTTGTTACTTCAACCACCTTCCTCTGATACCTTATTTCTGGGGTTTGGATCTGGCTTTTATGGGTTGTAGTCATTGCTCATGACTCACATGCATATGTCAAGACTGGAATATAGGTGGAGCTGTATACAGCCATCTTCGTCTTCTTGCCGACTTCTCTTTCACTGAGGAATCCTCGATTTATGGCCTGAAAAATTCTCCCATCTGCTGCTCTTTGGGTAGCTAACTCTTCTTTGATGCTTCCCTTCCAGACTATGACAGCTCGAAAGTATTTGAAGTGGGCTATTCTAAAAGACACGGAGAAGAAAACTCACACCACAGTGAGGGGATGGTCTAATGTTGTAAAAGGAAGACAGAAAGGACTCATAGAATGGGAAGGAATGGAACCTATGATACTTACAGCAACATTCAAAACAGCCAAAAAGAAAATACAGGTAAACATCATTCCATGTTATGCACCAACCAATGACAGTGAAGAATCAATGAAAGAAGAATTTTACACCATGAATCAAATGATAAGAGGGACCCCAAGATGCAGCAGTAGTGAATGCAGTCAGCGACCCATAGCTGTACTGCTTGCATCAGGACCAGCGAACCAGAGCTAGTCAAGACCGCACTCCACCTCCACGTGGTGGTCCTAGAAACTGGCTGAGCGAGTGCGGATCGCAATGGGAAGGCAAATGCCGTGCTGAAGTCGGATGTGTCGACCGAAAGGTGCAGATATCACAGCTTAGGCGTAAACAGACACAACGCAACCACCGTCCTTTTCAGGGCGAACGAAGAAGAAGAAGAAGAAATGATAAGAAAAGACATGGCAGTTTTGATGGGTGACCTAATTGGTACAGACAATAGCAGCTTTGAAGAAATCATGGCAAAACAGTGGCTAGGAACAATGAACAAAAATGATAACTATTCACAAATTTATGTGTTTTAGATCAACTGGCTAAAGGAGGAAGCATGTGCCGACATAAAGAATACATGAAGCAACATGGACATCATACCACAGGATAAAAAATCAGATTGATCATATATGAATAAGCTAAACGTCTAGAGTATCATTATATAACGTTAAAGTATTTAGAAGAGCAGATGCGGAATCAGATCCAACAAATACTAAGTGCTCTAATAGCTGGAAGATCTAGTAAATATAATAGACCAGTAAAACATATATGGAATGAGATGTGGAGAAATACTGGAAAAAAGAAAATGCCAGCACATTCATAAATAGCAGCAGAATCATCAACAGGATAAAAGACAGAAAAAAAAAACAAGAATCTTGATTTAAACAAGCAAATTCAGAAGGCTCATAAAGTGTATAAAGAAGCAAACAAAGAAGTAACAAGAAACATAAAAGACAAGAGGAAATATATTGATGAGTTGGCAGAGGAAGCTGTACAACAGCACAGTGATACTAACAAGGAAATACAAGCAAGTTTATGGGCTCAGCAAAGATAAGAATGCAAAATTGCTTAGTAACAAAAAATATTAAATGACGAGATCATCGTCACCTTTCATCTCCCCAAGGAGCTTAGGTCTTCAACAAACTTAAGTCAAGTCTTCCTGTCCTGTGCCATCAGCTCAACAAACTTAAGTCAAGTCTTCCTGTCCTGTGCCATCAGCTCAACAAACTTAAGTCAAGTCTTCCTGTCCTGTGCCATCAGCTCAACAAACTTAAGTCAAGTCTTCATGTCCTGTGCCATCAACTCAACAAACTTAAGTCAGGTCTTCCTGTCCTGTGCCATCAACTCAACAAACTTAAGTCAAGTCTTCCTGTCCTGTGCCATCAGCTCAACAAATTTAAGTCAAGTCTTCCTGTCCTGTGCCATCAGCTCAACAAACTTAAGTCAAGTCTTCCTGTCCTGTGCCATCAACTCAACAAACTTAAGTCAAGTCTTCCTGTCCTGTGCCATCAACTCAACAAACTTAAGTCAAGTCTTCCTGTCCTGTGCCATCAACTCAACAAACTTATGACAAGTCTTCCTGTCCTGTGTCATCAACTCAACAAACTTATGACAAGTCTTCCTGTCCTGTGTCAAGTCTTCCTGTCCTGTGTCAAGTCTTCCTGTCCTGTGTCAAGTCTTTCCATGTCTCCTTCATCCCATTGGTGTCTATCTGCAGCTCTCTTCACCAGAAGCTGCTTGGTCTCTCTCCAACTTTCTTTCCCTGGGGATTCCAGAACAAGGACTGCCTGGTAATTCTATCTGCAGGTTTTCTCAATGTGTGTCTTATCCATCGCCTGCATCTCCTTATCTCTAGTTCCACTGGCATTTGTTGGGTTCTTGTCATCTGTTCCACATTAGTGATCTTTGCATACCGCTTCACTCCTATTTTAAGCAAGCACTCATTTATGAAAAGACTTTCATAAATTGGTGCTTGCATAGAATAGAAGGATTGAAAGGATACAACGAGGTCATCAATGGAGAACTGAAGAACCAGACAAGTACCAGTGGACAGTTGATAAAAAAACCATGCAATCTTTCATATTTGGACATGCACCCTAATATAAATGATGGACCCTGTGTCTAGGTTGAATGGGGCACACCTCACCAAAACAAGGCAAAACTCCTGTTCACAAAGTTCCGGGACTCATTTTTTATCCGGAAAACCGTTATAAGGAGCTAGGTGATATTAACACAGTACATGTGTCAACCACGTGCCACTATATGTACCAAACCTGAAGTTTGTAATTTCGCGCATGCGCTGTGTGGTAGCGTATAAGCAGATGTGACATAATAGTGCTCGTCGCGTTTCAAAAATGGACAGCAAAATTCAACAACGTGTGTGTATTGATTTCTGTTTTCGTCTAGGAAAAACTGGTTCCGAAACTCTCAAAATGTTGCAAACAGCTTTCGGAGAGTCCTGTTTAAGTAGATCTAAAATATTTGAGTGGTATTCCCGTTTCAAAAGTGGACTCCGATCCTTTGAAGATGGCCCCCATCAAGGGAGACCCTCCATCTCCCACACCGACGAGTTTGTTGCACGTGTGCAAGAAATGATACGCGCTGACCGACGTCTGACTATCAGAGAGGTTGCTGATGATCTTGGAATATCAATTGGTACGTGCCATAAAATCGTAACTGAAGATTTGCACACGAGACGGGTGTCAGCGAAACTCGTGCCACGCCACCTGACTGAGGACCAGAAGGACGATCGATTGTCCATTTGCACTGACCTCCTTGAGATAGCAAAAAAACGACGCAAATTTCATGTCCTCGATAATGATACAGACGATCCGGTTAGCATAGTAGGTCTGTGATCAAAGTATCATGGAGGTTACTTTAGGCCGTTGAATATTGAGTTAATAAAGAATGTTCATAATCCCTGTCCATGACTTGAGTGTTCTGGTTCTCATTCATTAGTAATAATCGTGCTTTAATTATCTGATATGCGAATGCGTGGTAAGCATAACCAACAAGTGAATATCTCAATGATCAATTTGATAAGTCCATCTTATTTGAGTCCACGAGGAAAACAGTTTTATTACGTAAAACAAACATATTTGACGACATCAGTTAATGTAGTTCATGGTAAGCATATATGACAAATTGAATACTTGCAAACATCCTATTATGGGTCCATGTCGCACTGCCAATTTCTAGCAGACGCCATCAATAAAACTACCGTAACAATTCCCTGCCCGCCGTGGGAAAAAAAATATATTAGATAGATTTTTTAAATACCTTACTCAATTATATAAAAAATTTAATAAAAACCCGACATATGGCCTACGATGTTCTTGTCTGGAACAGTGTCGTGGTCATGTCGATAATACATAAGTCATATAACATTATTAAACAAAGGGGTGTCAACTGTCGCTAATAATTAGCTGTTGAACTATTGAAGACTGTTGTGAGTGAGTAATGAAGTGTTATGTAAAGAAAATTATTCTAACTAATTAAAATTGAACTAATTTGTGATAGTAAGTATGTAATGTATTAATTAATTAACATCTAATTAAAGAACCTAATAGATAGTGTCATAATAAAAGACATGAGAAGTAAGGACAAATAAAGTAAAGAAAGAGAAAAGAAAAAATAAAATAAAATATAAATTAGTTTAGTTATGTGTGTTGACAATTAATTATTAGTGTCGTGTAATTACAACATAATTAACTTAATGATATAATGAAAGAAAATAACATATTAATAAATTTCATGTGAACATCTTAACTAAAGCTATCTAATTTATACATAAAATATTTAGAGTATTTGCTTGTGTGATTTTTTTCTTTTTCATCATTTCTTTCTTTGACATATTTTCTTCTCTTTTTTTTTTCTTCTCATTATTTTTTTAATCACACTTCAATTTTATTATATTATTCATTAATTTAATAACTATGAAAATTAATGTTGGATGTGATGATCCATCCGTCGATATGTCCCTTGGAAAGTTCTTTAGAAATTTAATACTGTTCAACTCAACTTCGTTCCTGATTGAATATAAACTTGTTCGTTTTGAGTTAGTCAATTTCTGTAACGAAATGTTATATGTCCAGCTTGGATTCATATCGTATTCAAGACCATATCGTAGTGAGTTAGAGAACGATTGGACACTAACCAAAGTCCAAACTTTAGAACAGACCATCGAAATTTGTTTCTTGCTATAACGAATTTTCTTTTGGAAACTGAATATCTCGAACGATTGAATTCGAATTATTAGAATTGTTTTTCCATATAGAAGTGGTTCATATCAATTTTGTCGCAGGAATCAGAGTTCCAAAGTCGCTCTTGTTTAGCTGTTAATCTTTTAACTTGTAGACAAGACTTATTCGACTTTCGTTGGGTGTCTTGAAAGAGCATCCGCTAGAATGTTTTCTTTTTCGGGTATAGCTTCGATGACAAAGTCATATGGCTGAAGAAGTATTGAAAATCTGGCAAGTTTGGGGCTTTTGTGGTTAGAGCGTCGTAATGAAGCAACTGCCTTCTGGTCGGTTTGAATGGTAAAAGGCGCTCCCAACAAGAATTTTTCCAACCTTGTGATTGCCCAAACAACGGCAAGTAACTCCTTGTCAACAGTGGAGTATTTCGTTTCAGGCGATTTCAGTTTTCTTGAAATATACATAGTCGGATGAAGTATATCGTTGTGATATTGTAGTAGGCAAGCTCCGATACCGTAATTACTGGCATCTGTTCGAAGAAAGAACTTTTTTGTGAATATCTGGCAACCGTAAAATTGGTGGCCTAGAGAAGATTGTCAAAATGTTATTAAATGTTCTGTCACAATCTGTTGTCCACGTAATTTTATTTGGTTTGTCTTTTTGCAATAGTGAAGACAAGATACTAGCTCGTGCTGCATTGGCTGGACATGAGTAGAACCATCAACGACATTACTGTCTAACGTAGGCATGCGAAAATAACATACAGACAAAAAGACAAAGTATCATTGTAGACAAGATAACGAAATGTTATAGAAAAGAAAAGTTCATACTAATCAACCTATGTAAGAATAGATGAATAGAAAAGAAAAGGAATGATGACTGACTATGCTGAGTCATCAAAGACATGAGATGATAACACCAAGTGTCAATAGCTAATATCTGCGCGAAGCAGAATTAGGTACCATCTGTAAATGGAGAGAACGGTGATGAAAGTAAACACCATTGTCACGCTTGACAACCATGCGAGCGCCTCCATTGGTACTGAACGTAACTAACGCCTCACCATACTTGTAATTGGTAGGCGGCAACAGACGCACAAACTTAACGTCTGCAGTATAGCTAAGAAAATTGCCTAGTGACTGCCATGTAGTACCTTGTGGCAGATTACGCACTAGAATGGTGCGAGAAAATGCACCTTCAGCTATATAAGTAGTACTATTGTCATGAAGATGTGAAGAAGGGTAATGTGTATGTTTAGTCACATGTAATTTATTTATTCTCATCAATGTAGTATTTTTATTCAATGTTGTATCACACTGATGGAACTTAGTATGATACCCATCAGTATGTAAAGCAGTAGGTTTGACGCATGTCGCTGACCCCTGCTTGTTAGGCAAAGTGAGAACTTTGCTGACAGCTTGATTTGTTTTAATCTAATTATCTAGGTTCATGTTAACCTTAAGAGTATTTCTATTTTTAGGAAAGTCAACCTCGACAGTTTTCTTGAGATCAGTATCAATCTGATCATGTCGCCATGATTTGATCATTGAATTGGCAGTATTTTGTCGAGGGAAGGTGTACTTGCCCCGGAATGATTTCTTAACCTTCATAGGTTGTGTTGAGAATTTAAGATCACACTTAGTACCTGAGGCATGTCGTACAATAGAGTTATTATGTCTGTTGTTCAGCAATATACTCTTGCTTAACACGACATCTAGCAGACCATCAACTCTTTTTCTCAATTTACTACCTTCAGAAGTCAGGAATGCAATCTCCTGCCTCTGCTTCTTATTTAACTTATCTAAGTTAGTAGTTATCTTCTTCTCATTAACAAGCAAGGAATCAACTGTATTCAGTGCAGTTGCAAGTTCATAGATCTGTTAATGTGATTTATTTTCCAGTTCAGAATATCTATGTTTCTCATTAAGGAGCACTGATTCTAAGGCAGTTACCATGTCATTAGTTAAACAATCATCACTTGCATTTGATACAACATTGTCCTTGTGAGATTCAATCTCCCTTTCTTCACCTTCTGATTTAAACTTAATATACTCTGAAATCAAAGATTCATGATCGGATCTCAACTTATCATATTTTGATTTCAAATTATCAAACAAATCCCTAAGTGTCTCATTACTTCTCTGAGAGTCAATGATAAATTTATCATTTTCTTCACGCAATACTGCCAAGTCAAATGTGGAAGAGTTCAATTTATTTGTCTGGTCTTCCAACATCTGTTTCAATGAAGTCACCTCATCCTCTAACTCTTTCTTGTGGCTAAGATATTTAGTATTATCTGCTATCAACACTGTCACCTTATTATTCAATACAGCATTTTCAAAATCCAATGTTGACAACTTCTTCTCATATTCACCTTTTTGCTGTATCAGTTCATTAGTAAGGGTAATCTCCCTACCCTTATGATTCGTTATGGTTTTCTTCAACTCCTTCAACTCAATACTACTACCGTCCTGAGTAGTCATTTTACCTTCATCATTAAAAATAGTGGATAATAAATTAGAAAATCTTACTGCTTTCTCCCGTGAACGGGTAGCTCCACACATACTATACGCAAACTCCTTAAGATCCTGACTCATTTGACTTAAGAAATGTTCTATGGCATATTCCTCACAGGTAAAACCCCCTAAACGTAATCTATCTCCCTCCCGGAGAAAATGTTCAAAAATATCCATAGTAACTATACATATGACTCCCTGAATCAATCTACTTATATATATACAATAATGTATGGTTACTCCATATAACCAATCAACCACTTATCATGTTCCCTTACACTAATTGTAAGTTCAAACATTATCTTCACTTAACAATTATGGGTATCATCCATCCATAATTATACTATTCAACTTCTTATGCCCAACGGCTCATGTAGTACCCTGCTTAGACCAAAATACCAATATTATCTCCATAAAACTGGTCTCAAGTAAGCATCTTTAAATTAATAATCTATTTATTTATTCAGTAATTTGTATTAATCAACAATGTGATATAATCAATTACCTATGTGTGCCCAGTGGCAAACGTAGTATTATAACTAGAATAATGTATCAAGTACTATCCACTATGCCTATTATATTCAAGGCAAACCCTCACTTTATAAGTATTTATCCATATATAACGCTATCATGCCCTAGTCATGATGCATAAAATGCATAAGCAATCGTGAATTGGACTAATACTGCAAATTGTTGCAATTAATTCATCAAGTCCATTTTCTTTTTGAAAATTAATCAAAATATTTATATTGTATTATTACCTAATTAATTTACACTATTATTATTACATACTCAATTTATAAGTTAATAAATACAAGACAATTAGTCAACTAAAATGTCACAAGACATTAGCACATCACAATTGACAAATGCAAACGAAAAAAATGATTATATTGAAACAAGCAAAAATCGGAAGTACATGCTAAGAAGAAAAACTAAATCTAGGTTACTACACATACACGTTAAATGATGACGTCAAAACTCCCAAATCCAACTGCCCGCTTATATAAATAACAAACAGACAATCAATGACAAACGAAACATAAAACAATTAATTTCAAATAACATGCCCGAATAAAATGAAGTGGACTACACCTAGTTTTGATGAACCGACAAAGGTTTCAATGTTCACTTATCTTTTTGCGCCCAGCGATCTTCTTCAGTTAATGCCAGTATGCATCAACGGCGAACTAGGTACAGTGAGCTGAACTTCATCGTTTTGATGGGGTTTCCGCTTGATATTCTTCTTGCATCGATGCTTGTAGCAGGACATTAGATTTGACTTTCGTAAAGCTGCCAACGGTTGTCATTGACTCGATCGAAAAGGATGATGACGTATATTTGACCTCTAGTCACGTGCAGTATCTTATAAAGTCATGTGAATGTATTGTAAACGTAAACAATCGTGTTGCGAAGAAATTTGTCGCTAGATCTAACCTGATGAAGGAGAAGATTTTCGTATCCCCGAACTGGCCTACCAGTTCTCTGATACAGACGATCCGGTTAGCATAGTAGGTCTGTGATCAAAGTATCATGGAGGTTACTTTAGGCCGTTGAATATTGAGTTAATAAAGAATGTTCATAATCCCTGTCCATGACTTGAGTGTTCTGGTTCTCATTCATTAGTAATAATCGTGCTTTAATTATCTGATATGCGAATGCGTGGTAAGCATAACCAACAAGTGAGTATCTCAATGATCAATTTGATAAGTCCATCTTATTTGAGTCCACGAGGAAAACAGTTTTATTACGTAAAACAAACATATTTGACGACATCAGTTAATGTAGTTCATGGTAAGCATATATGACAAATTGAATACTTGCAAACATCCTATTATGGGTCCATGTCGTACTTGAAAAACTGTCAAACGAACATCATGGCTATATACTCGCGCTGCTGGGTTTCAGACAACCGGTAGTGAGCACATGTGTCTTGACGAGACTGAATCAACTACTTAATCATTTATCTCTTCATCAATTACAATGGACTGACCCATGTCCATACTTAAATACAACATAACTGTGCGGCACTCCATGCCCGACACTAGAAGAACATAAGGACACGTCTTTACAGCTCAACGGTCATACAAAAAGGGGTACGGTAACCTAGTCACCAAGCGTGACCATATCGACGCTTACACGTCACGACTTGACCGTGCATTTCGCGTTCATAACTCCGTAAAGTATAAAGATCAATTTATATTAATTCCATCGAACCTAATCATGCGCACTGCCAATTTCTAGCAGACGCCATCAATAAAACTATCGTAACAGATAATAACTGGTGATGAAAGCTGGGTGTACGGATATAACCCGGAAACAAAGCAAATGTCCTCCCAGTGGCAAACGCAATCATCTCCTCGGCCGAAGAAGGCACGACAGGTCAAGTCCAATGTCAAGACCATGTTAGTAGCGTTTTTCGACATTGATGGCCTGGTGCATCATGAATACGTCCCTATAGGACAGAGTGTCAATGCTGAATTCTACAAAACAGTCCTGCAATGCCTCCGCGACACTATGCGCAGACATCGCCCTGAGAAGTGGCGCACAGGCAATTGGCGTGTTCATCATGACAATGCACCTGCACACAGGTCTGTCACCACAAACGCATTTTTGACGAAACACAACATTCCATTGCTCCCACATCCTCCATACTCACCTGATCTTGCTCCGTGTGACTTTTTCTTGTTCCCGCAACTTAAGAAAACAATGGAAGGTCGTAGATTTGATGACATTGAGCAGATTCAAGCCAACGCGATGAGACAAATGAGGGCTATTCCGCAAAGTGACTACCAGAGGTGCTTCCTTCAGTGGCAGGAACGTTGGAATAAGTGTGTACACTCACAAGGGAACTACTTTGAAGGAGATAGAACCAAATAGTATGTAAGTCTACTTATTCGAATAAAAAAAAATGAGTCCCGGAACTTTGTGAACAGGGGAGTATTTTTTAAAAACAAACAAAAAAGATAGCTGAAGACAGAAGTGAAAATGAGGAGGAAGATATGGAAAGACCTTAAGCTGATGGCAGACGACAGGTACTCGTATTTCAAGGCCCTAACTCCTTTAGGGGCTAAAGGGTTATTATTTATTGATTGAAAAATAATAGATGGTCAAATATACTCTAGGTTTAGAGGTTTGCTGTGAATATTGAAAAAAATAGCAGTGCATTAAAATAGGAGATGTCATTGAGGGGCTAAGATTATTTTATACTATATATCAGCTATCACTATAAAATACATTTTGCACTGAGTGTGACAGGTATATTTTAACTAGATTATCATCAGACCACAGAGAACAAAAAACACATAGAAATAAAGAAAAACACATGGAGAAGGGTACAGGACAGGAAAGCTTAGTATCTGTTTACTGAAGGCTTGGGGTGCTAAAGAGTAATGATGTCTAATGATTCCTTAGAAAATGTTTTCTTTAGTCTGTATGCGTTATGTTCTTCATAGATCGAACAAAAAGATGCATACCTGTCAACCTGTACGGATTTTTCATACAATGTATGTATTTTTGATACTTTTAGCAGTGTACGGCTGTACAGACTGGTTGTACGGATCATCATCATCCCCCCCCCCCGCCCCCCCCCCCCCACCCCCAAAAAAAAAAAAACGAAAAATCGAAAAAAATGTTTTTTAATTTAAAAAAAAAATTTTTTTTATATAAAAAAAAATTCAAAAAAATATTTTCCAACCCAAGTTTTTTTTAACTTTAAATCAGAAGATATTTGCTAGCCCAGGTTTTGTTTTAACCAATTTTTTTTTTAATTTTTAATTCCGGGAATCTCGGCATCTGTTTTTAAACTGAGGTCTCTTCCAGCAACCAATCAAATCCTTTTATACCCAACAATTCGGCAAAAACTTTGAATTCGGCCTCAAACACTTTCGGTTTTCAGCGTGACATAACATATTTTTTAAAGTTACCTGTTATCAACCACGCTTGCCAAGACACTTCGACGCCATTTTGTTTAAAAAAAGCTAAGTTGCTTAGTTGTTTTGCTTTGTTGCAATTTAATCGCTGTCTTAATCTTTCCAGTTATATCTTGCCCTTCAATATACTTCCGATAAATTAATGCCATAATATTCTGTGTAGGCCCTACATAACTAGAAAAAAAAGTTTGTTTGCATTGAGTAAGCCTACTTTATTCCAGCTGTTGAGATTCACTGCTTTATTTTTTAATGAAGTGGCAATCTATTATCACTGGTCTAGGCTACCAACTTTTAACACATTAACTACTGAATTAACTCCGCCAATGCCGGTCCTAAGCCCGGATGAAAAAGGAAGAGGGCGGCCTGCATGGAGGCCGTAAGGAGGCAGCCCCTCCACCATGCAAAGGCACAACAGGCCAATCACCTGTTTGCTTTAAATCACGATTACTAGCAACACAAGAGAGAAAACTGGACTGATTCTAAAGGCGACGAACTGGAACGGACTACGACTTATGGAACTTGGAACACAAGAAGTATAAATGGGAAGGAAGAGGAGCTGGTGGAAGAGATGAGGAAAGCAAAACTAGAAATCCTGGCTATAACGGAAACAAAGAAAAAAGGACAAGGAGTCATGGATCTCGATGGCAACACGCTGCTCTACAGTGGTGTACCCATGTCTGAAAGAGCTAAAGGGGGCGTGGGTTGCATTGTGGCCCAAAATCAAAAAGATAGTATCAAGGGATGGAACTTTGTCTCGGAGCGCATTATGGTTGTTAAACTAAAAGAAGGAGAAACCATAGTCAACCTGGTCATAGTGTATGGGCCAAATGAGGATGAGAGAGCAGAGGTCAAGGAGGAATTCTTCGAGCTGCTTCAAAGGACAGTGGATGACTGCCTAGATGAAGTTATCATGCTCGGAGATTTTAATGCCAGAGTTGGAAATGACCATGCTAGATGGGGTGGAGTTATCGGAAGATATGGAGAAGATACTCTCAATGACAATGGAAAGCGACTCCTTAGATTCTGCAGTGAGCAGAATCTGATCATTACAAACACAAAGTTCCCCCATAAGCACATACATGCATACACTAGATGTGAACCAACAAAGAATGAGAAGTCAGTGATCGACTATGCCATTGTTCGGAGAAGCTCATTCAAATATGTCCGAGATGCTAGAGTCTGGAGGGGGCCAGAGATTGGAAGTGATCACTACCTGCTAACAATCAAAAGAACAACTGAAAGAGTTGCTCAGCCTAGGAACTGTCCAACATCACGCAAGAAACCAAGTAAACGAGCAGGAGAAATGAGCATTAGGACCTACAAGCTGAGAGAGCCAGAAATTAAGACCAGATATCAGGGGCTTATTGCTGCAGCGGTGAGCAACACAGAAGAACGACCTGATGACTTGGAAACCCTCTGGATTAAATTCAAGGATATCATAAAGACAGCTGCTGCAGAAGCATGCGGTGAAGTCCGACTTGGGAACAAGAGAAAGAGGACACCTTGGTGGACAGAGGAAGTCAAAGAGAAAATAAGAGAGAAGAAAATGGCATGGAAACAATACTTAGGAGCTAAAAACACAGCAGGACAAATAGAGAAATATAGAGAATATGTGATACTCAGAACAGAAGCAAAGAACAAAGTGCTAGCAGCAAAACAGAAGTCCTGGGAAGAATTTGGAGAAAAGCTAGAAAAAGATGCACAAGAAAACCAGAAATTGTTCTATAAGACCCTAAAGAACATGAGGAAGGAAAAACAATGCCCTCTCAAATTTATAAAGGACAAGCAAGGCAAATTGCTTACTGCCCCGAAGGAAGTAATGGGAAGATGGAAAGAATATTTCTCAGAACTCCTGGATGGTGAGCATGGTGAAGCATCAGAAATGATAAACACTAGCACAGAAGAGGAAACCAATGATGGTGAAGATGACATAAAGATGGAAGAACTGAAGGCAGCACTGGAGAAAATCAAGATGGGCAAAGCAGCAGGGCATGATGGTATAACATCAGAAATGGTTAAGTTCATGGGAGCATCAGGCGACCTATTACTCTTAAGGGTTTTACAGGCAGCGTGGTACAACAAGACCATACCAAAGGATTGGGAGATTGCCATCATAACACCAATTTTCAAAAAGGGTGACAATCGACAGTGTGGAAACCATAGAGGCATATCTCTTCTCAGTGTCCCTGGTAAAATCTACTCTAGAATCCTAGAGCAGAGACTCCGACGCCTAGCTGAGCCACAATTGGATGAGGTCCAGTGCGGATTCCGAGCAAACCGAAGTACTCAAGACCTAATCTTCACACTCAGACAGCTGAGTGAAAAGGCCCTTGAGTATAAGAGTGAGATGCATCTTTGTTTCATAGATCTGGAAAAGGCGTTTGACAGGGTCCCCTGGAGCAAACTTTGGGACTGTTTGGCAAGGAAGAATATTCCAGCACCTCTGATTCATGCTATAAAGAGCTGCTACAAGTCTTGCAGAAATTATGTGAGGACAGCAAACCATAAGTCAGAAGAGTTCAGGACCACCACTGGTGTAAGACAAGGTGATATCCTATCACCTTACCTCTTCATACTCCTTATGGACGATGTCATCAAGGCATGTAAGGAGAGAACAAGAAAGTATTCAGTGGGGTACTGGAAGATGAGACAGGTCTATATTTCGGAGCTGGCATTTGCTGATGATGTTGCCCTGATTGCTAAATCAGAGGCACATCTCCAATCCAACCTGCAAGTCTGGAAGGAAGAGCTGGAGAAGAGAGGGATGGTCATAAGCAGCTCTAAAACAAAATCCATGGTGATATCACGAGAAGAAAGAAAACATCAGATTAAGTTGGGAGAACAGGTCCTGGAGCAGGTCGACCACTTTAAATACCTCGGAGCTATTATAGACCGAAAGGGAGGCATCAAAGAAGAGTTGGCCACTCGAAAAACAGCAGCTGGGAGACTTTTTCATTCCATAAATCGAGGATTCCTCAGCAAGAGAGAGGTTGGTAAGAAAACGAAGATGGCTGTATACCGCTCCACCTATGTCCCAGTCTTGACATACGGATGCAAGTCATGGGCAATGACTACAACCCATAAAAGCCAGATCCAAACCTCAGAAATGAGGTATCTGAGGAAGGTGGTTGAAGTAACAAGAAGAGACATGGTACGCAACCAGACGATACGTCAAGGCCTTAAATCCTACCCACTGCAGACCCAAGTAGAACAGTCCCAATTAAGATGGTTTGGCCATGTCTGCAGAATGGGAGAAGATCGGATACCACGACAAGCATGGGAAACAAAGAGCCAAGGATCCAGACCCCGAGGACGACCCAGAGTCCGCTGGGAGGACAACATTAGACAATCTTTGAAGGATCGAGGACTAGAATGGAACCAGGCCAGGAGGAAGACAGCCGATAGGATAGTCTGGCGCTCTCTCTTCCAAACCTCTACACCTCACGGTAGAAGGGGGACGACTAAGTAAGTAACTACTGAATTGAAAAACACACTGTGGCCAAATTAAATTTTTCCCCATTTTCATCCTGTAGGTGTTTGCACAAAATAAGCTGTAGTTTTCGTAATTGTTTACAGATTTTTATGAATTACACGTCATTTTAAAGATAAATGAATGTACTATTACAATAAGCACCATTTGTAACTCTAATAGAGGTTGTTGCTATTTAACAGCCCTCCGAAGGCCAAGGACTTTCAATATTTTCACAATTATAACTGCTTGCACCCCATCTCTATCAAAATCACTATTTAAATCAATGTGCACACTGTTTTCACTCTTGTCCTCATCGCTAGTTCTATCAGTCAATTGTTGAAACAGGTTTCTAGCCTATTCAGCTGTTAGACGAGATGTACAAGCATTTTTTGTGGTCCTATCACTAGTTGCCACGGTAAACAGTTTTACACAATTTGGTAACTAACCATAAACACTGAAAAATAACATAATATCAGTTTTCCAGTGTTCTACAACAACCATGCTTTGGGAATTTGTTTTCCAGTAGCAATTTAAAATCTCGAACCAGATCAGACAGTGTTTCAGTACATTTTTCATTCGTTTTATTACTAAAAATAGATCGACGCTCTGAGCGGCTCGCAGTCCAAATGATAGGATTTCAAAAGCCGGTACCACCGGCTCGTGGTAGTTAATGTGTTAAATAATAATTTTGTAAATTTTTGGTAGTACGTTTTTTTTTCTTCCTAGATTTGATATTCTTGTTCATGATTTGGTTAATTTTTTGCTGTTAGCTGTTTGCTTTGCTTTGTTGTATTTTATTTTTGTCATTCTCTTAATCTTTCCAGTTATATTTTGACCATTTAAATATTTCCAATAAATTTATATCATAAAATTCTGTGCAGGCCTGTGAGAAGTTAATGTGATTGCATTTACAACAGGCCCCTAGTCTTTAAATTTGCATTTATTTACGTTTTTCAGGGAAAGATTACGGTGGGATTTTTATCTTATTCGTTTTTTTTATTTCTCTTTGTATAATAATCGAGTTTGGATTTTCTGTGTAGATTAAGAATTACGGTTTCTAGCAAAGATGGTAGTTTTAACTTTTAGACTGGCACCAGCGCGCTGTTTCAGTGAGATAATTCGTTCATGGAAGATTTTCCAGTGTAACATAATGGCAGAGCATTTTCGGTTCTTCTCAGTGAGCGCGCTATAATTTTTAGTAAGGGTGAAATCAGATGGGGGTAGAGGGGGAGTTTTAAGCGCGTGGAAACAGGTCAGCAACGGAATTTTTCAGCTTGATCGTAAGTTCTAAAATTAGATCATGACCGCAGGCAATTCCTGGCCCGTTGGTTGGTTCATAGATCGACCCGCTTAAGAACAAAGCCTAGCTATGACTCACGCATAGCGTGGTCGGGGGTAATAAATAAGCGGGGTTCCCGGGCAGAAGGCTGAGATTTTTTTTGAACTTCTACGCCTTTGAAAAGAACTGTCTGTATTTATATACAGAGCCGACTGCTCTTTCGAGAGAAATTCGTGCTGCAGATATTTTCCAGGCGTGGCAGCTAGGGCTACAGTAGTCCTTGAGCGGCTAGAAGTTCGCCGGTCTTCTCAGGAGAAGAAGAGTCGGCAGAGCCAGAAAAGAAGTGGAGTGGTGACACGGGTCACTGGTGCAGAAGTCAGTTTTGTACCCAAGAGAGCAAGGAGCTGGAAGCACAGACTTCTTCAGCAAGAACAAGAGGTTCTTAATAAAATTCGGAGCTATTCATGCTCAGATAAAGCACACACTGAACCTAGGCGCAGGGCCTAGAGGTGTCATGATTGGTCGGTCATAATAACACCGACGGCCCAGACCCAAGAGATGGGTAACGGGGCCTGTGATTTTTTCCAGAATCGTCATTTGGTAGTGCAGAAGAGTCCAAGTCGAGAAACCAGAATGCCAATTCAAGTTAGCAGCTACAACGGCAGTCAGAGGAAAGAGGGTAAAAATACCTCTGAGCTGCAATAGAGGGAGAGAAGGAGAGTAGTGGAGGAGTCGCTTTTTCTGTAGGAACTAGGAGTGTCAGACAGACACTGAACATAACACTAGAACTCAGCAAGTCATCTGTAAGTTGTGTCGGAGGTGATAGAAGGGTTCTGGTTGTGGACTTGGTGATAGTCAGAGAATATTTAGCCTATAGTGGAGCAGCGGTGTAGGCGCGTCATTTGTGTAGAACCACGTCTGCAGACAGACGGACAGTAGGAGTTAGGGCGTGTTTACATGATATCAGGTTGATTAGGAGAAAGACGGATCTGGTGTTCGAGATCCTCCTTCACATGTTGTTGTATTACTTACCTTTCTTCCTTACAGGTTGAGGGGAGGGCGACTGTGGGGTTACCTTACCTAATCACTTGAAATTAATTGTTATGTTCTTTCCAGGTGTATGAACACGCATGTTTATTCTATTTTTGTAGTATGTTATATGAATTTTTTTGTGTGGTGTAAATAAAATCCATTGTAAATTTCCGGCTGGATCAGTCACTTACTTCAACCTATATGTTGTCTGTAAGTGGTGTCTGTGGTGTTAAGTATTAAACCTTATCCCAGCTTGGTAGCTAGAGGTAGTGAGGTTATCGCAAAACATTACGTCACTTAGTGGCAAGGGAGAGTCAATTTCGGTTCTCGACCCTTGACGCCAATAGCCTCATCTCCCACAGTCACTGTTATTTTCTTCTGAAATCTATCTTCTTAGTCTTTCTTTCCACTAGGGTCTAGTCTATTTAGGTAGGCAACCTCTAGTCTTAAATCCACTTCGTGACAAAGTGGGTGCTATCGTCCGGTGAATCATCTTTGTTACGTTCAATTCTGTGATCTTGACAAAGTGGCGGCGTTCGTCCGGTAGATCATCTTTGTTGGGATCAATTCTGTGATCGTGTCAAGATTCATAGATTGTTTCTATAGGAAAGGTCTGGAAAATAGATTTCTTTATAATATCCCCTAGACTAGAGCTATATATAAACTGATCCAGCTAATAGTTTTTTTTTCCACAGGAAGTTTCTCCACAGGGTGCAGTCAGATTGTAGCTGTAGTTAGTTGATGACTAGAGGTAACTGATGGCTAACTGAATTTTTCTTAACAGGAAGGTAAATTCGGGTTTTTAGGTAGCTGCTTAATGAAAATTTTTTCAGGTAGTTCTTCACATTGGTGCTAGTCTGAGTTCGGGTTTTGGGACATTGGTTACACAGGGAGTAGTGCCCAGAAGGTAACAGTAAATTTTTCGTGTTCCTTTTTTGTCATTTCCCCTCGTTGTGAGTTATGCTGATTTGTCAGGTAAGATGGCTGAATTGGTCAAGCTACTTACTGCATGGAAGGACGCAGCTAAAAGCATGGGGATGAATGAGGCCGAGACTAGGGCTTACATTATGAGGGAACAGGACCGGCAGACGGAGAGAGAGAAAAGGGAAGCGGAGAAAGAAGAGAGGGCCCGACTGGCAGAGATGGACCTGCGTAAATTGGAAGCGGAGAAAGAAGAGAAGGCCCGTCAGGCAGAGGAGAGAAAGGCAGAAAGGGAGGCGAAGGAAAGGGCCACAGAAGCAGAGAGACAGCATGAACTTGCCCTGCGTTCACTGGAACTGCAGTACCGATCTTCGGAAGGCAGTTCGGCTAACGGAGATTCTCCCGGAGCAGGGACGACAGACACCTCAGGAAACGGAGGGCCCCGGATGGCAGCCATGAATTTTCCAATGGACTCTTTCCCTAACGGGAATGAGAAAATTGACATATTCCTGGAAAAATTTGAACGAATGGCAAAAGCGTACGGGTTGGATGAGAGTTTGTGGTGCCTCAAATTATCTCAGTCGTTGAAAAACCAGGCCTACGACATCTATAGTAAGATGCTCAGTGATGAACAAAATAACTTTGAGGCCCTTCGTAACGCACTGTTACAACGCTTTCAGTGGACTCCCCGTAAGTGCCAAGCTATGTTCAGGGAGAGCAGGCCGGAGAAAGGAGAAAGTTTTCCCCATTTCGCAGAAAGGCTGAAGAATTATCTCACTCGTTGGAGAGAATTGTCGGGTCTGGCAAAAACGTTTGAAGGACTCGAAGAGCTTGTCATGTGCGAACAAGTGAAAGCACACATGTCTCCAGACTTGAGGAGGTATCTGGCGGAGCAGGGAGCCCAGCAACTGGACCAGATCATTCTTTTTGCTGAAAGGTTCCAGACGGCACAGGCCGAAGTACTGGGCCAGAAACGAAAACACCCAGACCTGCCAGCACTGGACCAAGGAGCATCGGCATCGCAGTCGTTTTCGTCTTCTGCTCATCAGCAGCAGGGGCCGTCTCGCAAGGAGCCCCATCCCATTCATAACCTGCGGCCCCAACCGCATAACAGAGCACAGGCGACAATGTCTCAGGAACCTGCTAGAAACAGGGGAGAAAACGACAGGTACTGTCGCAATTGCCGTACCACCTCTCACTGGACTTCTCGGTGTGTAAACAAACCACCCACTCACCATACAGCGTGTTTAAGGGCGGTGAGAGTGAAAAAAGGGAACAATTGGGAACCTTTCAAAGCAGAGAAGTGTTTCTCTAACAGTGGACCAGCAGTAGTGAATGGGACTGCTACCACTTGTTTATTTGACAGCGGGCTTACTTACCCGAGTATAGTCGCCCGACATTTGGTACAACCAGGCCAAATGACTAAGGAAAAGGTTGATATTGGTGGAGTTTTGAGGGGAGGGACCTCACAGCGTCTGCAGATAGCCAATATTAAGGTGGAGAGCAGGTTTGTGCGTGGCACAATCAAAGCTGCTGTAATGGAACAGCCAGCTTATGACTTCATCTTGGGGGCCCCATATATAGTTTTGGGAAACCCCCCAGTCCCGATCCTTGCTGGTGCAAGGGGGCCTACTACAGGCCAGAGAAGTGAAAAGGGAATGTCCCGGATTCACGGAGCCCCACGAGAGCTCAACCAGCCACGCCTTGAGATGGAGAGGTTAAATACCTCCAAGGTTAGTGGAATGGTTTTTGCAGAGGCGTATCCCTCTGACAGCCCTGTTAAGCCGAAGGGCCAAACAGCGGCGACGCCTTTGATTTTGGAAATACCTTCGTTGTCGTCGGGAATTAGGCCCCCGATGGTATTACCTCCTGAGAGCGAGGAACATACTGACAAGAGTGGTAGAACGTATGTACACGACCAGCGCAATCTTCATAGGGCAGAAGACAGCGAATCGAGCGAACATATGTTTCCAACCAGCCCTGGAGCCCCATCCGACCAGCACTTTACTCAGACGGAGGAGGACAGTGATCTGAGAAACCGTTTGCCTATAAACGGAGATGGGCCCCATCCCGCTGCTAGCTCGCTAACAGAAAGTGGCTCTTGCAAAGAGGCAAGAAGCAAAAACATACCACCAAATGCGTTCTGCTTAGTAGGGGAAACGGATGTCGCTGAGGTCAGGCGCAACCCAGTGAGAACCCCTGGTGGGAGAGTAGAGAAAGGAGCAATCTCTACGCAACCTCTAGGCAAACCAGAGGGGAGTGAAGCGATCGGAGAATTTATGCTGGAAGCACCAGATAGTTCGCACCTTCATCGCCATATACCTGCGGTCTCAAACCCGCCGAGGTGCAGCAAGGTAGTCGCCATCGTCAGGCAGCCACAAAGCCAGTTGGTCAGGGCAGCCGACCAAGACAGCTTTTTTACGGACATAGCCAAGGAAGGTTCAGACCCACCATTGGATGGCACAGGTCCGAAGAAAGATCAACTCTTCCACCGGAGCATGGGAGTTGGTAGAAGAAGAAGGAGGAGGAAACGTAGAAGAAGAAAGTCGCAGGACAACCATGGGAGTTGTAGTCGCCAGGCGGAAATAACCAGTCGTGACCATGAGACTTCAGGACTGACAGTCAGATCTGTAGACTTGTATAAGGGCCAGTCTGGAAATACAAGATCACATTAAAGTAGATCGTGTACCACGAACTTGAAGAGGGGGGTAATGTGAGAAGTTAATGTGATTGCATTTACAACAGGCCCCTAGTCTTTAAATTTGCATTTATTTACGTTTTTCAGGGAAAGATTACGGTGGGATTTTTATCTTATTCGTTTTTTTTTTATTTCTCTTTGTATAATAATCGAGTTTGGATTTTCTGTGTAGATTAAGAATTACGGTTTCTAGCAAAGATGGTAGTTTTAACTTTTAGACTGGCACCAGCGCGCTGTTTCAGTGAGATAATTCGTTCATGGAAGATTTTCCAGTGTAACATAATGGCAGAGCATTTTCGGTTCTTCTCAGTGAGCGCGCTATAATTTTTAGTAAGGGTGAAATCAGATGGGGGTAGAGGGGGAGTTTTAAGCGCGTGGAAACAGGTCAGCAACGGAATTTTTCAGCTTGATCGTAAGTTCTAAAATTAGATCATGACCGCAAGCAATTCCTGGCCCGTTGGTTGGTTCATAGATCGACCCGCTTAAGAACAAAGCCTAGCTATGACTCACGCGTAGCGTGGTCGAGGGTAATAAATAAGCGGGGTTCCCGGGCAGAAGGCTGAGATTTTTTTGAACTTCTACGCCTTTGAAAAGAACTGTCTGTATTTATATACAGAGCCGACTGCTCTTTCGAGAGAAATTCGTGCTGCAGATATTTTCCAGGCGTGGCAGCTAGGGCTACAGTAGTCCTTGAGCGGCTAGAAGTTCGCCGGTCTTCTCAGGAGAAGAAGAGTCGGCAGAGCCAGAAAAGAAGTGGAGTGGTGACACGGGTCACTGGTGCAGAAGTCAGTTTTGTACCCAAGAGAGCAAGGAGCTGGAAGCACAGACTTCTTCAGCAAGAACAAGAGGTTCTTAATAAAATTCGGAGCTATTCATGCTCAGATAAAGCACACACTGAACCTAGGCGCAGGGCCTAGAGGTGTCGTGATTGGTCGGTCATAATAACACCGACGGCCCAGACCCAAGAGATGGGTAACGGGGCCTGTGATTTTTTCCAGAATCGTCATTTGGTAGTGCAGAAGAGTCCAAGTCGAGAAACCAGAATGCCAATTCAAGTTAGCAGCTACAACGGCAGTCAGAGGAAAGAGGGTAAAAATACCTCTGAGCTGCAATAGAGGGAGAGAAGGAGAGTAGTGGAGGAGTCGCTTTTTCTGTAGGAACTAGGAGTGTCAGACAGACACTGAACATAACACTAGAACTCAGCAAGTCATCTGTAAGTTGTGTCGGAGGTGATAGAAGGGTTCTGGTCGTGGACTTGGTGATAGTCAGAGAATATTTAGCCTATAGTGGAGCAGCGGTGTAGGCGCGTCATTTGTGTAGAACCACGTCTGCAGACAGACGGACAGTAGGAGTTAGGGCGTGTTTACATGATATCAGGTTGATTAGGAGAAAGACGGATCTGGTGTTCGAGATCCTCCTTCACATGTTGTTGTATTACTTACCTTTCTTCCTTACAGGTTGAGGGGAGGGCGACTGTGGGGTTACCTTACCTAATCACTTGAAATTAATTGTTATGTTCTTTCCAGGTGTATGAACACGCATGTTTATTCTATTTTTGTAGTATGTTATATGAATTTTTTTGTGTGGTGTAAATAAAATCCATTGTAAATTTCCGGCTGGATCAGTCACTTACTTCAACCTATATGTTGTCTGTAAGTGGTGTCTGTGGTGTTAAGTATTAAACCTTATCCCAGTCTTGGTAGCTAGAGGTAGTGAGGTTATCGCAAAACATTACGTCACTTAGTGGCAAGGGAGAGTCAATTTCGGTTCTCGACCCTTGACGCCAATAGCCTCATCTCCCACAGTCACTGTTATTTTCTTCTGAAATCTATCTTCTTAGTCTTTCTTTCCACTAGGGTCTAGTCTATTTAGGTAGGCAACCTCTAGTCTTAAATCCACTTCGTGACAAGGCCCTACAAAGGTAGGAAAAAAAAGTTTATTTGCGTTGAGAAGGCCTACCTACTTTACTCCAGTGGTCGAGATTCGCTGCTTTATTTTTTAATAATTTTTTTTGCTGTTAGCCGTTTGCTTTGCTTCATTGTATTTTTTTTTTTTTTTTTTTTTTTTGTCATTCTCTTAATCTTTCCAGTTATATTTTGATCATTTAAATGTTTCCAATGTATTAATGTCATAATATTCTGTGTCGGCCCGACATAACTAGAAAAAAAGTTTGTTTACGTAAACTTCGCTGCTTTATTTGTCAATAAAAAATCCACACAGACTGCAGGAGGTCCATGAATGCGTTCACACTCACTTCTTTTTTACAGTCTAAAATTAACATTGATACAAGCTGTGCAGACTTTAACACATTAACTACCGAATTAAAAAACACACTGTGGCCGAATTAAATTTTGTTCCCATTTTCATTCTGTAGGTGTATGAAGAATTTTATCTGTAGTTTTCTTAATTTTAAACATATTTTTATGAATTATATGTCATTTTAATGATAAATGAATGTACTGTTGCCTAAAGCTGATAAAAGGAAAGTTTACTTAATATGGTAGATATTATTAGTAATGTAAAATGATTGACAGACAAAATTCAATTCAAATTTGTTTCCAAATTATCAACTTATGTTCAAATTTCTTGTTTCTATGGTAGGTAATACCTTTCTTAAAGTGATTATTATGTAGTATATCCAATAACAAGAAAAACAAGCCCAAGAACTCACACACTGACTAATATTTACACTATTGGTAACTTACATTATCACACCTATGCCACTTCCCAAAAAATGTCTGAAATTTTTTCCTCATTTTCTCCCTGTAAGTGTTTGGAGAACTTAAGCTGCAGATTTATTAATTTTAAACAGATTTTTATTACTGATATGTCAATTTGATGACAAATGAATGTACTGTTGCCTAAAGCTGATAAAAGGAAAGTTTACTTAGTATGGTAGATATTAATAGTAATATAAAATGATTGACAGACAAAAATCAATTCAAATTTGTTTCCAAATTATCAACTTATGTTCAAATTTCTTGTTTCTATGGTAGGTAATGCCTTTTTTAAGGTGATTATTATGTAGTATATCCAATAACAAGAAAAACAAGCCCAAGAACACACACACTGACTAATATTTACACTATTGGTAACTTACATTATCACACCTATGCCACTTCCCAAAAAATGTCTGAAATTTTTTCCTCATTTTCTCCCTGCAAGTGTGAGAAGAACTTAATCTGCAGATTTATTAATTTTAAACAGATTTTTATTACTGATATGTCATTTTGATGACAAATGAATGTACTGTTGCCTAAAGCTGATAAAAGGAAAGTTTACTTAATATGGTGGATATTAGTAGTAATGTAAAATGATTGAAAGAAAGAAAAAGCATGCAACATTTTCTTTAAATTATCAACTTACCTGGAACTTGCTTATTCCTGAGGCAGCTAATTTCTTTTCTTGGTGATTTTCATGTAGTATATCCAATGGCAAGAAAAACAAGCCCAAGAACACACACAATAGCTAATAAATACACTATTAATGACTTACATTATCACACCTACACCACTTCCAAAAAATCTCAGAAATTTTGAATAAATAGCTCCTTTGACAAAGCACATTATCTATAACTTATTTACAGTATGTCAATGTCTTTAGTAAGTTACAGCTGAAGGATCATGCGTATGGTACAGCCTAAAACAGCTCTTTGGATGGAGATGGGGCTTTTCGGGGCAACCGATGCAATAAAAATTGGTTCGGACTCGTTTCGCAGGTGTTGAGCACACTATACAGTTCCTATCTTTGTCGGTGTAATCCACAATGTGTTTTGCACCCTCAAATCTTTTAACTTTGTTTCCTAACAATTTCCTACCTTTCTTGTTGCTACTGGTATCTACTAGATCAGGTGGAGTTATGGAGGCAGCCTTCTCAGTCAACTGATCAATCAGTTTGTCTTTGAAAAATTTCAATGACACTGACTTCTCATCAGCATGACTGAGGGTGTACAATATATGGGCATTTACCTGGGACACCTCTATAATCCAGTAAAAAATTTTCTTCCACCATTTTCTAGTTTTTCTTTGGAAATTGCCATAGTAAGCTACCATTTGATCATTGTGGTCACATCCATTCATGCAAAAATTGTACTGGTGTACTGGTTTGGGTTTTTCGACTAAGTTGTGATGTCGAGTTGTGACTTGCACCATCTCAACTGATGTTTCAGTGGACACAACAATACATGGTTTCTTTGCCTTTTTGTCTCGCCAAGCAACACATATCTGAGATCCATCACCATTTTTGTACCACCTGGCTTCTCGGTGATGGAGGGAGAGGGTCTTCAGTTGAAGTGGAAAATTTTTCTGTTGATGTTGACTGTGCCAGTATAATGAATGCCCCTACTCAACAGATAGGTTATCAGTGTATCCACAGTGTAGTATCTGTCAGCAAATACATGGTGGCCCTTCCCAATTCCTTGCAGCAAGAAATCAAATACCTTCACCGCCTGACTTGTTGTAGAGTCATTAGCAAGAATATATGATGTATTCTTCCCAAAGTATGTCAATACAGAATAGACATATCCAGTGGCAGAATCACACAATCCAAAGGTCTTAATGTGATACTTGCTTGGCTTTGTTGCATTATACTGCTTGTGTTTCCAGCGTCCATTATACCCAATAACCATTTCATCAATGGCTAAATTCTGAAATGGATAAAATGCATCCTGGAACTTCGCAACGAGCAAATTTAAAAAAGGCTCTATTTTGTCCTTCCCTTCTGAATCAGCATCTCCAACATGCATCATTGTATGGTAAATTATTTCAAACCTAGATCTTGAAAACATATTGCCATACCAGGGTGTATAATTATGAGGTGTATGTGCCCAATAATCTTTTACCGATGGCTTTTTATCTAAACCCATCGCAGTTGTTACTGCGAAAAATTTCAAAAGCTCATAGTCAGTGACAGGTTTCCAAGCAGCAGACGAAGATCTGTTTGAAGATGGGGGTTTTGAATTCTTTACTTCAGCATAATCATTTATTACTTTGACCAAAGAATGTAAAACATATGGTGTCAGCAATGTAAGCCAGCAATCAAGTACAGAGGAACTTGCATCAAGATTTGCTTGCAAACCTGGTTCATGAGTTGGATCAAAATAAAAACTATTTGTTGTTTCACCCTCAGTCACTTGATCCCATTGTTCTCTTATTTTAGTTAGGCCTAGGCCTACAGTATTTCCTGCACTATTTCCTGCACTATTGGTAACTCTAACTGAGGTTTTCGCTCTTTTACGACCCACTGATGGCCCAGGACTTCTAATATCTTCATTGCTTGAATTTTCACTTCTAGTGTTATCATCACTGCCATAAAATTCACTACCTGAATGAATGTCCACATTGTTTTCACTGTCCTCATCGTCGCTAGAACTATCAATCAATTGCTGAAATAAGTTTCTAGCCTGTTCAGCAGTTAGACGAGGTGTACGTGCGTTTTTTGTGGCGATATCATTCGTTGCCATAGTAAACAGTTTTGCGATTTGGTAACTAACCTGAAACGTGTAATAAATATGAATATAATATCACTTTTGAGAAGCACAAATTTACCCACGCTTTGGAATGTCGTTTTCCGGTGTTAAATTAAAATCTCGAACCAGATCAGAATGTGTTTCGTCATATATTTCATTCGTTATCTTACTAAACTTAGAAAGCCGATGGGACCGGTTTGCCGTCCAAATGTGTTTCTTTCGTAAGCCGCCCCCATCGGCTTGCGGTAGTTAATGAGTTAAGCCCACAAATGCAATTCTGCAAAGTGCTAAAAGTGCATGTGTTGATTATAATACAGAACACTTGTGCATCGAAAGAATAGTACCTCACGATCACTAAGTTTTTTATATGTAAAGAACAGCATGAGACTATTAGCATGTTTTATATCACACTAATTCAAATGCTAATAGATTTATATGTGTCATATCTCGTTTTAAAACTGTAGTGTTTTTAATTTATTAATATATTTTTTGCGTACGGATTTTTTGGTGTTTGTAAGGATTTTTTTGGTCCGGCGTACAGGTTTTTGTCTCAGGAGGTTGACAGGTATGGAATTGTGTCTTGATAAGGCTGATGAATGTTTTCTTAAACATTCTTTTGCTTCTCATTTGTCCATTGGGAAATGTGACATCATCATGGTGGTTTCCCATAGCAATTTGTTTTACATGACAAGGTCTCATAATATTGACCTCTTATGACATAACTTGAGAAAGCAGTAGTCCTCTTATGTCTTTGTCTCTTCAGAGACCTTCAGGACCTACATAGATCACACATTGCATACATGCCATTCTATCTTTTACATTTACCATTGAAAGAAAATAAGGATGTTTTCATCTTCTTTGCTTGTTACAAAAGGTACAAATGTTTTGTTTCAGAGACTCACACTAAAGAGTAAAACGAAAGATGACGAGGATGATGTTCAGGCATGCTCTGTCACAAAGAAGGGTAGGTCATGTGTAGTCTGTGCGAAAAACTATAATTGTCAAAATACTACTGTAATATTTATCCCAGTCATGGCAAGAAAATGGGCATACACCGAATGAAGTCAGTGTTGTGTAAGGCTGATTAGGTTCAAGAATTATATCTTGTCAAGAATTACATTGTGTATGGGAAAAATTGCCAAGACGTAACAGAATAAGGAAACGGTGACACATGTAACTGTTGGAGCATAAGCATATTTACATATTCATTCATTTCCCTATTTGCGACATATGGGGCATAGAACAATGACGGCAGCTGGTCCCCTGGTAGGAAGTTTCCATCAAAGCATTCTTGTGCTGTTGCAGCATTTGACCTCATTATGTTGCCAGTCTCCTGCACACCCTCATATAAGTCAGCTCGCACAATATGCATAAGGGAGTGGTAGTCCTGTTCTTTTCTTTGTCTTCTCAGAGACCCCCAGGATCTACACAGAGCACTTTTACATATACATACATACATACATACATACTATTTGATCCCTGTGTACTAGAACATCAGAGCGGGTCATGCAAAGATGTTTAAAGATAAGATTGGTTTATAAAACATGTTAAAATATGTAGACACAAAAATACTGGTACTTTGTAAGGCTGCAGAGTTAATGCATATGTTATAATTCTACTTCTTCTTTAAGTACCATGCCCGGTAGCATTGACGATGGTGTCTCTCCACAACTTCCTCTCACTGGTGTCAATACCTTGTCGAGGTATGGCAGCTTGCGGACCCTGGTTACCCCCAGAGCTATGCCAGCGGGAGTTTTACTCCTGGAAGGTTTTACCAAGCTGGGCAGGTTTGCGAGGGCAGGGGTCAGACTAAAGCAGACACCCTGGTCCTCCAGGTTGGGGGTTTTAGCATAGGGCTGACACCTCTGTCTATGTAAAAAGAAATGAAGTACAAATACTGCAGTTAACAAACTGAACAAAACTATTTGCGGACAAAAGTGTTTAAAAAAGCAGCGTTTTTGTTTAAATTTGGAACTGATGACAAAGATGGACTATATTGTTAGTGATAACTAGTTATTTTTATATACAGCGTGAGATTCCTTACACATATCTCAGGGCTTTGGCTAAACTATGGACACTGTTATGTTGTCGGTTTATTTTAATATATTATGTATTCTTGTCCTCCTTGCTTCTTATCAGAAAGATGTCTTTAAAAGAAACATAAGAAAGGTTCGAAACAGTATATACTTGAATCTTGACGATCCTCAAGATATGTTTCCTCCAGAAAAGAGAAATAAAATAAACATACAGTAAACAAGAGAGGAGATGTTTGTTTTGCTGGAGAAGCTATAAATGATTATACAGAGACTAGACTGGCTGATAATGAAGAATCATATCATTTTAGAGACTGTCAAGAGATACATGTAAACATTTGTCAGACTGAGAATGGTTATATGGTGTCCAGTCCAACATTTTAAATTATATATTTTAAGTACCCTGAAAAGGAGTCACCTTTTTTAAGTGCCACGAGCTGATAAATTGGTTCGGGAGGCTCTTCTCTTAGGACATGAGAACCGATTTACCGGCTTTTTGGTTTTGTTTTGTTCATAGTGGAGCCGCGAAAGCACAGTGGTTAGTGCACTGGCTTCCTTGCTCAGTGGTTCAATCCCTAATTGAGCAGGGATTTTTTAGACCGCAAACGGCACTGGGGTCGACCTAGCCTCATGAATTGGGTACCAGAATAACTCTGGAAAGGTTAAGGTGGACGTCGTGATGCTGACCGCATCACCCCTTGTGTGCCAATGGTCAAGAAAATATGGGCCAAACACCATATTCCCATTATGCCTCAATATGTGTGTTATGGGATCCTTTACCTTTTTTTTCCATTTTTGTTCATATTGCAATTCTGAAACTTTAAACAACCAAAGAACGTCATTTCCAATGACAGAACTTCCTTTCTCTTCAAACGTGATTCTTCTTCTTCTTCTTCGATCCTTAACCACCGACCATCAAAGCAGTCAGTGGCCATCACGCCTAGTGGCGTCTTGTAGGGCAACAACAAATTGATTCCACTTTGCACGGTCGGTGGCCATCCTTCGTACAGTGCCCCAACTCTGGTTCATTCTTTGCATCTCAGCCTCCACAGTCCTCCGCCAAGTTGTTTTTGGTCGGCCTCTCTTTCGCTTTCCTTCAGGGGTCCTAAGCATAGCTTTTCTTGTGATGGCATCGGGGTCTCTTCTGAGGACATGACCAACCCAGCTCCAGCGTCTGCCAGCTATGATGGTATGCATGTCCTCTTGCTTGCTACGAGTAAGCAGATCTTGGTTGGTGATGGTATTCGGCCAAAAGATTCGGTGAATTTTTCTTAGGCATGTTTCAAACGTGATTGCTGATTGAAAAAAAAGTGTGTTTACTTGTTAACTTATGGATATTTAGCATATATTTTCTAAGTTTAGAAATAACAATGCCCACTAGATCTAGCAGGCCTTGTAGATTGACTTTGGATCGAGCTAGGAAATATTTGAGGAAAATCTGGATGACGATACTAATTCAGATTGTGTTAGGTATACAGATATTGATGAAAACCCTGTAAGTGCAATTGTTTTCTTTATTGTTAAATCATATTCTTCTGTCGACCTCCATTTTACCTTGCATAACTATATTTTTTTATTTTTTTAAAGATCGCTTTACACATCATACACACCAGTAATATACATTGTTATTGTTAATCAGAATCGACCTCACTGCACTCTGGGCAAACCCGTAGGTGCTCAGTCTCCCTCAGCAAATATCAAAGAGTATGAATGCTAATTGTACCTGTAGCACGCTGGTTGTACATACGACGGATGCATCCTCTCTCACGTCCATTTCTGCTAGTCCCACGTTTGATGCCAAACTCCAACAGCCTCAGCCTTGTTCATTCATCAGTTGCAGTGTCATCCAGCAGGCGATCATTAATAGCCCTTAGTATCTCTCCCTTATCCATGTCCAGTGTCCCCCACTATGTGTGCTCTCGAGGCCAGTCTGTCAGCTCTCTCATCGCCACGTACCCCTGTATGACCAGGACAGTAGATCCACACTAGTTCTTCAAGACTTGAGAATTCTGTTGATGTTTTCCATCCCTGCCGCAGCCATCTGTTCTGAACTTTCCGAAGCATGGCTTGACAGTCTGACAATATAACTGCCCTGGTTGATGGAGTTTCAGACAGCCATCTCAGTGTTGCAGTAATTGCCTCTACCTCTATTCTCATGCTGGAGGTTGTTGTCATGTAAGCTCCACTCTGTTCAGCGACGACCCTGCCCTTTATTCTCACAGAGAAGCCCCATCCTGATTTCTCACCATGCACTACAGACCTATCAGTATACACAATAGCATCATCATCCCCAGCATGATCACATATCAGCTGATTAATCTCCAGCTCTGCTTTTCCATTGCTCCAAGATCTGCACTCTCTGCCAAGGCTAATGAAAACCTGCTGGTAGTTTATCCAGTTCTTCCCTCACTTACTCCACTCTTCCCCTTTGGATACATTTTCAACACTGGTCACCTGACCAATCGTAGCCTCTGCCTGTGCCATCCATGACATCCCCCTCTTGATTCTTGCTCCTTTGATGTCAGCTACATTCTCATGTAGTCTTTTGTCTTTGGTTATGCTCATATATGCTTTTGCATGGGCCATCACATATCTGGGTCTAATCGACAGCAATCTGAGCATGTATCCCATTGTCACAATAGGGGTATCACATGTACAGCCCAAAGCTAGTCACATCCCTTCATTCTGAATGCATTCAGTCGTTCACATTGTGACACTGACTGTGTGAGTATTCCTAGCCCGTACTCGATTACTGAAATCACAAGCTGATGATACAGGAGAAACAATAGTCTCTTTTCCAAGTGCGCAGCAGCCATTGTTTTTAAGGCTGCCAGTCCTCGCTTGCACTTCTGTATGAGCAGTTCGACATGATACTTGAATGATAGCCCACAATCAAACATTACTCACAGATACTTCAGCCTGTCTTGCCTTTCAATGTTTCATTGAAAGTGATGTCTGGAAGGTCTGCTTTCACTATAGAATTGTTCAAAGAGCACCACATCACACAGGCCTTGTTGGAATTGACCTTTGATCTGCTTTCCTCACACCATTCAGAAACTGCCTGTAGTGTTTATTGTATACATTGGACCATTTCCTGTCTGTCTGAACCAGTTCTGTACATGAGTATGTCATCTTACTTATTTACTTACTTAGTCGTTCCCCTTCTACTGTGAGGTGTAGAGGTTTGGAAGAGAGAGATCCAGACTATCCTATCAGCTGTCTTCTTCCTGGCCTGGTTCCATTCTAGTCCTTGGTCCTTCAAAGATTGTCTAATGTTGTCCTCCCAGCGGACTCTGTGTCGTCCTGGAGGTCTGGATCCCTGGCTATTTGTTTCCCATGCTTGTCGTGGTAGCCGATCTTCTCCCATTCTGCAGACATGGCCAAACCATCTTAGTTGGGACTTGTTCTACTTGGGTCTGCAGGGGGTAGGATTTTAGACCTTGACGTATCGTCTGGTTGCGGACCATGTCTCTTCTTGTTACTTCTACCACCTTCCTCAGATACCTCATTTCTGAGGTTTGGATCTGGCTTTTGTGGGTTGTGGTCATTGCCCATGACTCGCATCCATATGTCAAGACTGGGACATAAGTAGAGCGGTATACAGCCATTTTCGTTTTCTTACCAACCTCTCTCTTGCTGAGGAATCCTTGATTTATGGCCTGAAAAAGTCTCCCAGCTGCTGCTTTTTGAGTGGCCAACTCTTCTTTGATGCCTCCCTTTCGGTCTATAATAGCTCCGACCTGGTCGACCTGCTCCAGGACCTGTTCTCCCAACTTAATCTGATGTCTACTTTCTTCTCGTGATATTACCATGGATTTTGTTTTAGAGCTGCTTATGACCATCCCTCTCTTCTCCAGCTCTTCCTTCCAGACTTGCAGGTTGGATTGGAGATGGGCCTCTGATTTAGCAATCAGGGCAACATCATCAGCAAATGCCAGCTCTGAAATACAGACCTGTCTCATCTTCCAGTACCCCACTGAATACTTTCTTGCTCTCTCCTTACGTGCCTTGATAACATCATCCTTGAGGAGTATGAAAAGATAAGGTGACAGGATATTACCTTGTCTTACACCAGTGGTGGTCCTGAACTCGTCTGACTTGTGGTTTGCTGTCCTCACATAATTTCTGCTATACTTGTAGAAGCTCTGTATAGCATGAATCAGAGGTGCTGGAATGTTCTTCCTTGCCAAACAGTCCCAAAGTTTGCTCCAGGGGATCCTTTCAAATGCCTTTTCCAGATCTATGAAACAAAGATGGATCTCACTCTTATACTCAAGGGCCTTTTCACTCAGCTGTCTGAGTGTGAAGATTAGGTCTTGAGTACTTCGGTTAGCTCGGAATCCGCATTGAACCTCATCCAATTGTGGCTCAGCTAAGCGTCAGAGTCTCTGCTGTAGGATTCTAGAGTAGATTTTACCAGGGACACTGAGAAGGGATATGCCTCTGTGGTTTCCACATTGTCGATTATCACCCTTTTTGAAAATCGGTGTTATGATGGCAATCTCTCAATCCTTTGGTATGGTCTTGTTGCACCACGCTGCCTGTAGGACCCTTAAAAGTAATAGGTCGCCTGATGCTCCCATATACTTAACCATTTCTGGTGTTATACCATCATGCCCTGCTGCTTTGCCCATCTTGATTTTCTCTAGTGCTGCCTTCAGTTCTTCCATCTTTATGTCATCTTCATCACCATTGGTTTCCTCTTCTGTGCTAGTGGTTATCATTTCTGATGCTTGACCTTGCTCACCATCAAGGAGTTCTGAGAAATATTCTTTCCATCTTTCCATTTCTTCCTTCGGGGCAGTAAGCAATTTGCCTTGCTTGTCCTTTATAAATTTGAGAGGGCATTGTTTTTCCATCCTCATGTTCTTTAGGGTCTTATAGAACAATTTCTGGTTTTCTTGCGCATCTTTTTCTAGCTTTTCTCCAAATTCTTCCCAGGACTTCTGTTTTGCTGCTAGCTCCTTTGCTTCTGTTCTGAGTATCACATATTCTCTATTTTTCTCTATTTGTCCTGCTGTGTTTTTAGCTCCTAAGTATTGTTTCCATGCCATTTTCTTCTCTCTTATTTTCTCTTTGACTCCCTCTGTCCACCAAGGTGTCCTCTTTCTCTTGTTCCCAAGTCGGACTTCACCACATGTTTCTGCAGCAGCTTTCTTTATGATGTCCTTGAATTTAAGCCAGAGGGTTTCCAAGTCATCAGGTTGTTCTTCTGCGTTTCTCACTGCTGTAGCAATAAGCCCCTGATATCTGGTCTTAATTTCTGGCTCTCTCAGCATGTAGGTCTTAATCTCATTTCTCCCGTTTGTTTACTTGGTTTCTTGCGTGATGTTGGGCAGTTCCTAGGCTGAGCAACTCTTTCAGTTGTTCTTTTGATTGTAAGCAGGTAGGGATCACTTCCAGTCTCTGGCCCCCCTCCAGACTCTAGCATCCCGGACATATTTGAATGAGCTCCTCCTAACAATGGCATAGTCGATCACTGACTTCTCATTCTTTGTTGGTTCACATCTAGTGTATGCGCTTATGGGGGAACTTTTTGTTTGTAATGATCAGATTCTGCTCACTGCAGAATCTAAGGAGTTGCTTTCCATTGTCATCGAGAATATCTTCTCCATATCTTCCGATAACTCCACTCCATCAAGCATGGTCATTTCCAACTCTGGCATTGAAATCTCCTAGCATGATAATTTCGTCTAGGCAGTCATCCACTGTCCTTGAAGCAGCTCGAAGAATTCCTCCTTGACCTCTGCTCTCTCATCCTCATTTGGCCCATACACTATGATCAGGCCGACTATGGTTTCTCCTTTTAGTTTTACAACCATAATGCGCTCCGAGACAAAGTTCCATCCCTTGATTCTATCTTTTTGGTTTTTGGCCACAATGCAACCCACGCCCCCTTTAGCTCTTTCAGATGTGGGTACACCACTGAAGAGCAGCATGTTGCCATCTGGATCCATGACTCCTTGTCCCTTTATCTTTGTTTCCGTTATAGCCAGGATTTCTAATTTTGCTTTCCTCATCTCTTCCACCAGCTCCTCTTCTTTCCCATTTATACTTCTTGTATTCAAAGTTCCATAAGTCGTAGTCCTTAGTCTGTTCCAGTTCGTCGCCTTTAGAATCAGTCCGGTTTTCTCTCTTGTAGTTCGCGTAATTATGTTTTAAAGCAAACAGGTGATTGGCCTGTTGTGCCTTTGCATGGTGGAGGGGCTGCCTCCTTACAGCCTCCATGCTGGCCACCCTCCTCCTTTTTCATCCGGGCTTGGGACCGGCCTAGGCGGAGTTGAGTATGTCATCTGCAAAGGTTAATGTTCATCCCAGTCCTGTTAGTTGAAAGGTTGCTACTTTTGCTGTGTAGATGTTAAACAGCACTGGTGATAGTGGAGAACCTTGGGGTAGTCTTGGGCAAATGCGCATTGGTTCTTATGTCCAGGTTCCCAAGTGAAATGCAACTGATCTCTCCATTAAGGCAGCTGCTATCCACCTCATTATCCAAAGGTTTACACCATATGCCATCATACAGTCTATTAGGGTTGCAAAGTCCACACTGTTATAAGCATCCTCCAGGTCAATTGCGACAGCCACTGTTTCTCTTTTACTCTGGAATCCCTCGTACACAAACGTTCCAGCGTTACCCCATGTTGTTTTCATAGGCCTATAGCTACCCAGGGTATCAGGAAGGATGTGTGCATTTTCGAGGTGGCTCATTACTTGTCTTGCAACTATCTTTTCAAGTAATTTACCATAGACATTATGTAATGTGATAATTCAATAGCTGTTGAGCAGTGTGGGGTCTTTGCCAGGTTTAGGAAGTGGCCAAAGGTAAGTGTGTAGCCAGTCTTCCGACACCTCAACATTCTGTATGCTGGTATTGAAATCGCTTACCATATTTATAATGGCTGTCGTCTAGCTGTTTAATGTGATGGTATTGTACACCATCAGGACCCGGAGCAATGTTTCTGCTAGTTTTCAGTGTGTACACCATGTCCTCTTCAGAAATGAGATTGAAGTATATCTGGCCCCTTAGGGCATTTTCCAGAACACTGTCCTTTATTTTCAGGCGGGCACTTTAGTCACCTTTATCCATTTGATCTATATATCAATTGAATAATGCTCTTCCCTTCTCTTTGTCCATCTTCAGGCTTAGCCCTGTAGAGCTTTTGATATTAGGGATGGGTTGACTTGCACTTTTCCTATTCATTCTTCGATGTAGGGACCAGAATTTCTGTAGGGTTTTTCCCATGCCCACCTGTGTCACAAAGTCCTCTTGCACTTTATCCTTGGCCTCCTTTGCAAGGCTCTTGAATCTATTAACGGCTCTTTGCTTTTTCTCCTTCATCTCTTCAACCTCTCCCTCATCCATCATTCTTCTGTTTCGTGCTTTATGCCATTCCTTTGTTGCTCTTTCCTTTTCTGTCCATGCTTCCTCCACTGTCTTATTCCACCAGGGAGTTTGGGTGAAAGGTGTTCTCGCTGTCTTTTGTTTGACATTTTGATGCAATGTGTGTAAAGGGTTGTTACAGTCAAGTAGGACTGTAGGATACTTGAAGGTCTGTTTAGGTTTCCTGTGTCTAGTGGTCCTACCCTTTGCAATGAGTATGATGCAAGGTAGGTGATTACTTTCCTGTGCACCTAATACATCCCAATGTGCCATGGTGGTGGCAGCACTAGTGATGAATGCCAGATCTATAACACCATTTGTATCCCCAGGTTTAGTTGCCAGTCTAGTTGGGCATCCATCATTCAGAAAGGCAAGGTTCATGTTAATTAATGCCTGGCTCAAAGCTATACCCTTCTATTTGCCGTGATGTTCCCCCACTCCTTGGATCTAGCATTGAAATTGCAGCAATTAAACACCTTATGTTAGAATCTTCAGACAATTCTGCCAGAAAATTTCAATCACTCTGCTGTAAGATGGTCGACATGAGCAAATAAATTGTATAGACTCACCCCTCCTGACCACCTATATTCACAGCAATCCCCTGCAATTCTACATCCTCACTAGTTTGGGAACTTGTATCCAGCCAAGTATGAGGGAGCTCATGTTTTACATATACAGCTTGCCCTCGTCTACCTAGCCCACATGGATTGTAGTAACATCTGGAGCCTGGGCAATTGATAACACTATGGCTTTTAAATTTGTCTCCTGGCTCATGAGGATATCGAAATTGTAGATGATTGTATAATGGCTGCATGTTGATTGGCACTTCAACAATTCAAGTATCCTATATGCACAAATTTCATCGAGATGCGATCTGCTTTCTTTCTGAACCTTCTCTTTCCTGCCCTTCTTTTTCTCTCTCTTCTTTTCTCTTCCCTACCTCTCCTTCTGCATTTGTATTTCCTCATTTCATTTGCTGCAGGTTACGACTGAGCTCAATCTCCATAGCTTCCGCGATGATTCTGGATAGTTAAAATTCTCATGGTGTATGTCGTGGAATATTCTAATCCACATATATAAATTATTAGGTAAATATGAAGCCTAACAAATAAAATTAATAAAGAAAAGAGCAATGGTAAAATAACAGTGCTGTCACAAAGAAGGTACTCGAAATCCCCCTTGTTTTCTGCTTCGTCTGCAAATTGTAACGCTTTCACATTGATAGTAAAAGCTTACCGTATTATTACCCACTTTCTTCAATGAAACGTGTGCTGTATTTCTTGGAAAAACATTGAGAGGCACCCTGCGTAATGACCTAAATTAATCCTAACATTAATTATATTACGTTACCAAAACGAACGAACAGATGGACTCAAATAGAAAGAGAGAGAGGGGCGAATGAAATCAGGAACGCATGCAAAATTAAACACGCGTCGCGCGATACACAATTACTACTATCACGCGTGTTAGGCTACATGCACTAACTTTTTCGGACGGACAGTGATAAATTCACTACCCTTCCCAGAGTTAGGTTTTAAAATCACAAAAAACGCTTATTAGGAAAGATAACATTATATGGGTTTACGTTTGAAAACATTACAGTACCCAGACAGCACATCTTCGAAACAGGAGGTAGAAGGAATTGCATATTTTGAACGCAGCCACGTAGCTCTTTTAAATTTGGATATTTGGGTTCCTTAGGGCTTGCTGACAAAGAATATGTAAAACGTTACGCAAATAGTCCAGGAATTAATAAATTATAACCAAAATAAAATAGTGGGGATGCCTGACAACATAAAAAACATCATTTCTGCTCATAAAATTTTTTATAACGTGTTTGAAAAAACCTTACGTTACAGAAATAGCCTACCATGTAAACTCCAAATTGATTGGAGCGCAACAAATGAAAGACTAACCACGATTGGTCGGGCTATAAATACTATCTATCGTTGTTAGGGGAGACGTGGAAAGGTAACATTTTTTCAAACACTTGTCGAAACGTGGCTCCATTGGCTAGACTCGCTGATATACTCACTTAGGAGCGTTAGTTCGAGACCACTAGTGCAAATAAGCTTGATAAAGCAACAGTGCGTTGAAGCCAGCTCATATTTTGCTAAATAAAAGCCTGGAACATAAGCAGATGGGAATTTGTGCCAGAATTCATTGCTAATCAACGTATCTGTGTTTGTTTCCATGAATTGTGGTAAGCTTGAAACATTCAGTATCTTTTAATGAAAATTGAATGTGAATTGTTAATTTATGCCTGTATATATGTGTAGTTCAGTAGCAAACATGATGTAAAGCCTATAATGCTCCCGCCTGAACAGAAGGTGTCGGAGGAAAGTAAAACTGCATGGAATGGCCAAACAGTACACTGACACCTAGATTATTGATTAGACAGAAATAATGCTGGAAGTGCAGAGGCGTGGTAACCATTAAGGAGGTAAATACTGGTATAAAGTATTTCAGATGAAGCTGACAGTTGGCCTAACGCTCTGAACTCAATGTTTGTGATGTATTGTGATCAGTGTAAAAAGAGAGTATAAGTTAGTTATGAAGTAGAAGGTACATCCTTCTTGATTTCAGGGACCGTGGTCTTGATGGTATTGAGCAGCACCTGGTCAGAGCTTTGCTGAATCCAGAGTCGGACAGCATACTCCTTGGTCTTTTTAGCTATCAGTGAGGTGTCTCCAGAGCCCAGGGGAGAATTCGAGCAGAGGAGTCCTTTCCTGCCGCCATCACGCAAGATAAGCTGATTTGGCCAGCTGAGCTCAACATTATGTCCCCTCATCTTGAAATGACTTTGTAAAAATAACATTCAGAGGGGAATTTAATTGTCTTAATATCAGGAACTGAGAACATCTCCAATACTAGTCCCAAAAGACAAACTATTGAAGTCATGATGACAAATACCAACAGAGCTTGAACAAAACAAAACCAGTATTACCTCATATTACTACTACACAACTGACACACATAGGATATTTTTAATAACATATGTCACTACAATATTCATATTGATAAAGTCTGTACATATACTTGTAATTAAAATTGATTGTGATTCCTGGTTCCTTTGTATTTGAATCAGGACACATATACCTTTATGACAACAATGAATACATATTGTTATTTGAAAAAGTTATCAGTGACTCCTTAAGATATTCTCATAGAGTGTTATATGTATGTGAGTGTCACAGTGTTGTCAAGAGTAGTGGATTAAATTAAATTGTTTATCTGTCTGTTGTTGTGACTTACACTTCATCATACACATACCCTAGACACATAACGTAGTCATCACACTATTCCAGAATAATTCTGACTGAGATATATAGATATGTGGTAGCAAGTAAGGTTATCTATAATACACTACTCTTAATAGATATAGATACCTTCACAGCTGATCTCAGTCAGTACACTAAGTCCCCTATAAATATTTATAACATCCCACTTCACCACATATATTGGGGTCTCGCTCTTGGGATTTTGAATCTTTCCCTATTAAAAATATTGGGGGTAATTCACTTCAGGGAATATAAGAATTAAAAGGTATCCTTGGGTGGAATTAAATAAGGTTGAGCTCACGGTGCCTGTGTTGTCCATTAGATATATTTAGAGATTAAATTGTTGGTTAGACATTGTAGAAATTTACCTGATAGACAATGGCGGACCTGGCCAAGTTTCGATCTGCTGCTGTACAGACTGCAAAAGAGTTAGGATTAGATGGGCAAGTTATGGTTGCCTATGTCACTACGGAATGTGACAAATTTATTGAACGCGAAGAAAGAAGATTAGAAAAAGAGGCCGAAAGAAAGTTAGAGGCTGAGACTAAGAGGTTGCAAGCTGAGGCTGAGACTAAGAGGTTGCAAGCTGAGGCTGAGACTAAGAGGTTGCAGATTGAGGCTGACAAAGAGGCTAAGAAATTGGAAGCAGAAAGAGAAGACAAAAGATTAGCTGCAGAAAGGGAAGAGAAGAAATTAGCTGCAGAAGAGAAGAGATTAGCTGCAGAGAGGGAAGCAGAAAAGGAGGAGAAAAGATTACAAAGGGAACATGAATTACGACTAAGGGAGTTTGAGTTTCAGGGCCATGCTCCTGAAAATGGTGCCAGTCCCTTTGCCTCTGATGCCACTGCTAGCCAAGGAGCCTCAACCTCAGCTATGAATTTTCATTTAGATCATTTTGTTGAGAAAGACGATGATATAGAGAGCTACCTAAACAGGTATGAACTATTAGCTACCACGTATGGGTTAGAGAGAGAAAGGTGGAGCTTAAAGTTATCTCAGGGACTTCGTGGGGCAGCTTATGAAGTTTTTGCAAAAATGAGCAGAGGTGATCAGGAAAATTATGAGATGCTAAAGCAGGCTCTTTTGTTAAGGTATGAAAAGAATGCAGAATTTTATAGGAAAAAATTTAGGAATGCTAAACTACTGTCAGGTGAAACCTATCACCAGTTCTCTGCACGAATAGAGACATACTTGGAGAAATGGACTTCTCTGGGGAAAACCCAAGATCTTAAGGAAATGGTCCTTATAGAGCAATTAAGAGAGTCCATGGCTCCAGACCTGAGAAAGTTTCTTATGGAACAAGGTGCAGAGAGGCTGGGTGAGTTGCTAAATGTTGCTGAAAGGTATCAAGCAGCTCAAGCAGAGGTAACAGGTAATAAAAAGAAACAGGTGGACAACTTTAGGGCACCACAGAACTTTAATAAATTTGATCCTAAGGATCAAAATAAAGGTAAGCACCAATTTGATAGGCCACGGTATGAAAATAAAAATAAATTCCCACAATTCGATGAAAGGAAATATGATGAAAGAAAATCTTTCAACCAAGGAAAAAGGTGGTGTAAGAATTGTCAGATGGACAATCATGACACTGACCGTTGCAGAAGGAAACCTGTGTATATGGCAACCCTTCAGGTCAGGTCGACCTCAAGACAGGAGGAGGATATTATGTTAGATACCACTCCAGAAGAGATGAGGAAGGCACAGGCTGGGGATAAAACACTCAAGCCTTGTTTCAGGAAATTGTCAACTTGTCATACAACTCCAGGCAAGGGAGATTTTTACATGAAAAACAAGTTGATGTATAGGAAGACTGGAGCTAGATCCAAAGGTCAGGGACAACTGGTACTTCCTAAAAGATACAGGACAGAATTAATAAGGTGCCTACATGTGAAACCAGATGGGGACCATGAGAAGATAGGTACCATCATTCAAAAGGTGGCTCACAATTATTATTGGCCCAAAGCAAGATGGGACATTGAGAATTTTGTAGAAAGGTGTAGCAAAGCACATGAGGGAACACCCACAAGTGGGAACATGGATCAGGACCTGGACACGCCACGGGGCAAAATTAGGCCTGATAATAAAAAGAAAAATAGATTTGATAAAGTGGACCAAATGGAATGGGAAGCCCTTTTTCACGGACAAGCTTCACTTAACTGTTTTACAATGGCCACTATGCGGAGAGTGCAAAAAGATGTCTTACCCCAGGATAAGCCGACAATCCCTCAATCGGACTTAAACAAACTGGAGGAAGAAGATGTAGAGAGGAAATCTCTCATCAAGAATTTTAAGTGGGGAGACAGCCCCAAGAGAAAAATTGGTAGCGGTCGTTTTGTGCATGAAAATTCTGGGAAGAAAAATCATCACTATAAAGCTTCGAGTGGAAGAGACCATACCGGTGCATGGACAAATAGGTCCACACAATTAAAGGTCCATATGTAGCTTTGCTAAGAACGTGGACTGATGAAAAGGCAGAGGAAAACATTACATCTTCATACCAATATGTGAATGAGCTGACCACTCGGTTAAAAACTGGCTGGAAACTTGCCAATGAAAATTTGAAACAAGCCAGGAAGAAACATGCTGCCTATTATAACAGGAAGGCGAAAGACAGAGATTTGGCTGTGGGAGAGAAGGTACTGCTTCTTTTGCCCGGGAGTCAGAATAAGTTACAAATTGGATGGCAGGGTCCATATACAGGTTTAGAGAAGGTGTCTAGAACAAATTATAAGATAGATAAGAAGGGGAAAGAAAAAATCTATCATGTGAATCTCCTGAAGAAATATTTGGAAAGAGAACATCAGGAAGAGACACACTTGTTGACCTTGTCCATCGCCATGGAGATGAAAAAGGAACCACTTTCATCATTTGAATATCCATTACACCCCTGTGAGACAGCAGCACCGGTGAAAATCAGTACACATTTAACGAAAACTCAGAAAGAGAGAGTGCAACAGGTTCTAAATAATCATGCAGAGGTGTTAACAGACCGACCAGGGCATACAAACCTATTGGAATATGATATGAAACTAATAGACTCCACACCTGTCTGTATGAAACCATATTCGATTCCGTTTGCTAAGGAGAAAGCTTTGAAGGAAGAGATAGACTATCTATTGAAGGAAGGAATTATTTCGCACAGTGAGTCTTCGTATAGTTCCGGTGTTGTACTCTTAAGGAAGCCCTCTGGAGAACATAGACTCTGTATAGATTACAGGAGACTGAATGCTATTACAGAAGGACAGGTGGATCCATTGCCGGATACAAATCAGCTGTTTGCCAGGCTAAATAAAGCTAAATATTTCTCAAAAGTGGATCTGAGTAAAGGATACTATCAGATTCCAGTAAAGCCTGAGGTTAGACCATACCTAGCTTTTAGTACCTCAGAAGGACACTATGAGTTCAATAGATTGCCATTTGGATTGAAGAATGCGCCTAGTGTCTTCTCTAGAATGATGAGAAAATTATTGGATCCTCTGAATAATCCCTGTATAACAAATTTTATGGATGATATCCTTATAGCAACAGAAACATTTGAGGAACACATTGACTCTCTGAACATGCTGTTTGATCGACTTAGGGAGGCAAATTTAACAGCCCGACCAACCAAATGTTGCGTTGGATGTAAAGAATTGGAATTTTTGGGACACACAGTTTATCAGGGAAACATGACCCCTGACCCAAAGAATTCAGAGAAACTACAGAAAGCCCCGAGACCACAAACCAAGAAGGACGTGAGATCCTTTGTCTCATTATGTGGTTTCTACCAGAAGTATATCAAAAACTTTAATTCCATATGTGCACCGTTAACTGAATTGACACGTAAAGGACATCCAGATCGCATTACATGGACACCACAATGTGAAATGACTTACCAAGAATTGAAGGAAAAGCTCACAAGTAAACCCATTTTGAAATTACCTGACTTAAGTCAAGAATTCATAGTAAGGACGGATGCAAGTAATATTGGGTTGGGTGCAACTCTACTACAGAAATCAGATGCATTGGATGGGGAATTAAGCCCAGTGGCATAATGCTAGCAGAAAGTTGAATAAAGCTGAAATCAACTACTCAACTAGCGAAAAAGAATGTCTTGCAGTAATATGGGCGATAAAGAAATTCAATATTTATCTATATGGGAAGGCATTTAAGTTGCAAACAGACCACAAACCTTTATCGTTTCTAGCACAGGCTAGGCATGAGAACTCCAGGTTACTCCGATGGTCTTTACTTCTGGCTCCCTATAATTTTAGCATTGAGT